>JARVGV010000713.1:9596954-9607936 GCA_031762435.1 Hypsolebias longignatus
CTTACGGCGCCATGTGCGTTCGGATCCGAGTTACGGCAGAATCGAGTTACGAACCGTTCTTAGGTCCGGAACCCGTTTGTAAGTCGGGGACTCCCTGTATGTATGTTGTTAAAATGACATAGGTTTAAGAGTTTAGAACTTTGCAAAGAACATTGCAAGTGTGTGCGAAGGGTTAATAAAGCCTTAAAATATAAAAACTAGGGGTACACCGACTGCAGTTTTCTGGCCAATCACTGATCACGATTTCTGAAAAGTCTGACTTGCTGATTCCGATTTTGGCCGATACGATTGTGTTTTATAAGCGACACTGTCAGGTGTTATAAGGTCACAATGCGCCTTCAATTTTGCAATATTATTTTATTGAAAAACATACCCTTGAACAATATCCTAAAAACAATACAAACTTGTTTTAACTGGCCATGAGGTAGTGCTCTGATATACAAATAAAGTTTAGACAACTGTTGTTAAAACAAACAAATAAAAAAAATAGGTAAAATCGATTTCTCATATAAGTATCAGCCGTTTTCCCGAAATTAAGGAAATCAGGGCCGATTTATCGGTGCACCCCTAAAAAAAAACCTAAAATACAGCGTTCCTATTTTGTGGTTTTTCATTCATCGCTGTGATGTCTGGAACATAACACCCGCAACAATCGAGGGACTACTGTACCTATTCAATTCAACCTCATTGATGTGTTAGCAAAATATATCATGAACAAGGACATGTTTAAATGAAATTCCCAGAAAGTACTCATTGGATGGAAATCGGATTAATTCAAGGAGACAAACTGAGTCAAGATGGCTGCTGCAACTGATCAACTTAAGCTGACACGATAATGGCTGTAAATGTCAGTTTCGGAGATATTGAGCTTACTGTTGCTGTGGTAGTAGCTGAGAGTCATTCACAACACACACTCAGTGTGGGAGATTATTGGTTAAAGCTTTGGCATAAGATGATGCCAGTGATATTCATTCTTTCAGGATTTTTTTCTAAGTTTTTCTGATGATCTCCATCGTATTTTTTCCATTGATATGCACCGACAAAGACCTTTTGTAACTCTGAAACCACAAATCCTAATTGGATTATCTTAAAGGTTACATCTTAAACCAAATGCCTTCAGTGGACTGCGTCTGGACTTTAAAGAACCATTGACTGTGGCCATCATCCACTGCAGATATACCAGCTTTTACATTGAATCAACAAAAAGGAGAGATAAAAGTGAGTCAAGAGGTTGCCAGGGAAACAGCGCTGTGGAGTCTAAGACCTAATCTTTCATCCATCAAAATATTGGCTTAAAATCTGAGTTTGCCAGCAGCAACTTGAGCTCTGTGTGGACTTGATTTTGTGCTGGAAAGCTGAGCAGAGGTGTGCTCATACATATTCCTCTCTTATGTGATTGGAAATTATACACCGGCGCAACACGGAGAGCCTGAAAGCAAAGCATCTGACAAGCTGTTCACAGCTGGAACATCTGTTTTTATGCAGGTTCCTGTCATTTACAGCAAAGCAGGAGCTGTTAGAGCAGACGGCATGGGGTTGAATGAACCTTAATATGGCTAAGATCCGTCTCCATCCTGTCACGGGTGTTATCAATAACCAATAGTTCTGACAGCACATGGCCCACAGCAACGTTTAGGAGACCAGACCAAGCGACAAGCTGAAAACTCAACAGGTTTCAGAGGACAGATGTAGAAAACGCCAGCAGAGGCAGGTGATCGAGTTGAAACGCTGTTACTGGGAAGGCTTTCTGACTTCCTCTCTGAGTAATTAGTGACGTTGGGGCTGAGGCGTGGGAGGCTGACGTGGGAGAATGTACTCCTGGATAAATGTTTATGCTGGGGAGTGTGGGGGTTGGGGAGGCGTTTTCTGAGGGATGTCCATGCAGTGTGTTCGTTTGGTGTGTGCGTATGTGTGTGTGTGTTTTGGGTGAGCCATCAGCACGGATCAATGATGCAGTGAGCATCATTACAATCCAGTAATTTGGATCCGGTCCAGGTGAGGGGGGCACCATCAGGAAGAGTCAAAGATCAATCAGAGGAATAAAAATGCATCAAAATGGACGGACAAGAACTACATCTGCTGATATATTACCCCCACACCCCCACCCCTGCAACAACACTCGCTGACTCACAGTCTACTGATGGGACGTCCCTGTAGATTTACAATTTTACTGCAAATTACAAACAGAGACACGGTGACCATCTGTCAGTCGCTTTAGACTTTAAAGTGTCTGAAATGCCACGTTTAGGATTTTTTAGAAAGATGACATCATCACATTGGCAATAAAGGCAGTTCTTTACTAATTGTGTTGTCTTTAGCAGCATTACATAACTTTAGGGCTGTAAAATAATTAGGAAATGTTGAATATCACAAAAAGGATATTGGTTATGGTAAAATCCAAATTTTACCGTAACCAATATGTATACAGTACATGCAAATAAATGTATATACTGTACATACATATACAGGTAGTCCCCGGTTTACGGCTGAGATCCGTTCTAACGGCTCAGCCGTATACCGATTTCGCCTTAAACCAGATCCGCCTGGATCCGTGGCCGTATACGCGGATTTTCGGCTGGAAAACGAAACTGAAACTAAACGGCGATCGGTAACGTCTTTTTAAACACGTTTTTTCAATGTAAAACAACTTTAAACGGCTGTTTTAATGTTTTTAAATGTGTTTCCAAGCAGTTAGTTAACAAAAACCACCCCAAAAAAAATGAAAAAAATATAAAATGCTGCATAAAAAAGGCAACGTACGGCGCGATGACGTCACTGGGGGCGGAGCCGTAAACGCGAAACGCCGTAAACCAAGAACGCCGTAAACCAAGGACTACCTGTACTTGTAGTTACAACCAGTGATGAACCTTAGTGCCCCATGGTAGACATCATAAAACATCCAAGGAGGTGAGTACTCTTTATAGGCACTGTACGCAGTTAAGAACCAGCTCTGGTTTAGCACTGGAACCTATTTAGTGGTAGAACCCTGTTCAGCAAACCAAGGTCCACAACAGAACAGCGTTTCAGACGATAACTTGTTCCGTCCTTATATCTCGTTTCTTACAGTTTCTCCACAAGCAGGACTTCCTCTTCCTCCCCTTAGAGATTGGCTCTCAGCCCCAGCCCTGCTCTCCCAGGTCTCCAGATCCCATCAACACCCTAACCAGGTCAAAGGGATACATGTCCGTACCAGCTGGACACCATTTTTTGGGGTTTCATTTTGGGGTAAGGGTGCTCAAAATTAGTTGGAAAAAAAACAAAACTCTTAAGTGGAGGAACGTGGCAGAGCTTCTTTTCATCATTAATAAGAGGAGATGTTAGGAGGCTGCAGCACGCAATGGGACTCAGAAGTGTGGGCAACCAGATGGGGAAAAGGTCCAGGCTGTGCACGTGCGACACTCCTCCAGCCTCTCGCGGCAGAGCCCTCCGCATGGTCTTTGCTGCACGAGGAGCCAACTTCAGTTCCTTCTCCCTCCCCTCGCTCTTAATGCTGGCGTCATTTCCTCTGAGAGCATGCTTCACGAACCTGCAGGGACGTTCTCCGCGCCTAAAAGCTGTGTAAAAACTCCCTGTTCAGGCGAACTGCAGCATTCTTAATGAAACCTCAGGTAAAGTGCTTTAAGTCCTCCGAGGCAGGGGGGGGCGCCATGCTGTACATGATTACAAGTTGCAGAAAAGAAATCACTGTGTACAAAATAGTCATGCTCATTTTGTAGATATGAATAAAGTTTAAAAAAAATTAAAAAAAGTAGTTATTTAAACATCTCAAAAGTTCCTCCAAGAGAAATGACAGAAAATGCCTTGCCTTTTTCAGATTTATCGAGCATTTCATCACCGGTTTAGTTGCTTTTCTTTTACGCGTCAGTATAAGTCATCAGTGTTTTTGGTTAATGTTTCAAATCACTGAATCCTAATCTTTCGGTTCGGTCTCCTGCTGAATCATCGAACTAACTACGATACCAAGTTTACTTTTTTAGGGGAGCTTTTCCTTCGTTTTTGTAGTCGGGAGGAAAATTTGTGTTCATGTTTAGAGAAACGCAGAACAAAACAAAAGATGAGACATGTTAAGGGGAACAACAGTGGCTGTTTCGGTGGCTGCGTCGTAGTCTCGTAATCCTGAGGCTGCGGGCTCGAGCCCACGTTGCATCAGGAATGGCGTCCGGCGGAGAAAATATTTTTTTTGCCAAATTTCGCTTGCAGATTTTCTTGCTGTGGCGACACGTGGAAAGGGGAGTCGGAAGTAAAACAATATTTTCCGCTGGTTTAGCAATTAAAACCCTTCGTGGAAACAAGGAACGTTACAAGACACTTTTGCTAACGGCCAAACTAGACGGTAATTCAGAACAAGCCAACCTGCAACAATTATAATCCTCACTGCTGTCATTTCCGTTCACACTCGCTATAAAAGTGCCACGTTCACTTTTATGCTTCCACTAGATATTCATAGTATTATTTGCACCTTTGTTTTTCTTTAATTTTCAAACCTTTTGCACACTTTCAAAGTGTCAATGTATTTAAAAAAAATCCTATAAGAGGAAAAAGAAATACAGTTGCTAATAGCCATGTTTTACTATATATGTTTACTTAAGAGTACCAGAATTTACTACTGTGCTATTGCAGCAATAATGTTGAAGAGTTGCATCAAGATGCGCTTGTCGACACAGGGATTGAAAAGAAATTAAGAAATATCTGATATTTTTATAACAGCAAAGAGTTAAGTATGGAAATATGGAATGCTTTCTGCCTTTCTGGTGAAAAAAATTATATCTATACCTTTCGGACGAACCACGCTACAGATTAAAAAAAAAAAATGTATGGTCTCCTTTACCATAGCTGACGATTTATAGTACTGTATATAAACTTTGCTTGTGTCATTTGAGAATTCCCAAGTTAAATGTAAGCTCCTTGTAAGCTTTCGAGGTGACATGAGAAATAAAGATCTAATGCTAACGGAGAACCGTGTGTCTGGTTTTTAAACTTGCACTGAAATGAAACCAGTGTCGCTATGGGCCGCAAATGGTGAACGTTATCGTGAAGGAAGTTTTGCCCGAATCACTGGGCCTTTCAGTCTTGTTCCTTCCTGTATATAGAGATCTAGACACCTGTGTGTCCAAGGCTACAGCTCTGAAAGTCCTGGTCTAAACCACGTTGATAAGAGATCATTAAGAAAACTGATCTACAGTAGGGGTGGAAAGATTCCTTTGCTACTATTTGCGGGTGATGTGGTCCTGTTGACGTCATTGTGCCGTGATCTTCAGCTCTCACTGGAGTGTTTTTATCAGCCGAGTGTGAAGCGGCTGGGATGAGAATTGGCACCTCCAAATCTGAGGCCATGGTCCTTAATAGGAAAATGGTGGATTGCTCTCTTCAGGTCAAGGGTGAAGTTCTGCCCCAAGTGGAGGAGTTCAAGTATTTCAGGGTTTTGTTCATGGGTGAGGGAAGAATGGAGCTTGAGATCGACAGATGGACTGGTGCAGCATCTGCAGTATTGCGGACTACCAGTCCGTTGCAGTGAAGAGGGAGCTGAGTTGTAAGAGAAAGCTCTCTTGTTGACCGGCTGATACTATGGCCACAAACTGCATTGTGACCGAAAGAATGAGATTGTGTATACAGGCAGTTGAAATGAGTTTCCTCCACAGGATAGCTGGACTCTCCCTTAGAGATAGGGTGTGAATACGCTGGTGAAGATTCTCAGTCATCCAGGACGTGGTAAATTCAAAAACCATTCAAGACAAAAATAACTGGACTTGTAACAGAAGACGTTTCGCTTCTCATCCGAGAAGCTTTCTCAATTCAAAGAGCAGAGCAGCTGAGATAAGACACACATGCAGATTGACATCTCACACTTCACAGTAGGGGTTTGTTAAGGTGAGAATCTAATTCGCAGGGCAAACAAATGCACATTTCTCTTACGGCATACAGAGCCATCAGCCGCCTTGTACAACATTCTCCATGGTCTTGGAACAGGTTGGTTCGACTGACTCAGTGCAGGGTGAATGCGAACCGCGACGGCTGAAAATTTAAACAAATGTTCCAAATCTTGGTCCCCAGTCGTACTGAGTCTACTAGACTATCAAGTTTGAAAATACCCTGTCTCTCAGTTGGTCTGGGAACGCCTTGGAGTCCTCCCAGAAGAGTTGGCTGTGGAAAGAGATGTCTGGGCCTCCCTGCTCAAGCTGCTGCCCCCTCGACCCGACTTTGGAACAAGCGGAAGTTAATGGATAGATGGATCTACATTAAACTGGTCATTTCATTGCAAAAGTGTACTCCGCTACATTAAATGAAAAAGTGAGGGTGGTTCCCAAGTTTGGTAGGCATCAAAATAATGTGCACAGCCTAGAATACAATTTTGCAAACCAGACAAGAAAATAGTCCTTAATTTTCAAACACTATGACTATAGCTACTTTGCTATAACTGGTTCCAGTAGTATTCAGTGAGACTACAACGTACATTTTCTCTATTTTCTTAATGAGCTTGCCTTTAAATTTTACCAAAAATAATAATTTTAGCACCAGTTGACAGGTTTTCTATAAACATTTTAGCTTTAATAGTTTAACTTCCTTTTGTTCCATCACAGACAGCACATTGTTAGCTTCTTTATTGAAGACTTTAAAGAACAGCCACTACAAAAGCATTCTCCCGGGCTAAAACACATTGTTAAACATTTGTAGCTGACTGAGCAGCCTTAGGTGTTGGATTATTACCACCAGAAGATGTTCACCACTTATACATGGCAACCATATAGGTTTTACATAAATACTGAGCATGGAAATAAATACAAATATTGGAATGGTTTCTTGGTAATTGTACATCAGCATCTTACAAGAACTAAAAATTACTGTTGTTGCAAAGACAAATAGGTTGGAGCTTAATTTACTAGCTAATAAAGAACCAGAGTTTAAGTTTTACAAGAAACCTTAAAAACATCTATAGATTTAGAACTTGGCTGTAGAGAATTGTATCTCCATTACTGAATTCCTTCACAAACACTGTCCACTGCAGAGTAATGACTCTTTACCTTCCATCTTCAGCTCCATCAGGTTATTCCATCTCTCACAGCCCAGTTAATAAATGAGTACCAGCAGAACCCAGCAGCCTTTGACTCATAACTTGGAGTTCTTGCCCTCTTTATCGCTGAAATCAGAGTTTTTGCCGTCCTCATAAAGGTTCTTCTCAGCCTTCTTTGCCATTTCCAAAGCACTGAAATTCTTCTTCTCCTTGTCTTCAGGCTCCAAGAAGGCAAACTGGGCTTCTATCTTGGCTGGGTCAGTGTAGGTGTAGAACATGGCCATGATGGAAAAGATGATGCACACCAACACCAGCAATGAGGCAAACAGGATGTATTCGGCCCACTGGTGAAGAGAATCACACACAAGCCGAGCTCAGAGGAAGAACTTCAACATTGATAGGTTAAGACTTCCTCACTAAGATTCGGCTGAGGAAGCTAAATGAGCTGTCAAATATCAAAGTTTTGTACTAGATGCTGTGGTTGCCCAGTTACTGTAAAATTGATTTAAAATGGTCAAACTTCTGAAACTGTTGAACCAAAGCAATCTACTTTTGTCTTAGCTGCGTCAATAATAGTGTTAGCGTATCAGTCCTGCTGGATTCAAACGGTTTCTCCAACCTGAGGTTGTTCAAAATGTTTTCCACAACTGGTAAGCAGTTATGGACACGCAGTGTTTCCCCTACCATTATACAAAGAGGGCACCCCGCCCTGTCAACAAAACAGAGCGTCCTGCCTACCGAACAGTCCAACACCCCAACCCGTTTACAACTGCCGGCACTGACGTAGCGTTAAGTTAGCGGTGTGCAATACAGTCCTGCTATCTAAATAGCTACAGAGGTAATGCTTGCCTCCCGCCACTCCACGCCCACTGACAAAAATCACAGAGGAGACGAGCGCCTTGCCAAGGCAAGTAACCTATGGGAAACACTGGGCACGGTTCCGCTAATAGCTAACAGCTAATGGCAAAGCTAACTTTTTACTTAGTAGATTAGAGTTTTTTCTAACTTTGGAAACTGTTAGCACCATTGCTTAACTTGAGCCGGATCCTGCTGGAACCAGATCCGGGAACTCTTATTTTGACAGGGCGCGTTCTGAAAACCCGGATCCGGTAACTCAAATCTCTGCTCCAAAAAGTCCAAAGTCATTGCGTATTTTTATTAAAATACAGGTAGTCCCTGAGTTACAGCGCCCCCGACTTACGGCATTTCGGACTTACGGCGCTGCCCCCAATGACGTCATCACACCTCACATTGACTTTTTTATGCAGTATTTTATGTTTTTTATATTTTTTTAGGGTACTGTGTTAGCTAACTGCTTGGAAATACAGCAAAACGGCGTTCGAAGTACGCTGTTGGTGTGTTACATTGAAAAAAACATGTTTAAAACGCCATTTACCGTTCTTTTTCCGACTTACGGCGAAAATCCGGAGTTACGGCCGCTACGTGGGTAGCGCTCCGACTTATGGCAAAATCAGGTTACGAACGGGGCGTAGGAACGGAACTCGTTCGTAACTCGGGGACTACCTGTATATATATACAGTATACAGTATATGTAATTAAACAACACAACTAACTTGCAAATCAGTTTGCCAGTTTAAATGGCTTATTAATAAAAATTTTGGTTATTAAAATAACAATGAGAGAAATGTTTGTGTATTATTCACATTATGTTACGTATCAAAACAACGGCACTAATTTGTCAAAATAACAGCGATCAAACAACCCCTGCTCCCCCGCACCCCCCGCTGGCCCACCCACTATTTGCATTCCGGTATCTATCGGTATACAAATTAAGCCGTGGTTAGCACCATTTAGCTTTTGCCAAATTTAATTCTGCTAACTTTAAGTCCGCTAACACGCATTTGTTCCTATCTGTTGTGGGCGCGTCTCCAAGAGTCCGTTAGGCATGCTATTGGCTGACTACATGTACACATAACAAGACTTGATTGGTTGACGCAGCAGCAGCTAGCTAAACAGAACTGTAGAATTCTGTGGTTTTGACGTGTGCTCTACGACGTAATCACGTCAGTCTTACGGTGTCAGCAACAGCAGTGTGTGGTAAACGTTAACGGCTATCATTTAGTGTTAGCTACCGCTAATTTTTTTAAAACCTGTTTATTGTTTGCAAAGTTAACGTTTTGTTTGCGGATTAGCGATCAGCAAAACTAACATGATGGATGGCTGTTCCCAGCACTGCCAATAAAATAGAACTATTTATAACTTTTACCCAAAAATCCACATCAAAATGGCTGAAATAGTCTCACTCTTTGAAACCCATTGTAGGAGAGTTGGCAGGCTTTCTATGGGCAGTCTAGAGTGCACTTCTAGATAAAATGGAGGTTAAAACTACTTTTGATGGAAACCACAATAATAAATTACAATTTTGTAATTTAACAGCTTCTAGAATCAACTTTTAACAGCCATAAGACCTCATCAATTTCTTAGACTGATGCAACGAAATTTGGGCCGAATCATCTTTACCACGTTGTTCACGTAACATGCGGCCTTCACAGTCTGAGAAGTAGACTTTTTGGGTCTTTTATTCTCTGATCATTGCTCGTTTTGACTTGTTAAGGAACATACAATGTTTATTTAAAAATAAAAAGTATATAGAAACTCTGCTTCATTTTGCATCTAACGCATAAAGTCATCAAAGAGAGCAGTGCAACATGCACTCACCTTCTCTGAGAGTGCTGCAGACTCTGCAACAATGATCATAACGATGTTTCCTATGGCAACCGTCAATAACCAACCAGCCTGAAGCACAGACTTCATGTTGGAGGGCGCCTGGATAACAGAAAGTGATGGATTTGAAGCTGAAGTGAAACAAAAACAAGTCTGACTTCGTGGTCAACCTGACACCAGGACCTATTTAACAAGAGTGCTTTACCTGTGAGTAGGAGAACTCCAACCCTGTCACTGAGAAGACCACCTCTCCTGAAGTCATGAGGAAATACTGAGGAATCTGCCAGGCCATTAGAAAGGAGTTGGGCTTGATGTCCTCTACTTCCCACATTTTAGACATACACTGCAGCGCAACAGTATTCACAAATGTTAGTTTACACCCAAACTATCCTATCGTATCTGAAATATGGCTCACGATTGACTCATAAATTACGTTTTGTCCAAATGTGAAAGTTTGTGGGATGATAATCGTGTAAGAGCTGCCAAAGCCTAGCTGCTTGCTGAAGATGCACTGATTTCCAGCACTGTCGTTGATGAAGAACTTGGGCCTGCCGAAACAAAACTACCATTCAGAGCAGAGAACTCGCTTTACTAAAACTGTGCTTAAAATTAAAGAATGGATGGTTGGAAAACTTACGTTCCGTGTGTCACATTGATGTATGAAGACATGTTGTTGACGGTAACATTCCAACTGTCTTTGCCACCTATTGATACATTCAGTGTGGAGCCAAAGCCATTGAAAAATCTAAGCACACAAAAGGTAGGAAAAACAACAAAGTAGTAAATAATTCTCATTTTCAAATTGAAGTACAGTCATGTCGCAAAGAAAGACTCTTGCAGTTCTAGAGTTTTATGTATCGGAACTTAATAAAACTATTGTCTTTACCAGGTTCTGAAATTGTTCAACCTGGTTGGACTGAATGTATTGAATAACTAACTATTATCGGTGAGTGCATACAGGTGCGTTAATACCAAGCGTAATAAATGCACAACTTCCTTCAAAGTCGCAAAACGTAACTACTTCTTATCTCAGACCTCCAAAAATCTAAATGACCCTAAAACATTTTTGGAAAACCATCAAATCTCTCTCTGGCAGCTCCCAATCATCTGACCTCCCATCACAACTTCTTGTTAACTCTGTTCCAGTGTCTAATATGTGCGAGATCCTGAACTACAACAAAAAAGGTTGAATCATGTCATCTGGACTTCGTTTTTTTTTTTTTTTTTGTTAAAAAAGAAACGTTTCGCCCCTCATCCAAGGGGCTTTGTCAATCTGAGGCCTAGCCAT
>JARVGV010000713.1:9717537-9728847 GCA_031762435.1 Hypsolebias longignatus
AAAAAAAAAGAAAAAATATAAAACGCTGCATAAAAAAGGCAACGAACGGCGCGATGACGTCACTGGGGGGGCGGTCGGAAACAAAGACGGTCGGAAACCGGGGACTACCTGTAGTTTTACCTACATAGGTAAACACTTGGTTCAACAGCTATTTTAGAGAGCATGGCACAAAAAGTAGTCTGACCAACAGCTCTCCTTGTGTGACTAGAGCACGCTCCGCTTCTCTCAACCTAGCCACCCCACACCCCCTGTGTCGAAAACTGCCGGAACTAACGTAACGCTAAGCTAGTTGCGTGCAATACAGACATGTTAAATAAGATGCTACAAACGTAGCACTCCACTTCTCTCACACATCCTAACCCTGCACCCCCCATCAACAACTTCCAGTACGAACGTGGCGCTAAGTTAGCACGCAAAACGGAGGTGTCTCTCCCTCCTCCCACCGTGAGCACCCTGTCAAGGCAGATGACGGAGGAGAAACACTGCATGCAGTGTGGAGTTGTTGTAAGTAACCAGGAAAACCCGGAGTGGATTTTTAGTAGTTTGAATATGTTCCTATCAATCAAGTGGAATGGATTCAATCATGAAGAAATAGAAAGTGCTAGGTAGATGTGTTGGTGAGGGGGTATTGGAATGTATATTCTTAGATGAGGTGGAGACATGTCCCCTTCACATACTGTATAATCGTTGCAATGACCAGGCTGTGAACAGAGATGTCTGGGCCTCTCTACTCAAGCTGCTCCAACAACCTGACTCTGGAACAAGCAAAGGAGGGAAGGTGGTTGGTTTGATAAATGGTTAGACAGATGGACAGTAATTGTTAAGTGTCTGCCCCCTGAGCAATTAGCTCAGTAAATGTGGCCCTCTGAACAATTTAGTGGAATATGCTGCAGGTCAAGACGTACAAATTGTTTTGAGGCTTAAAACAAAACTTTGCTTTTCTTACCTGAAAGTCTTCTGTGGGGAACTGCAACATGTCACGAAGAACATCACTGACGATCTGAGTCTTCCTCTGCAGGAGAACATTTTCATAGTCCAGAGGCTCTATAATCTTTGGTTTGACCTGCAAGAGCAACAAAGCAACGTCAGCCTACTTCTGCATCTCAGAATCAAACCTTTGAAATCAAAGCAAAGCAACATGTTCAATTTCATCAATGACTGGACGATAACAGCAGCGTCATTGCAATGGTTGCTGGACAGGCTGCATAGGGAAACGTGGTATTCACACAGTCTGGACAACAAGTTGCCATTGTCCTACTGCTGAATGACTGGTTGACAGCTACAGATGGAGGAGCTGGCACAGAAAAAACAGTGATTATGGGTCAAAAGAGGAGGAGATGTTGGATGACGGAAGGGCTTTAGGGTGAGAGTCTGTGAGCCATTGTACCAGCCACAGAGTCACAAGCTAACGTTCACAGTCTGAGCTAAATGAGTGCTGCTATACGGATCACTCTTCTGGGAGTTTTGGATATTAACATCTTGATTCGTTAAACAAGGTTTTAATTTCTTTGGAAAGATCAAGGCTGTTTCCTCTATTTAATACAACAGTGGCATCATTCCTCTGTGGCATCATCATTGAAACTCTGGCACAACAATTTCCTGTTATATCTTAACTTATCTTTCCCTGTTCCGGTATGTCCTTATGGGTAAACCATCCCGAGGACCTGATTCAATCTTGCTAGAGTTCAAAAGACTTTCCCAACTTGGGTGAACACACAATTTCCCTTTTTTATATGTATTTACCGACTTTCTTAGATTTTTCCATTGTTCTGGGTAATGACCAATCCAGTAAATGCTGCCAAAGAAATGGTTTTATATTGGTAAAGAGAAACCACCAGCTGCAGTCATCAATCATGATCCGCAATGAGAAATTTAAAAAAGTTCAATTTTGAAAAAGTACAAAACTAAATTGTACTTACTGTACGTACTATGCAACAAAGTTAAGCCAGATCCTCTGGACAGTTTCTTTTTTGTTGAAACGTTTCATATTTCATCCAAAAGACAAGTATTTTGTATGAAATACTTATTAAAGTCTTTCATCTAAAGAAATAATTTTTAGTAGACTGTTCCAGGATTTTATAAACTTTTGATTTGTGGAGATTTTAATATCCATGCTTGCTGTATTTCTGATCAGTTAGCCACTGATTTTTATCAATCTCTAACCTCTTAATTTAAAACCATCTATGTATGGATCTACTCATTTTCTTGGCACACCTTGGACCTTATTATTTCCCGTGGACTGTTCGACTCATTTTGTGACCTATCAAACTGCTATTTCTGATGACTTCCTCATTATGTTGGAGTTCTCAGCCCCATTATCAGCCAGTAGGTCTGCCATTGTGGGACACTGGAGTCGTATCTTCACCCCTGAGATAGCCGGACTGTTTACCGCTGCTTTTATGGATGCACAGCTTTATGTTTCCAATGAACATCGTCCAAATTGATTTTCTTAACTCTTTCCAAATCACTTGCTCTGAAATTCTGGACTCCATTGCTCCTTTTTGGTTAAATTCACCAAACAGAGCAGAGCCGTGATTAAATGACGCCACTCCTGCTCTCGGACAAAAATGCAGAAAGTACAACAATGGAATAAAGATAAACTACTTCCATCTCTGAAACTTTGAAAGTGTCTTGCTTAGTATTTATATGGATTAATTTCCAACAGTAGTCATTGTCCTACAGTGTTTTTTAACACAGTTAACTTAGTTGTTAACCCTGTCACCTGTGTTCTACTAGATGCTACAGCCACTAACTGTGAGAACTTCCTCAATTTCTTTGGTGGCTTCAGTCAGACAGGTTACTGGTTCTACTCCTGCTCCTGACTTGTCTGTTGCTGCTGAAGCTTCAATTGTGGTTTGAACCATTTGAAACAGTTTCTTTTGCTACTCTCAGTGATGTTCAACACATGAAACTCACTAACTTCTTCCTTCTAAGTTTTTGAAAGAGGTTTTTAACACTATAGGTTTTTGTGTCTTAACTGTTTTTTAACTCCTGCCTTATTTTTAGGAGCTGCTACGTTTAAACATGCTGTAGTTAGGACTTCTCAAAAACAACACACTTTGACTCATTATTTGATTAACTTTTAGACCGATTTCATATTTGCCTTTTAGCTAAAGTTATGGAAAAAGTTGTTTTATACAGTTACAACCCATCTTAGATAAACATGTCATTTGTGAAAAATTTCAGTCTAGATTTAGAACTTGTAACTGTACCATCACCCCTGCTAAAAGTCCATAATCATAATAACATTGCCATGTCCATGGATGCTAAGTGTCCTGTTGCTTAAGTGTTGCTGGATCTTGTGACTGCTTTTGACACAGTGGGTCATGCTATCCTTATGTCTTGTCTTCAACACTCTCTTTGTAAATCTGATTCAGCCCTCAAGTGGTTCACCTCTTGAGTAAACAAAACTTTCTCTGTCATGATACCTTCCTCTACTGCCCCACTTTCCTGTGGTGTGCCACAGGGCTGTATTCTTGGTCCTCCATTAGTCTCTATTTGCTGCCGCTTGGATCAGTTACAGACATCATTGTATGTTCCCATATAATGATAAATGTTCTCTGCATTTAACCCATTGTACCTGGGATACACCCAGGTGGCACAGTGGGCAACTACTGAGCACCTGAGAGCAATTAGGGATTGGCTGTCTTGCTCAGAGGTACCACGACATGTGGGAATGGCTGGGAGTCGAATTCCAACGTTCTGGTCCCAAGTCCTACCTTGCCTTACCTCTGCCCCATCTTGGCTATGCTGATGATCTACAAATTTATTTGCCTATGATGTCTAACCTTCACACCGCTTTTATTGATTGCATTGCAAGACATTAAACAGCGGCTTCACCAAAATCTTCTGTTTTTAAATGAAGGAAAGACTGTTTTTTTTGTTTGTTTGTTTGTTTGTTTGTTGTTTTGGTGATGATGCTCCTTGCAACTTTGTTGCTCTGTGCCTGACATCCAAGTTGACAACCACAATTAAAAACTTAGGGGTGACTTTTGACAAGGATTTGACGTTTGACAGATATATAGTCTCTATTGTCAAGATCAGCTTTTATCATACGTCTTTTAGCCAAAGTTAAGCCTTTGTAAAATTCTCCTGACCTGGAAAAAGCCATTCATGTTTTTATCAGCTCAAGGCTTGACTAATACAATGCTTTGTACATAGAAATCTCGCAATCCTCCATCAGATGCCTTGAGCTGGTCAAAAATGTTGCAGACCATATTTTGATCAAAACCCCAAGACGTGAGCACATCACCTTTTTCATTTAATATGTTATATGGCTGTTATTGAATATATGTCACCAGCTCTTAAATCTGTTGCACAATTTTTGTAGCAAATAAGCATAAATAAGAGAAAGGGCTATGTTCTGATAAAGTAAAGTATATTTAAAATATCGGTATTGGTATCGAATATCGGCCAAATACGTTTTAACATATCGGCATATCGGATATCGGCCAAAAAATTCAATATCGCGCATTTCTGGAAACAACTACTTTAGCACTATCACTGATCTGGGCTTTTTTTAAGAACCTTTTTATTTATTAATTAATTCAACCTTTATTTATACAGATTAATACCACTGAGCCTCGGGAACTCATTTACAAGAGAGACCTGGAGAGATTCAGTCAGGCTTTTAGTGGCACTCTGACATTTTTGTATTTTTATACATTTTTTTAATCATTTGTTTTTAACTTTAGCAATGTGAAGCACTTTGCACACCCTTTGGGCTGTTGGAAAGAACTGAATGTTCGACTGATAAAATTTGGGTTAAAATAACAAGCACGGTAACTAAAGATGGAAAAGCTTGTACCTAATATTGCACATTTTAAGAACGGTGTTTTCATCTGATATTCTGTTCAACCGAATTATAAAAGTAGCGCCCGTAAAATTTGCGGAGTGTCTATCTTGAGCTCCAAAAGGTGATAATTTCTTAATTGCAGCTGTAGACCGCACAAGATCACAGAGGGCCTCAAATGGCCTGCGGGCCACACTTTAGACACTGCAAGTGTTAAAAAAAAAAAAAAAACACACACAAAGGCAAGTAAAATCACAACAACAGTAAACAAATAAACAAGCTAAAGGATTTCCCCACACTTCTAATTCACCATATACAAATGAGTGAGTATTGTGGGGCCGTTAGAAAGTGACTCTTGACTTGAATCCAACAAACACATGAACTGAGGCCACTTAAAAACACGTCTGACCGTAGAGTGATGTTTTTATTTTTCTAGCCAGCGATGCAAGTCAAATGTTTCTCAGTCCAGATGTTAAAAAGCAGAAAATCTGATAAGCAGAAAATCATAAAATGTTGTTTATAACTGGATGTTAGCCAGGCAGACAGAGGATAACCAGCTGTGAACTGTGACACTCGCCAGTAATTAACACCAACATGTTCCAGATATCTAAGGACCGAGGATATTGTGAAAGCAGAAGAAGAAACAAGTGCTTAACCGCAAAGGCGAATGATAATGTTTGTGCTCATGTCTGCGTTTGTGTGTTTGTGTCTGTTAGCAAAATATTTCATGAACCACCAGACGGATTTTAATTAAACTCGCTGAAACTAATCAATTAAAGAACAGCTACAGCTCAAGAAGTTTTGGAGTCAACCCAATTGAAGATGGTTACCACAACTAACTGATCGTAATAAATACAAAAATTAATATGACTCTGTATTTTTTTTTCCAAAATAACCTGAGATTTGCTGTGGTAGTAGCTGAGAGTCATTCTCAACACATAGTCGAAGTGCAAATCAATGCACAAGATCTTCATCTAAAATGTAGCATAAAATGTTGGAGGCAATGCTGTCTGTCTGTTAGCAAAATATCTAATAAACCACTGGATGGATTTTAATGAAGTTTTCAGAAATTAATCTGTGGATGTACCTCTACAAATGTTTTACTAATGGAGTTGACCCAATTCACTATGGCCACAAGAGTTAATCAAACTCATAAAGGACAAAAAACACAATAATTGAGTCATTTTCACAGATACTGTGCAAAAAATTGTTTATAGTAGTAGCTGAGAGTCATTCTCAACACATAGTCGAAGTGCAAATCAATGCACAAGCTCTTCACCTAAAATGTAGCATAAAATGTTGGGAGGCAATGCTGTCTGTCTGTTAGCAAAATATCCAGTAAACCACTGGATGGATTTTAATGAAGTTTTCAGAAATTAATCATTGGATGAACCTCTAGAAATGTTTAACTAATGGAGTTGACCGAATTCACTGTGGCCAAAAGAGTTAACCGAACTTGAAAAACACAAAAAACACAATAATTGAGTCATTTTCACAGATACTGTGCAAACATTTGTTTATAGTAGTAGCTGAGAGTCATTCACAATATACTATCTGAGCAAGACGTCACCTGATGACTCTGATGTGAAGGGCAGTGGGTGATAAATATCACTTCAAGGAACTCTGCATTAAGTGTAAGTATTTCTCCATGTTTAGTGAATTTATCTCTGACCAAATAAAAGCGCTGAATCCAACTAAACTTCGAAACTCTGTTGCACAGGAAGGAACAAAACGGGGCCACGAGCGCTTTACTTTCTAAAAAAAGATCATCTCCCTGGAGAGACATGCCCTCAAGCTAGTGTTTCCCATCGCTTGGGGGAAAAAAGAAATCTTCAAAGAGCTTTAAAAAAAAAAAAAAAAAAGACGAAGAAGCTGGAGTAAAAACTCACCCCTGCCACCTGTGGCACCCCCTCCACTTCTGCCTCTATCTCAGCCAGGCTCTTGTACTGCTGGGGAGACTCGATCACCATCTCCTTTTTGGGGGCTTTGCCTGCCCGGCCCTGCATGGCGCTCGCTCCGGACAACGGGTCACCAGCTGTGACGCTGCATCGCAAAAAAGTTCAGCTTTTGGTGTGCGGCGGTTGTGGCGGCTCTGACGACGACCCGTTAGATCCCCTATCTGCTCGGCCACGATGGTCCGGCCTCCCTCTCCCCCTTCTCTCTCTCTCTCTCCCCCCTCCTGCTCCTCCCACCCTCACAGCTGTGCAGCTGTAAAAATGTGCTTGGACGTGTGTTGTATGACCGACCACTCCCCCATTAAAGCCTCAGAAGAGGCCCAGTGATCATGTTGTCATGTTTCAGCCCCACCTGCTAGTAAAGTCCCGGCAAACAGCAACAACACCCCCTCTTCCACTTGTAAGGCTTTATGAATTGGGACAGTAGAAGTACACAAGCACATCCCATGACGTTAAACTGTAGGTATTCACCAAAAACCTGGAACAAACAGGTGGGCTTTAACGCAATGCCATGGCTACAAGACATCGGTAAGGACCTCAGAGAAGCAATGGCTGCTGCCATGTAATCAAGTTACAAGTGTAAAACGTTCATGACTGTCGATCTCCCCAGGAAGCCCAGCAAACTAGTCCCAAAGTCAGATTGCGCAATGCTCAAAGGCAGTGGTGGGATGTAACAAAGTACATTTTTCATGTATCTGTACTTTACTTAAGTAGAGTTAAACTGAGTACTTTTACTCCACTACATTTTACATTAAGTATCTGTACTTTCCACTGCACTACATTTCTATACTGCGTTACAAGTTACATTCACGTTGCACGTCTGCGCGTTCATGTTTCTGCGTATTGGCTTCTGAAAATGCAGCTGATTTGACCGTCAAAGTACATTTAGGTAAAATTTGGACTGAGACGCACCTTTGTTATAACCGAGCAAACAAATAATTGTTTTTAGGTGTTAATCTTGTTAAACGTTTTGTTAAAGTCGTACCGTGCACGCTGCTGCGGCAGCCATTTGGCAGCCAATCGATTTTTGGCACAACACCAGCCCACATTTCTGGGTTGTCTGCGGTGACGCATAATAGATGCGATGTATACAGCGAAGCGACGTATTTATGGATTTTCCCACTTTATTAGACATATTTGGACTGATGCGACTTATAGAGCAGTGCGACGTGTGCAGTGGAAAATACGTTAATCTTCGACCACCCCAATTATTTGAGGACACTATACCTTCAAGCATCAAAGGCTATGCTCAATAATCCAGGTGGGGAAAAATAATCAAATAAAGTTGTCAGGTCCTCTGGATGGATCTTTGTGTTGAAACGTTTCGTCTTTCATCTAATAGACTTTATCAGTTCGAGGAGCCACAACAAACTCATAAGTGGCTTACTCACATAGTGGGCCAGCCAATTTGACGATGATAAGATGGTTTCTGGAGTCCACCCTCTCCCTTGTCGACTCCTCTGAGGCAGCCATGGCCAAAGCGGTTCAAAACATCAACGTTCGTGCTCAATAATTCAGAAAGACGAAATATTTCAACACATAAAAACTGTACAGAGGTCCTGACTTAACTTTGCTGGATGTTGTACTTGGACAGCGGTGATTTTGATATAGCAACCCAATTTTTGATAGTGACCCTACTTACTACTACACATTGAAATAGAAGTCAGTACCTCTCTTATTTTTCCAAGTTATCCAGCACATAAAATGAACTGAACGCATGGACTGAGGGTACTTTCAGGCCCCTCTTAGCTCTGTGATGGGGGAGAATCAGTCCAAAGCTACATCTCAGACTACAAGCCTCAGTTTAGAGCATGAAGTTAAAAATCACAACAGGACATTTAGAAAAACGTGGCTTGTTTGGAAGGGTTTCAAACAAGCAAGGGTTTCTTCTCTTTGAAAACAACATGGAGTTGTGGAGGACTAGATGGTTTGGGCTGCTTTTGCATCGATTCGACCAAAGGAGTCCAGAGTCAAATGTGGGGACATCTCTCCGAGAGCTGAAGCTGGGAATGGATTTTCATCGGGCATGTGTCAAACCCAAGAGCTGTGGTCCAAATCTGGTCCCCCAAGATGATAATTTCAACGTAAAATATTCTATCTCTTCTAATTTTTTTCATTTAAAAAACTGATAAATACATAATTCAGTGCAGACTTCTCTTGGCAACCAGCTAACTTTGAAGCCAGAAAGAAGGCTGGATCATTCTATCTTTAGTGATTGAGATGTGGAAAGAGCAACAGAATGTCAAACGAGACAGATCTAACTCTTGTTCATGAACCTGCAACCAAGAAAAGATATCTGGTATCTGACTCGAGTTAATGGTTCAACTGAAATTGGCTCGTGGCTCAGACAGTTCTAAAATTTTGGCTTTCTTTTGGTAACCGAGTTCAACAGCCCTAAACGTTTCAATGGCCCAGTCAATGTCCAGACCTCAACTTGACTAAAATTATGTGCAGGTCTTTATATAAGCTATGCTAAAACAGAATGCCTGAAGCTACTGAATCATTGGATAGACGAGTTTTTTCACACTGCATTTATGGCTTGTGGTTGAAATGAATAATGTGTAAAATATCTTGTGGCGTTGTTCAGCTGATGTCTTTACCTTGCTGTAAGTCCTGGTAATGAACAGGTGATCCCATTTGGCGCAGCTGTGGCTAAACGTTTAGAGTAGTCGTCCTCCAATGGAGAGTTTAGGGTTCAATTCCACCAGCAGTCACGTCGACGTATCCAATGGGCAAGACACTCAACCCTTCATTGCCTCCAATGTGTGTCCCATTGGTGTATGAATGTGATCTAAAGCACTGATTAGTCTTTGTATAGATCTAGTAAAGTGCTGTATGAATGGATGAATGGGGGTACATGTTGCATTGTAAAGCGCTTTGAGTATCTTGACTAGATAGAAAGGCGCTATATAAGTACAGTCCATTTACCATTTGCTTTAATTTTGCTCAGAGACGTAGGAGTCGTAAAAAAACTTTTTGTTCCAAGGTTTAGGCGGCCCATTGATGGCATATGGTGCCATTTTTCAGATTAGCATACTCTGCATTTTAAATCTGTGACTTTTACCTCAATCCTTTTGGTGTTGCAACGTTCTGTTGCCTTTAAGTTCAGTTTATTTAACAGGTTTATTCTTACAGTATGTGAAAGCAAAGTCATTTGATACTTAGGTTCCAGCTGAAATTCTTGCGAAACGGCTCCGCTGCCAGAAAAACTGTTTTAAACTCAGCCGTCCACAGTGATAACTACCCTCCACTGGTATTTTGCTCTGCTTTGAACCATCCCGATGTGATATCGGCAACATCAGACACCCACCGCAGGGTCACTTCCTTCCTCTCCGGTTCTCTGATGCCAACACACACTTTCCTGCAGTTTCAGGAACCATGACGCTGTTGTCCTTTGTTTCTCCAAACAACCAGCTCTCTCTGTGGACAGTCGTTCTCTTTTAATCTTTAAGTGGCAAAGACGCCTCGACTCAGCTGTTTTCCATCATTTCAGAACATTTAACGATTTCAGACATGAATTATTGGAGATCCATTAACGCAAATCCTTTATTTGTGTTCTGTACAACGCAACTCCCATACAAAACTCATGCTCACCAGCTATGAAAACGTTCCGATTAAAATCTCATCCAGTTATCCGCACATGCCAAAACGTTGGGGACTCTCTCGAGCTTACAGACTGAAAGAGGGGGAGGTGGGATGTCAGCGAGAAGGGATGATGAGCTCCAGGGTCAGGGTTACTTCAAAGGCTGCTGTTTCTCCACAGCGGCTTCAGCGCCATCGCAACGAAGAAGTACAAAGCGCAAGGGCAGGCAAGTGGGCGCATGAGTTTGACTTTTAGACACTGCGGGGCTCTCGAATTATTTGCATACGTTGTTTTAACTGTACTCTCTTCAAAGGGCCAAGCTGAAATGTACCATTCAGAGACCACGTCTTCTACAAACACAGGGACATGGATCAAGGCTGTGAGGTATTAGCACTTAACCATCAGGGAAATGACAAACCAGTCATCATCACTGAAACGGGTACATTTACTGGATTGATTGCACCAGAGGCGAACCGTCACTATAAAAGCTAAGCCTCCAATTAGAATGTGATACCATATATAGGGCAGACACTCGAATGGGGCGTCGCCGCCGCGGAGGGCCGGCAATCGGCACTCTATCAATTTTGCAGCGTTCGAGCTGAGGTTTGACGTGATAGTAGCTGAGACTGAATGCACTACATCTTTGTCTAAACTTAAGCATGCAAGGCAGCAGACTTCAGGCATTCAACGAATGCTAGTTTTTGTAATATGAAATCTTTTAGTTTGTGAAAAACTAATTTAACTGAACCGTATACAGGTAGTCCTTGGTTTACGGCGTCATCGGTTTACGGCGTTTCGCGTTCACGGCACCACCCCCAGTGACGTCATCGCGCAGTAAGTTGCCTTTTTTATGTATCATTTTATAATTTTTACGTTTTTTTTTTTTAGGGTATTTTGTTAGCCAACTGCTTGGAAACACATTAAAAAACATTAAAACGGCCATTCGAAGTTGTTTTACATTGAAAAAACGTGTTTAAAAA
>JARVGV010000713.1:9747146-9760358 GCA_031762435.1 Hypsolebias longignatus
AGCAGGAGAGTATGGGTGAAGCAGCTCAGAGAGGTAGGATGGGGCAAGACCATTTAAACATTTAAAAACAAATAAAAAATGCTAAAATTAGCCAAAAGCTGAATAAAAGCCAACATCAGTTAAAGGTTGACTAAAACCCTAAAGTTGCAAAAAAATCTAGCAAAAGGACAAAAGTAGTAAAAAGCTGCTAAAAACCTAAAGGTAGAAAAAGACTGGCTAAAAGCTAACTGTAACAAAAGGACAGCTAAAAGCCAAAAGTACCAGAAGGCTAGCTAATAATCGAAAGTAGCAAAAGCTTTAAGATGAAAGTAGAAAAATAATGGCCAAAAACTAAAAGCAGCAAAAACACTAGCTAAAGAAGCAGAACAGTAGTTAAGCTTGAAGCAAAACATTTAGCTAAAATTTCAGATGCCAAAAATAACTAAAGGCTAAAGAAACAAAATGATAGCTATTAGCCAATGAATAGTTAAAAGTGACAACACACTAGTAAAATGCTAAAATTAGACAAAATCTGATTAAAAGCCAATATAAGCCAAAGGCTAGCTACATGCATAAAGTTGCAAAAGACAAAAGTAGCTAAAGGCTTGACAAAAATCAAAAGGTAGAAAAATATACAGTAGTCTAAAAGCTTCCAGTAACAAAAGGATAGCTAAAAGCCAAAAGGTAAAAAAGACAGGCTAAAAGCTAATAGTAACAAAAAGATTGCTAAAAGTTAAAAGGTAGAAAAAGACTGACTAAAATCTAATACTGTAACAAAAAGATAGCTAAAAGACAAAAGATAGAAAAAGACTAGCTAAAAGCTAACAGTAACAAAAGTATAGCTAAAAGATAAAATGTAAAAAGACTGACTAAAAGCTAGCAGTAACACAAAGATGGCTAAAAGCCAAAAGACAGAAAATGACTGGGTAAAAGCTAACAGTAAGAAAAGGATAGCTAAAAGCCAAAAGTTAAAAAGACTTGCTAAAAGCTAACAGTAACAAAAGGATAGCTAAAAGCCAAAAGTTTAGAAAAAGACTGGCTAAAAGCCAACAGTAACAAAAGGATAGCTAAAAGCTAAAAAGTAAAAAAAGACTGGCTAAAAGCTAACAATAACAAATCGATAGTTAAAATACAAAAGGTAGAAAAAAAATGGCTAAAAGCTAACAGTAACAAAATTATAGCTAAAAGCTCAAATTTAGAAAAAGACTGGCTAAAAGCTAACAGTAACAAAAAGATAGCTAAAAACCAAAAGGCAGAAAAAGACTGGCTAAAATCTAACGGTAACAAAAGGATAGCTAAAAGCCAAAAGTAGCAAAAGGATAGCTAATAATCAAAAGTAGCGAAGTGTTGGTAAGTAGCAAAAGGCTAGCTAATGGCCAAAATTAGAAAAAGACAGGGTAAAAGTCAAATGTTACAAAAAGAATAGCTATAAACCAGAAGTAATAAAATAGGTGAAAGCAAAAATAAGCAAAAGGGCTAGCTCTAAACTAAAAGTAGCAAGTAGCTAAAAACTGATTTTCTTATGAATAAAACATCTAAGCGCCCATTTCTCACATTTTAGTAATTTCCAACCGTGCAGGAGCCACCTTCATGGCTTGGCCTCCATTTTGTTTACAAAGCAGCCACACTTGCTCCACCTGTCATTTCTATCCAACAGTCCAGACCCAATAATTGCCGCTCCCTTGGGTTCAGATGATTTATTGCACATGCAGGTATTTATAATTGATGGTCTCTGGTGTGCTCTGTGTGACACCAAGATGCAGAGGAGAAACAGGCCCAGTTTAAAAATAGCAAGGACACCTAACATCGTCTCATGCATTATTGAATGCAATCTGATCTGTAGCCATTATGGTGCTCCACATGCTGGAAGTCAGGATTAATGAGCTGCTGTGACATCATTAGGTTCAGAGACGGCTCAACAATGAACCAAGACAAGGTTTAATATTTAACATCAATGAGTGACTGTCGAAACAACAACAATCATGGCAGGTATACACGTCAATGACATCAGCTGTTAGACTATTAAACACGAGCAGGAGCGCAGTCAGCATTCATCTCCTGTTTGGTTTGGGGTTTTTTGGTATACTGTAGAATATACAGCAACTTCGTCTGCATACCTTGTACAGTTTGAGCTGTTTGAACACCAAAACATTTAGCTCCTTCAGGAGAAAGGTGCTATGACTTGTGACTTTTTTATTTTTCAAAATCTTCTACTTTTTTACAGTTTCCCCATACAAAAATGTTGTTCTCGTCTCCTTGTACTAAAAGTTCGGCTGCTGCTTCTCCACTTTTAAAGCTAGCCTTTTAGTAACTTTTAGTTCATCTTTTAGCTTCTAAAAAGTAATTTGATATTAAGACTATTAGCTTTGAGCTAGTCATTTTACACTTAGTTTTTTTTTTTTTTTTGTTAATGTTCATTTTTAACTTTTTGCACTTATGGCTATTTGCTACTTCGACTTTTAGCTACTATTTTAGTACTTTAGCTTTTTGTTACTTTTAGTTTATACATAACATTTTGCTTCTTTAAGCTATCATTTTGCTACTTTTAATTTTTAGATAGAATTTTAACTTCTAGCTACTTATTTGATACTTTTAGCTGTTAGCTAGCCTACTACTTATAGTTGCCATTGTTACTTTTAGCTAGATTTGTTACTTTAAGCTAGCTTTTTTAACAAACTTTTTAACTAATACTGTATCTTGCTGCTTTTAGCCACCAGTTTGTTACTCATAACTTTTAGCTGGCCTTTTAGCTTTGAGCTATAGCCTTTTGATATTTTTAGCTTTTAACCAGCATTTTTCTATTTTTAGCTTACTAGCAAGATGTTTGTATCTACTTTTAGCTAGGTTTTTACTGCTTTCAGCTGTTAACAAACCCTTTGCTGCTTTTAGTTTTTAGCTAGCCTTTGGTATGTTTGGCTTCTAGCTAGCATTTTGCTGCTTTTAGCTATTGTTTGGCTACTTTTGAGTATAACTTAGGTCATTTTGTCCTTAACATAGCCTTTTGTTGTTTTTAGCTTGAATTTAGCTACCTTTGCCTTTTAGCTAGCCTTTGTTTTATTTTAGCTAGGGTTCCACTTCTTTTAGCTTTAGCATCTCAGTTTCAGTTTCTTCAGCAATCATGGTAAATAAATATTTATCTCGGACCTAAATATTTAGTTTGCCAACTACTGTAAATATTTAGCTTGGACCTGCTAATTAAATATTTAACTTGCAAGTTAAATATTTAGTAAATAAATAATATTAAATATAAAATATAAATAAATGGTTAAATATTTAACCAATTTCTTTCTAATGAAAGGCTAAATAAACCAAAATATTTTTGTTAATTTTTGACGGTGTAACTTTACAAACGGCACCCCATATCGATGTACGTCTTCACATTTGTGCCAAAATAATTGAGTAAAGGGCCACTGTCACGTAAGTACCGTAAACATTCATGCGCAGAAAACATCGAACTGATCCCAAACATATCGTGAGAGGTCGATAAACTTTGTTGATGCTAGGCTAGCTAGCTAGCTAGCTACATAAGCATGACGCCTCAACAGAACATTTGCCTTTTTCTCTCACAAACGCAAGCCTCCAACAGTCCCAGCTGACAGTTGTGACTCATCGTCATCATTGCTGATGTCTTTCCACCCAGGTGTCGTGCTAACACACCTGCGTACTGCACACTGACAATGATGATGAGTTAATATATTTTACTGCTGCTAACGCCCGTTTGAAGCAATACAGGTCTACTTTTTCCACGTAGTCCCACAACGTGTCGTTGTTGTTCAATAACTCATGCGGCGGTGTCAAATATCACGCGCTGACGTCATGTCCCGATACGTAAAACCTTAGAATTGAAAGAGGATGTGCGTTCTTTTCACCGCGACTAGACGACCCACGACACTGAATTTAACTAAATCAAACGACAAACCAAAGACAAAAACTTTTTCTGTTTTAATTTTTTTATTTATTGTCATCACTTGAGTGAGGTGTTCAAACCGATGTGATCGCGCGGCGCACCTGGAGGTGCTCAGGTGACAAAAGCAAGAAGGCGTTTCGTGCTGGGGTCCGGTTTGAACGCTCAGTGTACATTTCCTGTCACCTGGCAACCTCTTTGAGAAAGTTGCAACAGGAGTCAGTGATGGGAAACCTGCACCAAAGGCAGAGCGATCATGTTTTGGCTTGCACAGTTAGCAAAATATCTCATGAACCATGGCTTCACTTAGGGGTTTGATCCAATTCAAGACGGGCATAACCGATAAGCAACGTTAGCAAACACACAAATAGCTACAACTAAGCAAGTTTTATAGATACTAAGCTAGAATTTAGCTTGATAGTAGCTGAGCATCACCCTCAACACATAAACTGAGCACAACACATTGCTCTGCTTCTTTGCTTGAATCCTGAATGCTGAGTTTTGGGGTCACACTCTTGTTTGTCTATTAGCAAAATACCTAATGAACCACTGGACGGATTTCAATGAAACTCCCAGCAAGTCATTGCTGGATGTGCATCTACAACTGATTACCTTTTGGAGTTCACTCATACAAGATTACCGAAGTAGCTAATCGATTTTAGTCAACACATAAATGGCTTTAACTCAGCGTGATGAGAAGAGATAATAGTGTGAATGTTTATGAAGCATTCACACTATTGTGAGTCATTTTTCTACTGTATGTTTTCTAACATCTTTTATGCTATTTCAACAAATCATATCAAAATATTCAGCTCTTTCAGGAGAAAGGTGTTAGGACTTTTGGTTTTGGTGCAACTTTAGCTTTTTGTAATATTTAGCCTTTTCTGACTTTTGTTCCTCATAGAAAATGAACTGAGCTCATTTTACCTCCTTCAGATCTTTAGCTCTGTTTACAACCTGTTACTGAACCTTTCACATTTTGTTCTGCTTCAGCTTCTTTCAGCTTCCCTGTGCAGATTTAAACTTTTGTTCAGCTAATTTCAGCTGTTTTGTGCTCCTTTTAGATTCTTTCTGCTAATTACAAAATTTGTTGTGATTCTTCTAACTTCTTTCTGCTAATTTCAGCTTGTTATGAACCTTTCCGCTTATTTCCGCAAGATTCAGCTTTTTCTTGCTGTTTCAGCTATGTTAGCTCGTTTCATGCAAATTTAAGCATTTTCAGCTAATTCAACTAAAGAAAAAAAACTTTTAACTTTTTTCAGCCTAATTTAGCAAAAATGTGTTCTCTCCACTTCCTTCTGGTAATTTCAGCTTCTTTCTGCTTATTTTCAGCCACTTTTCAACTGTTGTTTTTGCTAATTTCAGCTTTTATCAGATAATTTCCTGTTTTGTGCTAATTTCTGCTTCATTCAGCCAACTTGTTCTTTCTGCTTTATTCTGCTGATTTAAACTTATTCTACCTGTTCAGGTAACATTTTTGCAAAAAAATAAAAATAAAATAAAAATTTGGCTAATTTCAGCTGTTTTTCAGGTAAACTAGTTTTTTGTGGTCATTTCAGCCTCATTAACTTCTTTAAGATAATTTCAGCTTATGGTCCTTTTTTTTTTTTTTTTCCTAGTTTCAGACGATCTGTTTTTATGCTCGTTTTAGCCTTTTCAGCTAATTCCACTATTTTTTAGCTAATTTCTGCTTGTAGTCTGTTAGTTTAAGGTAGTTTTCTACCCTTTCAACTACTTTTCAGCTATTTTAGTTTTTGCTAATTTTAACTAGTTTTTAGCTAAATTCCTCATTTTTGTGCTCATTTCTGCTTTGTTAAATCAAGTTCAGCAAATATGTATTATTTCTGGGTTTCTCTGCTAATTTAAGCTTGTTCTACCTTTTTGGCTAACATTTTAGCTAATTTTTAACTAATTTCAGGTGTTTTCATATACACAAATAAGTTTTTCGTGGTCATTTCTGCTCATTTCAGCCTAACTAATTTCTTTAAGCTAATTTCAGTTTATGCTAATTTTTTCCTGCTAGTTTCAGATTAGCTGTTTTCATGCTGATTTTAGCTTTTTCAACTAATTCCACTTTTTTTTAGCTCATTTCAGCTCTTCCCGCTTGTAGTTTAAGGTAGTTCTCTACCTTGTCAACTACTTTTAAGCTATTTTCGTTTCTGCTAATTTTAGCTAGTTTTTAGCTATTCTTCATTTTTGTGCTCATTTCTGCTTTATTAAATCAAATTCAGCAACTATTTATTCTTTCTGGTTTTCTCTGCTAATTTAAGCTTGTTCTACCTTTTTGTACATTTTAGCTAATTTTTAGCTAATTTCAGCTATTTTCAAATAAATTCAAGTTTTTCGTGGTAATTTCTGCTCATTTCAGCCTCATTAACTTCTTTAAGCTAATTTCAGCCTATGCTCATTTTTTCTGCTAGTTTCAGATTAGCTGTTTTCATGCTGATTTTAGCTTTTTCAGCTAATTCCACTTTTTTTCTCTCATTTCAGCTCTTCCCTGCTTGTAGTTTAAGCTAGTTCTCTACCTTTTCACTACTGTACTTGTTTTTGCTAATTTTAGCTGGGTTTTTTTTAGCTAAATTCCTAATTTTTGTGCACATTTCTGCTTTATTAAACGAAATTCAGCAAATTTGTATTATTTCTGGTTTTCTCTGCTAACTTAAGCTTCTTTTTTTTCATTTCAGCATGTTTTTTAGCTAACTTCAGTTGTTCTCAGCCAGTTCTTCACACTGCATTTCAGCAGCAGATGCATTTTCTCTTAATTAGTGATTTGAACCAGGTGTGTTGAAGCAGGGACGTGTGCTTTTGCTAATTTTAGCTGTTTTTTTTAGCTAAATTCCTAATGTTTGTGCACATTGCTGCTTTATTAAATCAAATTCAGCAAATATGTATTATTTCTGGTGTTCTCTGCTAGCTTTTTTTTTTTTTCATTTCAGCATGTTTTTGTTTTTTAGCTAACTTCAGCTGTTTTCAGCCAGTTCTTCACTGCATTTCAGCAGCAGATGCATTTTTCTCTTAATTAGTGATGTGAACCAGGTGTGTTGATGCAGGGGTGTGTGTGTTCAGTCTTCTTACCACCAGCACGGAGGTCCTCACGGCCTCGGACACGCTCTGCCTCAGCTCCGCGGCGGTGCCCGGCTTGTTCAGCCCCCGGGCGAACCTCCTCGGCTCAGGCGGAGCAGAAGACGCCATGGAGCCGCCCGCGTCTCATCGGACACCCCGCAGGTCCCGAGGCCAAAAACGAACCGCTCCGAGCCTGTGCGCTGCGGCGCCGCGTGATCCCGCACTGTCTACAACTGCGACTTTCTCCCCGCGCGGGTCAAACGGAACCGAACGGTACCGCGCGGAACCAGTGGGCTCTGTCCCACCAGCGGAGGACCCCCCTGACAAACCGACACGCCTCCGTCGCTCGGTGTCATCATACACGACACTGTAAACCGACTCAAGGCTCCTTTAATCATCTTAAATATTTACTTCTGTTTGGCTAATTAACGCCGCACGTTCATATTACAGCACCTGGCAACTTTAGCTCAGCTGTGGAGTGGCAGAAAAACTTTATTTACGGTCATATAACAGGAAAAAGCAGAGTGACAGCGCCCCCTTCTGGAATATGACGTCATTACAGCCAGTAAATAGATTTTTGTTTGCGCTTCCCTCTCTAACCACACAGGGGCGGCATAACGAAGCTAATATCAGAATAAACTGCATTTTCTCTGGGTGATTGGCTGATGCTGAGTTTTTTTATTTTTATTTAACCTTTATTTATGCAAGTAGTCTCATTGAGTCACGAGAAATCACTTTCAAGAGAGACATGTTTGAAACCAGATGGTGTGGGGGTTAAAGGCCTTGCTCTAGGGCCCAGAGTGCGGGTAAATGAGAGTGGACGCCGGTGTGGGGCTTCACCTTTTTCAGCCCACATTTTGATGTCAGTCTGTGGAGTCGAACCGGCGACCTTCACCTCTAACCTCTGCGCCACCACTCCCCGTTACATTAACAACAAGTGGCACAAACAGCTAAAAGGAGCAGAACAAATGGTAGAAGGGGGCGAAATCTACAAGATGCAACAAAACAAACGCTAAAGCTAAAAAACAGTAGCTGAAATCAAAACGTGTCTGAGCTGAAATGAGCAAAACTGTAGCTAAAAGCTGAACGTGCTAAAGTTAAGAGGATAATCATATGCTGAAGCTTAAATTAGCACAAAAAAATTAAAATGGGAAGTAGTAGCTAAAATAAAACAGTTTTTAAAGGTAAAATGACCAAAACAGTGGCTAAAAGCATAGCTTGTTAATATTAAAGGAAGCAAACTTGCATTAGCTAAACAAACCTGAAAGCTAAAATTAGCAGAAGGTTCCAGCTTTTTCTGCTCTTTCAGCTACTGTTTAGCAGTTTTACGCTCATTTTAGCTTTTTCAGCTAACTCCACGTTTTTTGCGCCCATTTCAGCTTCTTTCAGCCTAATTCAGATTAAATGGGCTCAATCCACAAGAGGCAGGGGGGACACACATACACTGGTATTATTTTGCCAGTTTAAAAAAAAAAAAAAAGCTAAAACAATGAACTGTGCAAGCATATGTGATTTAAAAGAATATTTTTATTGTGGTGTAATTGTATTATCCTACTTAGAAGAAATAAAGTTAAAGTGAACATAATTTACTCTGTGTATTAGTACTAGTTTCTACATACAGTATTTGCAAAGGAAACACCAGGAAAACTGCTATAGTAATTTTTTGTGGTGGGTAGAACATCCTACATTATTATTATTATTATTAACTTTTATTGAACCAGACAAATCCCATTGAGATCACAGATCTCTTTTGCAAGGGAGGTGTGGGCCTGAAAGCAGCCTAACATGCATGTTTTTGGTGTGTGGGAGAAAACCCACGCAAGCACGAGAACTCCACACAGAAAAGACCCCCAGGTCCAAATGGGGATTGAACACAAGACCGTCTTGCTGTGAGGCAACAGTGCTAACCGCTGCACCATCGCGCTGTCCTGTAAAAAATTCAGTTTTATGTTATAGTTTTGGTCGAAGCTTGAAAGAGCCGCTGCAGAGGAACTGAAGGGCCACGTGTGGCTCCAGAGCCGCAGGTTGCAGACCCCTGAACTAAAACATTCATTCATTCAATCTTTATTTAGGCAGGTTAATCTCACTGAGCCCCAAGGACTCATTTGCAAGAGAGATCTGGCTACAAACTATAAGGATGATGACAACAGCAACAATCGACAATAGACAATCATAAAAGAGAAATACAGATTTTTTTTTTATCTATTTTTTTAAACAAGCAAAGATGTCAAAAGTTGCTAAAACAGACAGATTATAAAACATGCATGGTGTTCCTCAAGGACCATGGTTGGGAACCACTCTTTTTAGCAGAACAAAATTAGAATATACATGTACAATATTTTGTTTGCGCATTTAAACCGCTCCAAACACACACACACACAACCAGCTTGATGTGTGTGTGTGTGTGTGTAACAACAAAACAGTCGGGTAAGCACAGTAGTGTTTTCCTGCTGCCGTGCCCTCCGTCTGCGGCACCGCGGCGCTGCACCGCCCTTCCTGGCTGCGTGGGTCCGACCACAGCAACCCGACACCGGACACGGCTGCTCCAGACGAGCCCCGCAAAACGAGGCGTTCCCACCGACAAGACAACCGTCTCCTCCGTCCGCCGGCTCCGAACACCGGAGTGTGGGGGGAAGCGATTTCCGTCCACTGCACACCGGAGTAGCTGAAAACACGCGCGATGTCAACTTAATTAGTTTTTTTTTTTATTATTATTATTTTTTTTTTATATATTTTATTTAATGACGCGAGACGGGACGAGGAACTGTTAGCTTAGCGGCTAGCATCGTTAGCTTCCAAACATTTTTTTTTTTTGGGACAAAAAGTCAAAAAGGTGGACTCCGATACAAAGCGTAGTGCTTTTATTTAAATATATTGGCTCCTTGTTGGGCATTTTAATAATATTTATTCGCTTTTGTCCAAGTTTATTTGTTTTTTTAGCACCAGACAGTAGCGGCTAAGCTAGCATGCTAGCTCGCGGACATGGACGCTGCTCGGTGGAGATTTGCAGATGGCACATCCGCCGAACGAGCTAGCTGCTCGGCTCGTCTGTTCTTTCCCTCCCGGAGACAGAAACGGGACTAATTAATTTGAGTTGCTGGTTTTATTTAGTCATCAAACTGCGTGTGCTCGGTCTCCCATCGCAACAACGACGTCCATCTCAATGTGTCATTCCACGCCTGCTGGAGCAGTTCAAGCTAAAACGGGAAAAGGGGAAATAAATCTAGTCACTACTTAAAGAAGAGGACCAATATATATATTTTTATTCTAAAGAAGCAGGGCTCGGAGGAAAACCGAGCACCAGACCAAAGCTGATGTACGCTGCTGTCATGGCTGGGAGTCGAACCGCGACCGAGTCTCTCGTAAAGTGTGTCTTCTGCCTGGCAATTCTTCTGACTTCAGCGGCTGGTGAGTGGAAAGAATCGGTTTTTTTGAGTCCGAAGTGTTTGTCTGATGACTTCCTGTTGCTCTGGTTTGGGTTTTCTTTGGTTCACATCAGCTCCAGCTGGTAGTGACTGAACTGGTTGCAACTCGATTCACCATTTGATTCACCTTTCTAATCATCATGGGACGGTGGTTTAGCCTTGAAGACACAGTTCAGACTCTCTAATCCTGGCCGGGTTCAGACTTTTAATTTCTGTATGATTCAAACTATTAAAATCGGCGTCGTTTAGACCAAAGCTAAATGAGATTCAAAGTAATCTCAGTATGATTCAGACTCGGTGTGATTCTGACTAATCTCAATACGATTCAGACTCTAAAATCAGTCTTTTTTAGACTTAATGACTTCTGTTGTGAAATGAATTATGCTGGAGTTTGCATGCGTGGGTTTTCTCCGGGTACTCCGGTTTCCTCCCACAGACCAAGAACATGCATGTTAGACTGATTGGTAACTCTAAATTGTCTCTAGGTGTGAGTGAGAGAGTGAATGATTGTTTGTCTCATTTGTCTCTATGTGTCTCTGATGGACTGGAGGCATGTCCAGGACATCCCCTACCTCTCACACAGGGACTGCTGGATATGGGCACCAGTGATCCTCATGACCCAAAATGGAAGAAGCAGGTAAAGATGATGGATGGATGGAAACTAAAAGGATCCAAAACAGTTCCTAACAGCTAAAATGAACAAAACTATAGTTCAAAGCCAACATCTAGCTAAAGGGTAAAATGAGCAAAACACAGCAGGATTCATGCATCATTTCCTCCAGTTGAGCAGAGAAATATATGCTGCAACGATCCCGACGCTCAGGTGAGCACAGATCGATCTCAGCAGATGATCTTCATCCTTAGTTATCGCAGCACTGTTTTCAACAAGCACAGAGCCCGGTCAAAGACAGGAGACGACCTGTTGGAGACCTCAGCCGACACATGTGAGCCTCGTGTCAACTGGACAGAAGCTGCTGTGTTGACCAGGAGGAAGGAAACGCTCAGCCAGATCACCGAGAACTGATGCAACATGAAGAACAAGCAGCTGAACCGCTCGTTACAGCAGATGGCAGGAATGTGAGACAGAAGGCAGCTGTCTGTCCACACACACACGCACTCACACACACACACACACACACACACACAGATCTGCTGTATGTTTTCCATCAGATTACATGTGGATAAAACTTCATTGAGTGAAGAAGGTTGAGAACAAAAAGGGTTTTACGGTTTCTTCTTCGAGGAAACATCTCTGTGGGAAAGTCTGCTCTCACACAGTCCTCCAGTTAAAAACTGAAACATACCAGAAGCCACTCAGCAGAAACCAGTACTTTCCAGCGTATTAAACTTTACTGGACAGATTCTGTTGAGGAGCAGGGTTCAGTGTCATCACTGAAGTAAAGCTGCTCCCATAAACGTGTCTGTGTGCGCACGTTCTGTTTGGCGTGTTGGAGCCGCTGCATGGATTTTACTGAAACCCTTAAAGAAACCACTGGACATTCATCCATGACTCAGGAGCTTTTGGAGACCGCTTGATTCAAAATGGCAGCCATAGTTAGACAACACAAAAATATCTAAATCTGTCAGTTTTGCAGATACTGAGCTAAAATGAAATGTATTTGTCAACTTATATAGAGACTGTTAACAGATTGCATGAGCTACAATATGTTTGTGGTTGTACTTTCAGCAAAATATATCCTGAACCACTGAATGGACTTTAATGAAACTCTTAGAAAATAATCTTTGGATGTTCATCTACAACTGATAAAAGTTTGGAGTCCATCCAATCTAAGATGTCTGCCTGCTGTAGCAACCTGACCTTAGAAAATACAGAAGCAGCTTAAATCTGTGGATCAGTGGGTTATTTATTGCTGGGCTTTTCATGTCAGAAGTTGTGTTGCCAGGAGGGGTCGCTGGTCTGTTTATCAATGTGCTGAACATCTCACCTTTTCAAAGCCCCCCAAAAGTGCATGTTTTCCAGAAACTCTGGTTGTCCCCTCTGTCCAACAACATGCATGACAGATTCATGTCTCTAACTTAGAGTTTGTGTGACCAGTTGAGGGTCTCTGCGCTGCCCTGTGATGAACTGGCAACCTGTCCAGGATGTGCCCAGCCTCTTACTCATAGACCACTGCAGCACCAGTCCCTCTTGACACTGACTCTACATAACACATTATTTATTTTAGAAAAATAAACACGAACAGTGTGTTTGGAATGATAAAGAAGATATTATCCATAGCAACATGTTTTTATTTTGTTTAAAGTCCTGGCAGATATGATCCTCATCTTCACTTTCACGGAGGAGAAAAGGAGCATCAGTTTCTCATCAGTTTGTTGGACAAATACAGAGGTTCAGATGAAGCTGTATCACATAACTGGAGATAACTGGAGATAACTGGAACAGAACCCCTTGGCTCGCACCCTGCTGGCAGCCAGGAACACTACCTTCAGGTCTGGAAACTCAGAGGAGCTGAGAAGGACTGGGCTAGATCTGGTTGCTGGTATTAAGAGGGCCAAGGCCACATATGCACAGAGGATCGAGGATCAATTCATCTCACAAGACCCACAGAGCATGTGGAGGGGCATTAAGTGCAAAACATATTATAAAGGCAGAAGTGACCAATGCCCCAAAGACCCATCTCTGCCTGATGCCCTCATCAAGTTCTATGCACGCTTTGAAGACCCAAACAGACCACCCAGCACCAGACTCACCTCATCACCAGATGAAGAGCATCTCAGCATGACCGCAGCAGAAGTAAGGAGAACTTTCAGGAGGATCAACCCTCACAAAGCAACTGGCCCAGACAACATCCCCGGTAAAGTGTTGAAAGAATGTGCTGA
>JARVGV010000713.1:9851471-9863534 GCA_031762435.1 Hypsolebias longignatus
ATTTCGGTTTACGACCCTCCCGGTCTAAGTTCAGCCCGTAGGAACGGATCTCAAACGTAAACCGGGGTTGACCTGTACTCTGTTTAGCTTATTCACGTAAGATTCAGCTTTTTCTGCTGTTTTAACTATTATTTAGCTGTTTTTATGCTAATTTTAGCATGGTCAGCTATTTCCACATTTGTCGCACTCATTTCAACTTTTTTCAGCTTAATTCAACAAAAATGTGCTCTCTCCATCTACTTTTAAGCTTCTTTCTGTTGTTTTAGCTACTACAAAAATAAATAAATAAATAGCAGTTATTTATTTTGCCTTTCTCTGATAATTTACACTTTTTTGAGTTAATATCGGCTTCTTTTAGCCTAATTGGGCAAACATGTTTTTTCTGCTTTCTTCAGCTGATTTGAACTTGTTCTATATTTTCAGCTAGATTGTTAGCATTTTGAAAAACTAATTTCAGCTGTTTTTGATAAATTCACATCTTTCATGGTAATTTCTGCTACTTTCAGCCTACTAGTAATTAACTTTATCCTGCTAATTCCAGCTTGTTATGCCCCTTTTGGCTTTTTTGTGTGGTAGTTTCAGCATTTCCCGCTCTTTCAGCTTCTATTTACCTGTTTTGATGCTAACGTTAGCTTTCTGAGCTAATTCCACATTTTTATAGCTAATTTCAGTTCTTGTTGCTTCATTCTAGTAGTTTAAGCTCCTTTCTGCCTTTTCTACTATTTTTGCTAATTTCATTTTTTTAAGTGAATTTCCCAATTTTGTGCTCATTTCTGCTTATTTACCAGTAAACCTAATTCAGTAAATATTTGTTCGTTCTGCTTTCTTCTGCTAAATTAGACTTGCGCTTCCATTTCAGCTACATTTCATCTGTTTTCAGCAAGTTCGTCAGCAATAAGCGTTCAATGCAGTTTCTGTAGTTTAATTTTTTTTTAAATTTTCCATACTCCTCCAGATTTTCAGCTTTTTTCTGCTCCTTCAGCTACTGTTTAGCTGTTTTGATGCTAATTTTAGCCTTTTCAGCCAATTCCACATTTTGTATAGCTAATTTCAGTTCTTTCTGCTTTCTTCTGGTAGTTTAAGTTCCTTTCTGCCTTTTCAGCTATTTTTCTACTATTTAAAATAAATAAATAAAAATAAATAAATTTTTTTGACCAATTTCCTAATTTTTGTGCTTGTTTCTGTTTATTTACCGGTAAATCTAATTCAGCAAATATTTGTTCGTTCTGCTTTTTTCTGCTAATTCAAACTTGCTCTTCCATTTAAGCTACATTTCAGAATGTTTTTAGCTAATTCCAGCAGTTTTCATCAAGTTCTTTAGCAATAAGCGTTCAATGCAGTTTCTCTTTTATTTCCATCCTCCTCCAGAGTCTGCAGGAACCCTGGGGACTGTTTCCTGCCTGGACCTGATCCCAGACGGCTCAGATGAGGTAGTGACTTAAAAGCATCAGTCAAACTCAGTACGATGACATGCTGTCCTCATCATCACTGCCTGGCAGGAGTTTCTAACGCTCTGGGACTCACCAGCGTGTGAAATGAGACGGGCGCCGACCAGCTCGCCGACCATCACCGTCAGATTGGGGGCGATGGCCATCATTCTGTTCTTGAGGTAGTCGTAGAGCTGAGCGCGATACTCTGAAATTTCTATCACCTAAAAATAATAAAAAAGACCATCTGTTCAGCCTGAACCAGCGAAGAAACAACAACGGGTCAGAACAGCCGAAGTCATGTGACTGTTCAGAAGAGGTAGTGACTGAAAACCCACATTAACTGTTTCAGGAAGAAGACAAATGTCGTCATCATCACCACAGACACTTGAACTCACAGAACAAAGAAATCGGGACTGACTTTCCCGAGCCATACCTGATCGCACAGGTGCTGGATGTTAGCGATGTCCTGCTCCGACACCTCCGTTCCCATGGAGATTTCAGCAGCCAGCTTCACCTCGGCTTCCACCTCCTCAGGAAGGATCTCTGACAGGTCGGTGCTGGCCACGTTCGTGCGATCACCTAAAGCAACAAGAGCACGGCTAATTATTCGCCCGTCGACAAACTTATCATACAGCAACCTTTAACAAGGGTCCGGACAAGCCAGCACCCTGTACACCTCGCTACTTCACGGACTCACTCTTTCACAGTTTTTCAAAGTAAGACTGAACACAAGGGGGAGAAGAAAAAAAAAAAATTGTACACAACACGATTGTCAACTTTAATATTATTCACGTGATTTGGACAGTACTGGATGCTGTACAGTAAAAAGTAGGACCGTCACAATAACAAATTATGCTGGGCAATTAATTGTCTCAGAAATTATTGCGATAAACAATAATATTGTTCAAAATCTGACAATAATTAGTAATTATTGTCAACTTTAATATTATCCACGTGATTTGGACAGTACTAGATGCTGTACAGTAAAAAGTAGGCCCGGCACAATAACACATTTCGCTGGATGATTGTCTCAGAAATTATTGCGATAAACGATAATATTGTTCAAAATCTGACAATAATTTGTAATTATTGTCAAGTTTAATATTATTCATGTGATTTGGAAAGTACTGGATGCTGTACAGTAAAAAGTAGGCCTGTCATGATAACACATTTTGCTAGGCGATTAATTGCCTCCGAAATAATTGCGATAAGCGATAATATTGTTCAAAATCTGACAATTAGTAATTATTGTCAAATTTAAAAAGAAATGTGGTTAATTTGTTTTGAGTGTAGTACCTTTTTTGACCACCGTGTTTTTAAGAAAAATGGGAGGGAGGCCTCTTGACGTGACATGGACAGTCTCTTTGGTTCTCAAAATGGCGGAGGCTTGGTGTGGTTTGAGCTCTTTAGCATAGCATTTTTCACACAAAGCTTTTAATAAAAAAATCAGTTAAGTTCTCAGCATCTTTTTACAGAGAGAAACAATTTTTTACACGAAGGCACAAGTTTAAACCATGAATTTTGGAGCTTTGACAAGACTGAGTTTTTTCCCTGAGGTTAGCCTGTTAGCTTAGCTGCTTTTGACGGTCCAATGCGATTTAGGACGTTAAAACAGATTTTAAAGAGAAAGGGAGGGGGTCAGTGAAGAGCACCAGAGCTGAGTCTTTTGTCATCCAGTGTCTTCAGTAGAAAGACACACGAAGAAATGATAAAGCCGATAAATGAAAATGAGGTGGATAATTTTAATTTATCATGCGATTAATTGATTTATTGTTTATCGTGACAGGTCTAGATGTTAATTGATCAGATTTCCTGTTTGAAAAATCTTTTGGCTCTTTAGATAAATAATTAGTTTTACTGACAGGTTTCATAATCTCCCAAACTACCAAACACACGAGCTACTGGATGTTGTTCTATTGGCTTTCTGAACACAAGTTAAACTCTGTCATAAAAGGTAGGAACGTTACGCGTTTGTGGCTGAAGTTGACCTTACCGACTGTGCGGACAGTTCTGCAGTAAGCCAGATTGTCTGTGACGACTTTGCCCAGCTCAGGGAAGTGCCAGCCGTACCACTCTCTGCAGCGCATGATGTAGTTATTTAGCTCCTTGTCCAGGTCGTCCAAAAGAGCTGGAGAGACAAGAGACACTTTTATAAACAGCCGATCCTTCCTTGTCATTATTTCTGAAACAAGTTAATTTATTTATGATGCTATGACAGAAACATACACAGTAATCAGCCTTTTATGTAAATAAAATGCCGTTAAATTACAAATGTGCGTTTCTCAGGGAGCTGTTGTCAAATTGACAAAAATACAGCAAACATGTTAGAGATTTTGTAAATCTTATGTAAAAATAAACTGGAAATCTTCTGGTTTTAAAGGCAATTACACTACCAGGATTCCTACAAGTTCAATTTAGACATTCCATACAATTCCAGACTCCCAGATAGTATTCCGGCTTGTTACAATAAAGTCTGTACATTTACTATAAATATATGTAAAGTGGTGGCATTTATCATCTGTAAGTAACAGATTCAAAATCTGCAGAAACAGAAAACGTTCAAACATACGTACCGTACTTTTCACTCTACAAGTCGCACCTTTTGCATAAATTTGCAAGCCCTGCGACTTGTACAGCGAAGCAACTTATTTATGTTTTTTTCTCATATTTATAACCACAATTTGGCTCAGATCTGATGATTTCATTCATTCTGAAACGAAAAATACTTAACACTACTACGCTAGGCCTGTCACAATGACAAATTTTGCTGGGCGATTGTCTCAGAAATTATTGCGATAAACAAAAATATTGTTTGAAATCTGACAATAATTAGTAACTATTGTCAAATTTAAGAAGAAATGTTGATTAATTTTGAATGTAGTAATTTTTTTGACCACCGGATGGCAGTATAAGACTGTTTGACCCAAAGGATGGATAGTGAGGGAGCGAGCGTGTCTCTAAGAAAAATGAGAGGGAGGCTCCTTGACGTGACATGGGCTGTCTCTCCTTTTGTTTCCGGTTCTCAAAATAGTGGATGCTCAGTGTGGTTTTAGCTTTTTAGCATAGCCAACAATTCTGTCGGGTCATCTGGACAGTTTATTTTTCAAAGAAACGTTTCGCCCTCCACCCAAAGGGCTTCATCAGTCAGAGGAGTTCCAGTAACTGTTTCCCAACAAGCAGTAAACACCTTAAGTGGACCAACCAGTTTGCTGGAGCCAAGATGGTTTCTGGGGGCTGCCTTGTCCCTCGGTGACTCCTGCCAGGCAGGCAGTCACAGCCAAAGTGGTTCAAGGCAACAAAGTTCATGCTCAGTCATCCAGGTACCAAATCCATTCTGAGTCGGGTCATCTGGACAGTTTCTTTTTTATAGAAACGTTTCGCCCTCTATCTGGATCTGACTGATAAAGCCCTACGGAAAGAGGGCGAAACGTTTTAATCAAAAAAAGAAACTGTCCAGATGACTCGACTCAGAATGGATTTGGTACCTGGATGACTGAGCATGAACTTTGTTGTCCTTAGCATAGCATTTTTCACACAGCTTTTAATTAAAAAAAAAATATTAAAAAAAAAACAGTAAACAAGTTCTCAGCTTCTTTTTGCAGAGAAAAACAAATATTTTGGACGAAGGCGCGTGTTTCAACCATGAATTTTGGAGCTTCGATAAGATTTAATAAGACATGAGTTGGCCATTTGGAAACGAATGGAAGTCCTGTCTGGACCCAGACTGTTATTACTAAGTATGAATTTTGGACATTATGAAGTAATACAGGTAATAGAATATAATTATTTTCAGGAAGCAGCTTTTCAGGTATTTGCTACATAAAAATATCTTAGCATATGCTTGTATGTCAACAGGGTTAGGAGTAAGTACTTACAAATGGCCTGCACAATCATGGTGTCCACTTTATCAGGGCTGAACTTGAGCTTGTAGCGGGATAAACTGGAAACAGATGAAAATACATCCATTAGCAGACCAGTAAAACTAGCATTTCCTGATGTAAAGAGACGAGGACGTGGTGGAAGTGCTGCCTCAGCGGTAGTGACGAATGCTGTGGAAAATCGACACGGCTATTTCAGACAGCAAAATGTAATCACAGGCAGAACTACAAAAAAAAAAAAAAAAAAGCTTCTTCCTGTGTGCGACCCACCTGTGAGCTAAACCAAGAGACATGGCGCTCATCTCCCTGGGAGGAAGTCCGGAGATGAGGTTCTCCATTTGGGTCCTGATGCATCTCATCAGCTCGGCCACTGCAGGGCTGTGGACACAGCTCAGGTCCAGTTTGTCCTAAAAACCACCCCTGTTAGAGAACTTGGCATGAAAGGCGCCTGGCGACTCCAGAACCATCGTGACGATGTGGGAAACTTACTTTAATAACTCCGCCAAGTTTGGCATCGCTGATGGCCAGCTGCTCATGAGCTTCCTTGGCGACGACTTTCTTCAGAACCTTTTTTAAACTCTTGCCGAGTTTTCCCTCAACCAGAGCGGTGGCAGCTTCAGTGAAGGAAAAATAATAACGAACACACAAACAACGTCAGATACATCTATATAATAGATATACTGTAATTATAAAACGTATTTTCTATTCCATCTTAATTAAACTTTGCAGACAAAGAAAGGAAAAGCTTCTTGGCAATATATATTTTAAACCACTGGAAAACTGGTTTGGTGTTAAACTGTGCCACAACTGTAAGAAGAATGCAGAGGGTGACCAAGTTGGTGAGCAGCATAGAGTAGGCACAAGGCTGTTGTGGCTGTGTATGGTTCATCCACAAGGTATGTTAAAAGATCAGACCGTGGCCAAGATGGTGATGTGCATAGAGTAGTTCAAGTCAGGTTTATTGTCATTCTCATCACGTGGTATATGAGGAGGAACAAAAGGCACAAGGCTGTTGTGGCTGTGTATGGTTCTTCCACATGGTACTTATGCTCTATAGATTAAATGATCAGAGTGTGACCAAGATGGTGAGCAGTAAGCAGAGTAGTTCAAGTTAAAGCCAGGTTTTATTGTCATTCTCATCACGTGGTATATGAGGTGGAACGAAAGGCACAAGGCTGTTGTGGCTGTGTATGGTTCTTCCACATGGCACCGATGCCCTATAGCTTAAATGGTTACATAGTTAAATTGCCAGTGTGTTTTGTTTCATTCAACTGTAACCATCCCGTTGAATACACATCACCAAATATCAAAATCGCAAAATGAGCCTGCTCAAACCACAAATGCATTTTTTAAACTAACGTGGCACCATTTAGTCAGTAGTCACGATTATCTGCCAAGAAGCAATGCCAAAACAAAGAAATAATCAACCAAACACAACATTTTGTACTTTTTAGGGCTGACAAAAAAAAAAAAACAGTGTGGTCTCAGTGGTAGTGACGATTGCTTTGAAATGCTTCACGTTTCATTCAGACACTAAAATGCATCACGGACCAGACTTCAGGTGAACTTGAAGGTGGGAAGGAGGACGTGCGTACCTGCCAAGGCCTCTGTCGTATCCTGAAACTTCTCAAAGTGCTTCAGCTTCACACTGATAGAGCAGGACAGTGACGTTAACCCAGTTTTCAGCATGCAACGCGTCACAGTGTGTCGGAATGTGTCACTTACATTTTGTTAGCTTTTTCAGGAGTTTCAAACTCCTTATACAGGCTGTCCACCTGCTGCAGCTTTGATTCATCAAGGACCTGAACAACACACAAAACTCAGCACTAAGACTGTTGTAAAGACTTCTCTATTTTCTAACAGCCTCGGTCAGATGCTCCACAGCAGAGCAGCTGAAGCCAAGGACGAGCGCACTTCAGTGGCGTTTTTTGTGTTAATGCACTCAAAGTTCTGACCAGTTGCACAATACCTGGCAGAAACACGAGCGAGAAAAAAGTTCTGCCAGAAGTTTGTGCACAGAACAACTTCTCAGAGGCAGTGCGAAAACAAATACTGTTAAGTACCATATTTTTCACCCTATAAGTCGCAGTTTTGCGTATAATTTACATCCTCTGACTTATAGGCCGAAGCGAAATTTTTATGGATTTTTTTCCACATACAGTATTTATAAACCTATGACATGACATTTTCATTCATTCTGACTGAAGAAACATAAAATGCAGTGCCATGTTCAGCCACTTGATGGCAGCAGAGTAGTAGTAAAGCATGCTGTTGTATCATGTAATAGGTAAACATGGCTATAATGACAAATTCAAAAAAGTTCAATATAAAAACAACTGGACTTTATTTATTATACTTTATAACAAACGTAACCAGAGGTCTACCTGTATTTATAAACAGAGTGCTAAAATCATCCCCAGTTATTAATTAACTTTTTTTAAATATCCGAATTCCACTTAATTTTAAAACTCTGAAATATATTGAAACCCATAAAAGACCTGTATAAAATGTTAACGGAACTGCTCATTAATGCATGTTAATCCTAAAACATATACCCCCTTGTTGTAGTTTATATTATTTCTTCCTTTTTCATATCGAAGTCTACCTCTGCTATGCCCTTTTTTAGTTACCGGTACACTATTGTGAATTGCCATACTCGTTTGTGCGTGTTTTTGCTAAATGAAGTTGTATAAATAACTAAATGAAAAAATTCTGGGGTTCGGTACACATTTCCGGTTGTCAGCAGTGATACACAACAAACGCGACACATCAGCGGTGAAGCATAATAGATGCGACGTATACGCCGAAGCAATACATTTATGGATTTATCCACTTTTTTGTTTTTTACGTATTTGGACTGATGTGACTTACAGGGCGGAGCGGCGCGTACGGCAGAAAATACGGTAATTTTTGTCACATAACTACAACAATAAGAACAAAGTCCTTGATGTGTTGCAGAGTACAAATCCGCCTTTACGTGTCTTTAACATCTGAGATTCTGCGTTTGTTGCCACATTTGTTCTAAAGACTACAGCCCGACTCATGTTCTTGCACAGCTTTTGGATAATTTAAAACTGGTATGAACTTCACATGGTGCACGACATCAGATCTCCGATGTTGCATTTTCGAACAACCTTGGCGGAACAGGCGAAGCTAAATGAGAGCGAGGACACTTCAGCTACTTTTCACACGATGCTTGGTACAAATCCCACAAAACTTGGGGTGGAGGCCCAAGCTGGTTCTGGGGAGGCTGTGCAAGACAAAAAACATGACACTTTCATCACGTCACTATGTCAACGAGAATCATTTTTGGTACTTCTGATCGAGTACAAATCAGCCCTCTGCTGTTCACAACTGCAAATCAACACAGCTGGAAAACTACTGTTGCAAACTCATTTAAACTGTTTAATAAGATGAAATTCTGGGAGAAACTCATTCAAGTTGTGCACTGAGCATATTTAATTTCGAGTGTTGAAACATGTTCAACAATTTATGCCATCTGTCCAGATTCAGACACTGATCGGTTTCAAATAGATCTACGGGAATTCTTGATACATTTTGACACATTACCGAAAATTAAAAACAAAGACAAGTAAAATTTAAGAATTCACATTGACCAATATTCTTCAAAAAATAATACCGAGGATTAAACAGTTTTTCTGTTAGCTAACTGCATCCATGCGCCTCCATGCGCACACGTGGTTACAGGCCGCTCAGGATGCTAAATCGGGTTAGCATTAGCATGGAGGACAAGTAACTCCTAAACGTAAACAAGGAAGCATAACGTAGCGCATCCATAAAATATTACTGTACAGTACTTGTGTGTACTGGTCCCTCAGTAGCAAAGAACTGACTTAAAACGGACTACAAGTCAAACACGGGAGGAGAAGCTAAGCTAACTCCAGCAGCAACCGCATGAAAACAAACTATTTCCTGTGAAGTGACAGGAAGTAGCACAACAACGCTTACTTTAAATATCGCGAATCCAGCGGCGGTTTCGAATAAAACGAGCATTTTGGAAACAGCTCTCTTTATCCGTTTTTGAACGCTCCCTCGTTAGGGAGCTCAAATTTTCCACTTCAGGCCACCGCGCACCGACCGCTGCCAGAACCGCTGCTGCTGCTGCAGCACGAGGCAATGGGTAGGGTAGAGCAGGAAACTTCCGGGTTGCCAGGTTCAGTCACGGAATCCCCCGAATTCCACTTTTGTTTTACGATTGTGTGGGCCTTTAACCGTGTGCTCGAATTTGTAAATAAAGAAGTTTTGTTAACTATTTATTATTATTTTTTCATATTAACAAGTTTTAGGTAGTAAAGTATAAAAACGGACCGTAAATGTTACACGTTTATCGCACGACTTGGCAACACGAGCGCTTTACCACTAAAGCTCGCGAGAAATCGTGATGCTTTAAAATACACCATGTAAAAATTTGGGAGCTTTTCCAAGACCTTATTTGATCAAAAACTGGTAGTAAATAGATTTATAATAATTAAATATAAAAAAAACACGTTTCTGAGCATGAGTCAAGTAAACACAAAAACAAAAAAGACATTAGACTATTTCTTCTTCGTGCCACTTGTCATCAAAACAAATTAAATGTGGGATACAAAGATGAGGAAAAAGCAAGTTGGCCCAGTCACATCTGGTCAAAGAGAAACGGTTGTAAAGGTAGTGTGTGCTGTCAGTGCAGGGAACACAATCCCCCATGTTCGTATTTCTGTGACAGCACACGCTACCTTTACAAGCGTCTCTCTTTCACCAGATTTGACTGGGCCAACTTGCTCATTCCTCATCCGTGTCACACTTTGCTTTTGCTTCTGTAATATATGCCCTGATGCATGCTCAATCATTCAGGTAAACAAACAAAAAAACAGTTAAGTTTTGTCATCGGGACAGATTTTTCTTGCTTGTACAGTTGTTACGCCTGTCATCCATCAACAACAACAAGCAAAACTTTAAATCCATTTCAGGAAATTTCATTTTCTAAACCTGGAGGTTCATAAGCAAGTACATTAATCATCAACACATTATTATTATTGTAAGTTTTATATCAGTTTTATTTAGATTTCCTTCTTACGACAATTAAAAGTACTTTGTACACAAAATCTTTATGTTTTGTAATAATGTGCTATCATCATTGTATGTTCCCATATAATGACAAAATTGGCTCTTTGCATTTAAACCATTGCACCTGGGATGCACCTGTCCTGGGTGGAGCAGTGGGTGGCTATTGGGGGCGCAGTTGGGAATTGGGTATCCTGCTCAGAGACATGATGAAATGTGCAATGACTGGGGATTGAACCTGGGACTTTTGGTCCTGGGTTGGCTGCCGTGCCTGCTCAATCTTGGCCCCCAACTGTATAAATACTACTGTACTGTATATATTTGTACTGCATAAATGAAATAAATCAGAGGGAATAAAGCATATTAATGCTGTTTAACGTTAAAAACAAAACTTTACAGTGAAATACAAACGAAATTATTATTTTGAGTTTTCTCTCTTACACTTTTATTTTTCATTCAGCGAAAGATCTTGTCGTGACTATTGTGTAACAGAAACACTTCCATTTAATCAAACAATAACTTTAATATGTTCGATATTTATGGCTGAACTAAAGTGAAATAGCTAAAACTCACGGCTGTCAAATACTGTATATAACAATAATCGTGTGAAAGTGTTGCAGTTAAAAGTTCCAGATGTTAATTTCAGAAGTGAAGCTTATAATTTCCGAGGTGCATGGAACGTATCACGTGTTTTTCCGGTTGTAGCGGAAATGACGACCAGTCTGTGAACCTTAGCAAAACATGGGCGCATGAGAGAAGCATGTGTGCGACAGAACTTGATTTTGACTTAAATTAATTTAACAATTTTTAACCGTAAGCGTTCAGAGACGCAGTAGCGATGAATGTCCCGGAGCATTACCCCCCGCCGGACTTCAGCTGCCCCCCTCCGAGCTCCATCCAGCGGCCGCCGCAGCCGCAGCAGCCCCACGCCAGCAGCTTCCACCCGGGCATGTGGAGCTGGTCAGAGCCGCCCCCAGAGCCCGGCTGGAGGAGCGCCGAGGCGGGTTACAGCCTCCCCCCGGGCCGTGGGAGCCGCGGAATGACACGGACTTACTGTGAGTGGACCGCACAGCTGGACGGATTAAATTAAAGACACTGTTAGAAAATAACAACTGGATGTTTTCTACCACTGATGGTGTGAACGTTTATTCACACTAGATCCGTTTGACCTTCCCGTTCCAGTTTTTGTGCCATTTCAATAAATCACAAATCAAAACGTTCAGCTCTTTCAGGAGAAGAGCTTTAGCTTTTTGAAATATTTAGCCTTTTTTCCCCCCTCATATAAAATGAATTGAGCTCATTTTCCATCCTTCAAATCTTTAGCTGTGTTTACAACCTTTTACTGGTCCTTTCACAGTTTGTTCTGCTTCAGCTGCTTTCTCTGCAAATTTAAACTTTTTCAGCTGTTTTTTTCTCCTTTCAGATTGTTTCTGCTAACTACATTTTTGTGCTTCGTCTAACTTCTTTTAGCTAATTTCAGCTTGTCATGCTCCTTTCAGCTTCTTTCTGCAAGTTTCAGTTTTTCTTATTATTTCAGCTACTATTTAGCTGTTATATGCTAATTGTAGGCTTTTTCAGCTAATTCCACATTTTTTGCACTCATTAAGTTTTTTTTTTTTGCCTAATTCGGCAAAAAATGCGGTCTTTCCACTTCCAACAGGTAATTTAAGTTTTTTGTTATTTTTAGCTAC
>JARVGV010000713.1:9909946-9921449 GCA_031762435.1 Hypsolebias longignatus
TTGCAATAAATGATGATATTGTTTGAAATTTGACACTAATTAGTAATTATTGTCAAATTTAAGAAGAAATGTTGGTTATTTTTTGTGTGTAGTACCCTTTTTGATCACTGGATGACAATATAAGACTGTTTGAACCAAAGGATGGATAATGAGGGCGCGAGCAGCGTGTCTCTTTAAGAAAAATGGGAGGGAGGCCCCCTTGACGTGACATGGGCTGTCGCTTTCCTTTTTTCAGTTCTCAAAATGGCAGACGCTCTTGTGTGGTTTGAGCTCTTTAGCATAGCATTTTTCACACAGAGCATTTAATAAACTATCAGTAAACGAGTTCTCAGCTTCTTTTTGCAGAAAAAAAAAAACTTTTTACATGAAGACACGGGTTTCAACAGTGAATTTTGGAGCTTCGACAAGACGGAGATTTTCCCCGAGTTCGGCCTGTTAGCTTAGCTTCTCAGCTTAGCTGCTTTTAACGATCCAAAAATGTGATTTTTGGACAGTTAAAACAGATTTTAAAGAGGAAGGGAGGGGTCAGTGAAGAGCACCGGATTTGAGCCTTTACATGAAGAAACGAGAAAACCGATAAATGAAAATGAGGTCGATAATTTTCATTCATCATGTGATTAATTGATTTATTGTTTATTGCGACAGGCCTAAAATATAAACAAAATACAGTATACTAAGTAGTAAACCACATAAGCCCCTGTTTTAATTCACAGTAGAACATAGTAAACATATGTAATGTTTAAATTAAGAAATTTTTCCTTCTGTACTGTTTTTTTATTTTTTTTTCCCAGAATGGTAGTACGGTAGTTCCTCACTTATCACAGGTTTACGTTCCAGACACCCCTGCAATAGGAGAAAATCTGTGAAGTAGGGTTTTAGTATTTTATTTATATATATTTTAAGGCTTTATAAAAAACTTCCCACACTCTTACAATCTTCTAAACTCTAAATGCTCTAAAAGAGCACAGCAAAAGAGCAGAGACAGACTGATGCTTTGGTTATTCAGCCAATCTGCGCCCGGGGGTGGACTTGCCATCGGGAGCACTGATGACATTTCCCGAACCAGGAAATGTCCTGGCTCGGTTCGGGTCGGCTCGGGTTAAGGCTTGGTTCAGGTCGCGCTTGATTGTTTTAAATAAACAATCCATGCTGCTCACTCTGGTATCTGCCTCACTGAAGCTCCACAGCAGTGATGGGGAAAGACAGACCCCCCCCCCACCCCCACAGCACCCTCCTTTCTCTTTCTAAGGTGGTCAGCCTCAGAAAGAGAAAGGAGGAGGCCCCTCAGCAATCACGAACAGACCGCTGGGAAACGATGTGTACAATCTTTTTTTGAAAACCCTTGTTTTAAAACTTGTATATACTTTTTTCCCCTGATGGTAACTTTCCAAATAAGTAATCTGTCTATGCCAGAGGAACTGATGTACCCCTATACCATCAGAGATACTGTCCTGTTATCAGACAGTCATCTTCAGTACAGAAGACTTGTGTTTTTTCCTGTGGCTTCTTCTTTGCGTGACAGAGCTTCAACCAGTCTTGGTGGAACTGTACTACAGTAATTTGTGGGCGTGTTCCTACTTTGACCTAATTTTTCCATCCGTGTTGACTAATACTAAAATGTATTTTATGTATTTCCTTTTCAGATTCCTGCTCATACAGTGTGAGTGAACACTCCAGCGAGCATACGCATATCTCGCCTAACAGAAACACCCCAGCCAGTCTTGGCATCCCAGAATTCCCTGCTGCCAGCACAGAGGCGGGACAATATTACCAAAGTGTGTTATTAGCTGTGGAGAGGTGGTTTAGCTTCTTTGGATGGCCAAGTGGCCGACACCCCATTTCTATACCACACACACTCAGAAGGTAGGTTCTGTCTTTCCCCCCACAAACCATTCTGTTTCATAAAACATATTTTTCATATTGACTTTGATTGTAAATGTCTCCACGCAGAGTTGTGTCAAAAAGTCAAACAAACCACAACAAAGGTCGAACGTATGCTGTCGCTTTGGACAAAGATACCAGGTGGGTTTTTATGTAGTGAATTATCAGGACAGAAACAAGATGGCACCGTATGTTTGCACAGCTACTGTGTATGTTGCTGTGTGTTTTATAGGTCTGTAGTGGAAATGCTTCATTATTTGACAGGCATTCAGATACCTGGTATTGGTCTCTGGCAGACGTTTTCCAGTGATGTAGACCAGCGCACCAATCAGCTGCTGCACCAGCACAAAGCTATGCTCACTTTTCTCAGGTGGGATTTTTTTCTACATTACAACAAAAATGCTGGCTCCTATCAGAAAAATGTTCAGTACCGTACTTTCCGCCGTACATGTCACATCAGTCCAAGTATGTCGAACAAAATGGAAAAAAACATAATTAAGTCGCTTCGCCATGTAAGTCGCATCTATTATGCGTCACCGCACCCAGAAACGTGGGCCGGTGTTGTGCCAAAAATCCATTGGCTACCAAATGGCAGCCGCAGGAGCGTGCACGAGAGGACTTTAACAAGAATTTAACAAGATTAACACTTAAAAACAATTATTTATTTGCTCAAAATTATAGCAAAGGTGACTCTCGGTCTAACTTTTCCTAAATAAATGCATTTTAATGGTCAAATCAGCTGCATTTCACCTGGGCGGCACGGCGAAATGCAGCTGATTTGACATTTGCACCAGGAGTTCCGGCGCGAGACGAAGGTGGTTTATGTATGGCAAGCCAAGTGTCTCATTAATAGCTAGTTTTACCCATTAATGAGACACTTGGCTTGCCATATTGCTCGCCTGCCCTCTTGTGGCTGAAAATGGTAGTGTTCAATATTTTCCATGTCAGAATGAATGAAATCGTGAGATCTCAGTCAAAAATTGGGTTAAAATTATGGGAATGTTTCTGATTCTGCTTATTCTTGTTAGAGATTCATGAGTCTAACAGCCTCAGGGTGAAAGCTGTTCCTCAGTTTATACTTAATGCACCTTAACCTCCTTCCTGAAGGGATCAGGGAAAAAAGTGTGTGTGCTGGGTAAGTGGGGTCCTTCATGATGCAGGTTTGACCAAGCTTGTGAAGCTATTGGTGTTTTTAAGTGTGCTGTACTGTGCAGAGTTTTCAATAAATTTGTAATTCAGTATTAGGGCTTTTATTGTGCTTCATCTTCTGACTCTCTTTATATTCTTATTCTATCGAGGGGAAATTCTTCAAATGAAACAAGTTAGATGTTCCCACGGCTAGCTGGAATGACTCTCCGACACATTTTGCAGCACACTGAAACTTGCAGTTTATCAGATCTTAGAAAGCCAAACCACTTCCACAAAGCCGACTTAGTCTTTGCTCTCTTATCAGTGATGTCATCTGCTTTCTCTTCACTTGTGAAACCTTGGTCAGTCACATTCTGATGGTCATGGGCACTCGTTTTGAAGCGAGAACTTAACACGCGTTGGAGATTAACCTAGCCTGCTACCGCTAACTCCCTCTGGACTCGAGCACTGTGGAACATCTACGTCACCACGCGTTTACCTAGTTGTGTCACAGCTTTTTCTGTCCGTGTTGAAACTGAAGCAGTCGCTTCAACCCAAACAGAAAAAGAAACACGTCAGTGAAACGTAATCCTATCGAGATATCGAGAATGTGCTTAAAACTCAAATCACCGTTATTGAATAAAAGTATATTGCGATATATATTGATATAGAATTATTGTCCAGCGCTTCGTACATTTATGTCTGTGTTTAAAAAAGAAATGTTTTTTTTCTTTAATTTTTTCTTTAATTTTTTCTTTAATTCTTTAATTAAAGGGAAAAAAAAGGAAAAAAATTATAAAATAAAATAAAAAATAAAAAAGAAAGGTTTTAAGTTAATTCAGCACTGTTTTGCTGTATCGGATCAGTATCCGGCGATACTAAACCTTGGGTATCAGTATAGGAAGTGAAAAAAGTGGATCGGTGCACCCCTAGTAATAATTTGTTATTTTGTCTTCTAAAAATGATGCGTTCAGGATTCAGGGAGCCTGTCTGTGTCACATCAGACCAGAGTACTTACTAGATGTCCTGGAGTTCAAACACTGGTGCTCCATACAGGTAACAATATAGCTGAAAAGTTTGGTCCTGAACTTCAAATTGTGTGTTTTAAAGCAATTAAAACATTTATGTTTGTATTTTATGTCTCAGTCGAGCGATAAAGAGAGTGGCCTCGACTTTAACAGTTTTGACTACGAGTCTCTGAGCAAACGGTCCTGGACTGACGTGCTTTTACAGCTATACAAGGTGAAACTCCTGCCTCCGTCTTTTTACATTCACAAATATGTTAACGTGTCGTCATAGTGCTGTTGAACGTCCTTGTACACTCGCACAGGTTGTTGTATTGTGTCGGGTGTCAGGGGGAGCTCTGAACACACCTTCAAACATCACAGACAGAGTTGGAATCGCTCTTGATGGGTCACAGTGCCTGGTTAGCAATGTCTACTCGCCCTATGAGCTCCGGTTACTGTCATGGCTCAACATGCACTATGAGAAGAGGAGGAAAACTGTATGGGGCACAGGTAAGTCAAGATAAATGTGTATCAAGAAAAGGTTTTGTTTTCGCCCAGTGCTCATCTCATTTCAGAGTAATAAAATCTTTATGGTAAATGTTAAAACCACTGTGAGAACATGAATAATTAGGACCACAACAATATTATGAAGGATAAAAAAAAAAAAATTAAAACATAAAATCATAAAGTGCTTACATAAAAATAATTGGAATGAAAAACAACTAGTAATACAAAACAAGTTGTAAAACATTTTGTTTGAAAGGTCTAAAAGCAAAAATGAAGTGCAACCGTTTCAATAAAGTCTTGCTAAAGTTTTAAATGGAAAGGGAATTCACTAGTTCATCATTGTTAGATGACTTTCTGAGTATTGGAATTCAAAAAGTGATCAGAAATGTTGCTAAAATGTCAAATAGTCTAAAATACTACCCTTAAGGACCTCACGTAGCGGCCCAGTGCTTTCTGACATGTTGTGATTTTTACTAGTGGGCAACCCTCAGGGCCTTCACCAAAGGCCCATAAATTTGGCACATCCCAAAAAAAAGTTACATTCATTTTTTAATTTGATATTTATTTTATGCGCCTATTTTTTCAATTTATTATTTTATTTTCTGTAAACTACTTTGCAGTTGAACTATCCAATCCGGTTATTTCCTGAACTTTTTCTAGTTATGTGTTCATATGGGTTGTCCCTGTTCAGTGTTTCCCTTACCATTATACAAGTGGGGTGCTCCGCCCCATCACCCTGTCTACCAAACTGTGTGCACCACCTGTCGCCACTGACGTAACTCTAAGCTAGCGGCTCACAATACAAGTGCGCTAGCTAAAAAGCTAAAGTCAGCCTTTCCTCTCATGCTAAAACCTCACGCTGAACCTCCCCCCTTCCCCCGACTCGGAAACTGTCGGTACATACAGCAAATGGCTCAGATGTGTCTCTGTCTTCCTCACCCGCACGTTGATAAAAATCATGGACGAGATGAGCGCCCCACGATGGCAAGTTATCTTGGGGAAACCCTGCTGTTGGTGGTTTTGATTAGCGTTGGGTTGGCATTTATGTTCAGGTCATTGTTTGTGATTGTAAAAGACATGACATCATTACTCTGATGTTGCACCTGATGTATAAAAAGGGGAAGCATTTCCTGTGAACGATTTTCTGAAATATGAAAGTAAAGTGACAAAATTGGACTGCAACTTGCTTGTGTTTTTGGCGTTAGCATTTATCATGTTGCTACATTGCATCCTAACTGAAGACCAAGCTCTTACAATCCCAGTTCCTCTGTGACTTTTACCAACAGTGAATACGTAAAGTAAATTTATCAACAGTAAATATGCTAAGTATATAGCATATATTATAGTAACCTTTCTTACACTAGATGCAGCCACACTCCAAAATGGATGCTCGTGCCACTTATTTTTAAAGGTTCTCTAGCTGAAATTATGAGCTAAATGGACGAATAGATGGATAATATGCCCATGTCACCTCTTCACTACATAACCAGGGACAAAATGAGGCTTCACTTTCAATTTTAAAAGGAAAATTCTGAGATCCGATTCAATGGAAGTCAATGGATTTGAATTTACACTCTCCACATTCTTGGACGGTTTGAGATAAAAACCATAAGCCCTATTGCAAACTTTAGACAACATGGACGGATCACATAAATACTTGTGGTTTTACGTACAAACTATAAGGAGATGGGACGTAGAGCAAAGAGGGAGGTATCTAAGGCAAAGTGAAATGTGTATGATGAGTTGTATGGAAGGCTGGACACTAAAGAGGGTGAGAAGGACTTGTACCAATTGGTGAGACAGAGGGATCAGGCTGGAAAGGATGTGCAGCATGTGCAGGCTGGAAAGGATGTGCAGGCTTGTTAAGGATAGAAACTGTAATGTTCTAACAAGTGAGGAGAGTGTGACGGGAAGATGGAAGGAGTACTTTGAGGAGCTAATGAATGAGGAGAATGAAATAGAAAGAAGAGTTGAGGTCTTAGAAACTGTGGACTAAAAAGTGGGAGTTGTAGTAACTACTGGGGAATCAAGTTGATGAGTCACACAAAGATCTGGGAGAGAGTTGTGGAAGACTTAGATGAGAGGTGTCTGTGAGCAGCAGTATGATTTCTGCAACTTGCTTGTGTTTTTTGGCATTAGCATTTATCATGTTGCTACACTGCATCCCAACTGAAGGTCAAGCTCTCATAGTCCCAGTTCCTCTGTGACTTTTACCAACTGTGCATCTCCCTTCAGAATGGAAGGAATCATTTGAAAACAACAACTGAAATGAAAAGCGTTCCTAATGAGGGCACTGTAATTGACAGCACAAAATCATTGGCGAGGGTAGGATTTTCCAACTTTCACGGCAGCACATGATTGTGGCAAAAAGATCAGGAAGACCTAGTTTGTTGAGGATGAGACAGATCCAATCAGTGGAATGTGTCTGACCTCAGACGGTCAGCTAATTTGAACAAAGCTAAGGAGTGAGACATCATGCCACCAGTCTCATCATAACTTTAAGGCTGTGGCACTTAAAGGGCAGCATGACCTAAAGCTGAGCCATGAACAGATATTCAGGACAGCTCTGTTGCACCTAATGAGGACATCACAGAGAATACATAGTATCTTATCAGTGAGTGTCTTCTGGATTTTTTTCCTCTTACCGTATTTCAGCAAAGAGCCTATGAAGAATGTCTATAGATGTTGCTATACAAGCCTCCATAGCTTTTGCAGGAACCCCATCAGGCCCTGCTACTTTCCTATTCTCTCAGATTTACTGGGGTTTTCCACAGGTCAGGATTTTATCAGATGTTGGAAAATCTGGTAGATGATCCGGTGCTGATCAATTTAGTAGTTCACCAACATGCTTCGCCCACCGTTTTGCTCCAAGTCGCTCCTCCGCTGTTGTTAGGGTTTCCCCTGCTTCTCCTTGATTGGTTTGCAATGTGCTTATATTTTCGTACCAGTGCCCGTGCCTCAGAATGTGCACTTCTTCACGCAAATAAATATTGCTGATTAATTTATGTGCCTAAATCATTTTCAGATGGAGTCCCATCAGCACGCTGGATAGTGAACTTTGACTTGGACTTTACAGATGGACTGGTGCTCGCTGCTCTGCTTGCTGCCTACTGCCCGTATCTGGTCTGTCTTTGTACTGTTTATGGGTCTCAGTATTAAACCGGGGGTTGGGGTGGTGGTGCAACCTGCTGTGAAGGGTGATTGGTGAAACCTGCAGGAGGAGCTCTGATTGATGGGATATACCTGTACTTCTTGATCACTACAGATAAAAAGCCACTTCCAGAGGATTTACACCACGGTTAGCAGTCTGGAGCACATCATTCACAACAATATCATCGTGGCTCAGTCTTTGACTACACTCGGAGTCAACATGGACATACAGGTAAATACTAGAGGCATATCCACAAAGATTACAATTCCTGCTAACAAATATGAAACCACCATTTTTTCCAGGATGTTGCATTAATGATATAAAATGTTTTTTTTTTTTTTTTTTTTTTTTTTTTTTTTTTTTTTTTTTTTAATTTTTAACCCCTTTATGCATGAGGTCAAGAGATTAAATGAATAGTATGTTTATACTGATAAGGTTCTTACCAGTGATTAGACTCTATGCCACATTGTATTTCAATATAAACTCAGTGTAAAAATGTTTAAATCCACTTGTCATGGGTATGAACTTTGTATTTTCAATGATTTACTTGAATCCGTCGAAGGCGGGACGTATTACGTTATAGTGTCCATGTGTTTGTAAACGTTCTCTTGTCCCGCCAGCAACTTTTGATCCACTCAAGATAATTTACCAAAACTCAGTACACATTCGTACCATCACTAGACAGTGTTTCACGTAATCTTTTCATCGCCCCACTCTAAGATCAAGGTCACAAATTAAGGTCAATGGTTATACAAGGTCTCGGTCCATAGGGATGTAAAACTGGCTTCAGTGGATGGGGACACTGGTTTCCAGTTCATGGCAGGCTTTGGTTGTTTCTGAGTATGTAAAACTCTGACCCGATCTGTATTTTAGTGTGTTTTGTATTCAGCTTCCAGATCTGTCTGATTCCAACCCGGTGCAGATGTTAGTTCTGTGTGTTCACCTTTATGAGATGCTGCCTCACTACCTGCCCTCACACACCATTACTCTGTCAGGAGGCCTCCACAGTACTGTCAGCAAGCAGGTACAGTCAAACACAGTGTGCTCACTTTGGTTTTGAAATGTCTTTTTATGCGCCTGTCGAAAGACGGACGTAGAATGGTATAGACTCCGCCCATCCATCCATACCTACATCGGAATACTTTCTCTTGCCCCGTCCATAAATTCTTATTCAGTCAAGACACTTTAATGAAACTTCATACACATATGCATCATCACTAGATAGTCACTTATAATTTCAATCACCCCAGCTCCAAGGTCAAAGTCACAAATCAAGGTCAAAGTTAAAACGAGGTCTTAGCTTGTCCAAACCACAACTTTTGATCCGCTCAAAATAATTTAACAAAACTTGATACACATTTGTTCCATCTCTAACGGTATGTCACATATTCTTTACATCATGTCTGCTTCAAGGTCAAGATCATAAGGCCAAAGGTCATACAAGCTCTTAGCTTGTCTAGGCATTTGCTATAGGTTGCCTTATAATAATTTGCCAATGGGTGTAAAATGAGGCACTAAATGAGACACTAAAGAGGGCGAGAAGGACTTGCACTGGTTGGCAAAACAGAGGGATCAGGCTGGAAAGGATGTGCAGCAGGTCAGGGCGTAAAATGTGCTGTATGCTGTACTCTTGTTTATTTTTAAACCAGGTGAGAATAACTGCAACGATGATATCTTATTTTTCAAGTAATCCCTACAAGACACAGTGATGATGAACAGTGAAACTAATGAGCTCTGAGGAGACTAAAATTATTTTAAATATTAAACTGTTAGTCTTATCACACAGACACACAATAACAGGACTACAAAAAAAAATAGAAACATTAGGTAATTACACACGTTATCATTTTAAGTGGCTGTGGTCCTGTAACCCTGAGGTCTAACTTAAAAGAGGTTAGAGGCCCAAGTTTAGTCAGGAAGTGCGTTCAGTGTAAAACAATTGTTCACGTCAGTTCGCTCGCTTTGATTCTGCACAAGTGAAGCGTTATCAGTTTGTTACTTTTAAAGCTTGTATTGTTTTTCATCTTCAGCATGTCTGTGTTTTCAGATGTACTTGCCGTTTTTTATTACCAGACATCAGTTTGTTGACTTTGTTGCTTTTTGTGATCCACAGGTGCATCTGAAAAACCCGTCGTCAAAGCCTGTCAAATATCAGGCCTCCATTTTAGGGGAGGATGCACATTTCTTCTCCCTTCCTAACGGATCTATTGTCAACATTCCACCAAAGTATATCTTAATTTTACAATTTACCACTTTGTGTTTGACAGACGAACAACTTGTGCTTTAAAGACTACAAATGTGTAAAAGTTATGTTTAGTGGAAAAATCTGCATATGTACGACATTATAACAACCTTTAAATATGTTTGATTTTTAAAGTTAAAGTGCAGCCAACCTAGAATGAGCTTAAAATTAGAATACAGTATTTAAAAATTAGAAGATGTTAAAAATACAGTATTGAATTCAACCGAGTCAAAGTCAAATATCACCAAACACCAAAAGACAGAGGAATACAAAGAGACATACAGTATATTATTTTGGTGATCTGAGCTGGTGAGCTAGTAGCGTTAGCTATGGAGTGCTAATACTGTGCTCAATAATCAGAAATCTGCCCTTACATACACCAGTATAACCAGAATAATAATGCAGCTACTGCCATAATGGTAACTGCACACCTGTGTCTCTCACTCCCTGACTTTCCAGGTTCATAAAAAAGAAGCAGATAAAAGACAACTTAACAAGTGGTATTCCAATGCCCCCATTGCTGGGGGATTTGAATATTAAATGTTGGTAGTTTTTTGAGGCAGTTCAGAGTGACAAGTCTTGGTGAGCAAAGGAAGAAATGTTATCCATCACCAGGTGCACTGGTGGAGCCAAAGGGTGGCCAAAGGTGGCTTTGGCCTTCATAGATTAATCTCGGCCACTCCTGTCATTTCATAAAATTATAATTTTAAGCAATATTAAAACCAGAAAGCAAATTTTCCTCAAATGATTGTGGTGGCTGGTTTACATATCTATGGTGTTACCATGTTGGATTTTTGACGTGGCAACCCAATTTCTTATTGCAACCTTTCTTACACCTAAATTCAGCCAAACACCAAAATGGATGCTGGTACTACTTATTTTTAAAGGTTCTCTAGCTGAAATGATGAGCTAGATGGACAAATAGATGTAGAATATGTCCATGTCACCTCTTCACTTCACATTTAGGGTCAAAATGAGGTTTTACTTCAATTCCAGTTTTAAAGAGAAAATTCTGAGATCTGATTCAATGGACGTCAATAAGTTTGAATTGACACTCTCAGTATTCTTGGACGGTTTGAGAGAAAACCATAAGTCCTATAGCAAACTTTAGACAACCTGGGCGAATCACATAAATACTTGAGGTTTTACGTACAAACTATAAGGAGCTGGGACGTAGAGCAAAGAGGGAGGTAGCTAAGGCAAAGCGAAAGGTGTATGACACGGTGTACGGGAGGCTGGACACTAAAGAGGGTGAGAAGGACTTGTACCAATTGGCGAGACAGAGGGATCAGGCTGGAAAGGATGTGCAGCAGGTTAGGCTTATTAAAGATAGTAATGGTAACGTTCTAACAGGTGAGGAGAGTGTGACAGGAAGATGGAAGAAGTACTTTGAGGAGCTAATGAATGAAGAGAATGAAAGAGAAAGAAGAGTAAAGGTCATAGAAACTGTGGACCAGGAAGTGGGAAAGATTAGTTAGGGTGTGGTCCGGAAAGCTCTGAAAAGAATGATGAAGGGGAAGGCAGTAGGACCTGATGACATACCAGTGGAGGTTTGGAAATGTCTTGGAGAGATGGCAGTGAGGTTTT
>JARVGV010000713.1:9975147-9989579 GCA_031762435.1 Hypsolebias longignatus
GAGGAGGAGGATGGCGTTACAGAGAAGATGCGTGAGCCTGAGGGGGGGGGGTTGCATGCACGGGGGTGCAACAGAAAACAATATACTGTACTGTATATATCATTGGTGTGACCATATGATTGCACTGCAGCAGTGAGGAGGAGGGAGGGACTGGGAGGACAGAGACAGATAACACAGTCTCCAACACATGCACGATGACGACTCATGGACTCAAACTGTCACTAACCGGTGATGGTTTCTTCTCTGCAGGCTGTGCAGCTCTGCAACATTCCATCAGTTGTACCTGCACAGCCCACTCATGTGTAGGCAACAGAGAGCTGCAGACTCACCCCCCCCCCCACCCCCAGTCGATGCACTGCATCAACAGGGATGCTGCAGGGGTTACTTTCTGCTCTCATTAAGCACAGGCGCAACAAGTAGCTTCATTCAGGTAAATGTGCACGCTGTGGATGGCCTGATCCAGTCCGTGCGCATTCTGCAAACTGTTCGGCCTGCAGCTGCGTCTGAACGTGCACTCACACTCACACTGGAGGGGCTCCAGCAGCAGGTGAGCAACGGGCGCTAAAGACCTCACACAGACAGGTTTAGTTCCTAACATGGCACACACGGAGGAAGCGTTTGAGACCTGTTCTGTTGTTGAGCAGGTCAATACAAGGTTTCTATAGAGGTCAAGCTCACTGCACGCGCCTTTGAAGCTGTGCTTTTATTTGAGGTGCTCTAGAAGTCGACCAGTGGAGCAGAATCCCAACAATCCCAAATCCACCAGCAGTCACATGCCGAAGTGTCCCTGGGCAAGACACTGAACCCCTCATTGCCTCCGATGTGTTCCATCAGTGTGTGAATGTGATAAAGCTCTGATTATTCTTTGTATAGATCTAGTAGATGCTGTATGAATGATAACCGAGGCACAGATTGTGTTGTAAAGTGCTTAGAGTATCTTGATAAGACAGAAAGGTTAAATATAAGTACAGTCCATTTACCATTTATTATAAGATTTAATAGGGCAAGAATCATCACCTCTATAAAATCAGTTCTGCTGCTCTGAAGCAAACTGTGTGTGTTAACACAATGCCAAGATGGAAATACATGAGTAATGACCTTATAGAAACTGCTGCTGCCCATCAATCTGGAAAGAGTTGAAGGCCGTTTTTAGAAGTCCATCGTTCTACGAGAAGAAAGCTTGTTCACAAGTGGAAGACATTTTAAGCAGCTGCCAATCTTCCTCTGTGTATACATCCCGCAAATTCACCCCAAGTTCGGACTGTGCAGTGCAAGAAACCCAAGAGCTCTACAGTGTATTTTAGGCGCCACGGGTCTAAGATACTAGGTTAAAGGTTTAAGTTCAGGAAAAGACGTAGACGCGTAGAGACAGAAAAAGACGTAATGAAGTATGTCTTATTTTAAAGGGTTGCAGGAGGAAGACTCTGCTTTCTAAAAACAACAATGTGGCACAACAGGTTTCATTTGAATGAACCACAAGACTTCTACAACAAAGCACTTTGGACAGAAGAGACTGACGTAGAAATATGTGGACATAATCAACACAACATATCAGCACTCATACCAACTGTCAAACATGGTGGTGGGGGGCTGGTGGTTTGGGCTTGTTCTACAGACACAGGACATGTGCCCCCTGCAGTCATCTTGTCAACCATGAGCTCTTTTGTTGTCCAAAGGACTCTAGAACCAAACAAGAATGTTGGAAAGCAGAGTGGGCCAAAATTCCTCCACAACTCTGTGAGAGACACATAAAATAAAATTAAAAAAAAAAAAAAAAAACTACAGAGGAGTGTTGCTGCTAAAGAGGTTCTCCAAATGTTGAATCATGGGCTGGTTTTTGGCTTCATATTTCTTAAATAACCACATGATGGAATCGGTTGTATTTTTGTACACTGTGGGTTAGAGAAGAATCATCTAATAGGTTTCATAACAATTATATGAGAAGGGGATGTATCCCCCTCACATTTTAAAAATACTCATTTGGACCGCCCCACCACACACACACATTTTCTATAAAATATTAATTCACCCAGCTCTGTTTCTAATGCTATGTGAATTAATCCATTCCACTTGATCAGTAAGAGAATACTCAAACCACTAAAAGTCCACTCCGGGTTTTCCCGGTTACCAACAACTCTCTACACCACATGCAGTGTTTCTTCTGCACCTGCATTGGCAGTGCGCTCATTTCTTTGGAGGTTTTGGTCGACGGGGTGGGGGCAGGAGTGGGAGACACCTCTGTGCTGCAGGCTAGCTTAGCACTACATTAGTGCAGACAGTTGTTGACGAGTTGGTGTGGGGTGGGGGCTAGGATGCGTGAGAGAAGTGGAGCGCGACATCTGTAGCATCTTAGCTAGCACGTCTGTATTGTGCACTGCTAGCTTAATGCTACATTAGAGCTGGCAGTTCAGTGTTTCCCCTAGTTAACTTGCCATGGCGGGGGTGCTCATCTCATCCATGATTTTTGTTGACTGGGGGGGGGGGGGGACAGAGACATGTCTGAATGCAGCTGGTACCAACAGTTTTTGACTCTGGGTGCGGGGGGTCAGCTTGAAAGAAGAGGCAGTGTGAGCGCGTCCTTTATCTTTTTAGCTAGAGCACCTGTATTTCACACCTCTAGCTTAGAGCTATGTCAGTGCCGGGTGGGCAAGTTTGGTTTGGTAGGCAGGGTGCTCAGTGCTGTTGATGGGGTGGGGCACACCGTTTGTATAATGGTAGGGGAAACACTGCAGTTGTTGACTGGGGTGGTGGTGGGGGGGAAGCGGAGCATTCTCTATTCACACAAGGAGAGCTGTTGGTCAGGCTACTTGTTGTGCTGTGCTCTCTATAATAGTTATTGAATCAAGTGTTTTCAAATGTTGGTAAACATAGATGTTTAACAAGCCATTAAAATACACTAGAATGCAGGAAATGGCATCTAATTTATTCAAAATTTTCTCTGGGAGGACTCCCAGACCCTCCCATCGGTGTCCCCCCCCCCCCCACACACACACACACACATTACAAATGCTTCTGACAACAATGACTTTAGACTCTGGTTTTTGTCCTGTCCTGATGAATGTATTGTCAACCCTACAGTTGACCACGAGTGTGCTTTGTTTTTCTCATGACGGTACCGTGCTCAGTTGTTTTCACGAGCACGCTATAAAACAAGGTGGACATACACAGAAGTGTCAGCTGTGACAGGGTGAGGATTCAGTCTGTCATACAGAGCACACAGATAATCACTTGACGGTGATTCTGAAGGTAAAACAACAGTACATGTCTTCAGTGAGGGGTGGATATGTTCATGAAAATCCCTTTGCTCCTGTTGTGGCTCTCGGTGTACAGTCACCTAGTTTTGAAAGAAATCAGACTTCGTAGAGAAAATGTTTTATTTTTGTCTCTAATTATTTATCCTAAATTGCCCACTTGCCAACTTTTCCACTGCTGTTTACACTTTTTATGACTCATGGATAGGCCTGTCATGATAAACAATAAATCAATTAATCACATGATAAATGAAAATTATCAACCTCGTTTTCATTTATCGGCTTTATCGTTTCTTTGTGTCTTTCTCTTTCTACTGAAGACACTGGATGACAAAAAGCTCAACTCTGGTGCTCGTCACTGACCCCTCCCTTTCTCTTTTCTCTTTTAAATCCATTTTAACGATCCCAAATCACACTTTTGGATTGTTAAAAGCAGCTAAGCTGAGAAGCTAAACTACGAGCTAAGCTAACAGGCCGACCTCGGAAAAAAATCCCCCGTCTTGTAGAATCTCCAAAATTCACAGATGAAACCCGTGCCTTTGTGTAAAAAGTTGTTTTTCTTTGCAAAAAGAAGCTGAGAACTTGTTTACTGATTTATTTTTGTAATTAAAAGCTTTGTGTGACAAATGCTATGCTAAAGAGCTCAAACCACACCGAGCATCCGCCATTTTGAGAACTAAAGAGAGACAGCCCATGTCACGTCAAGGGGCCTCCCTCCCATTTTTCTTAAAAAGAGACACGCTGCTCGCTCCCTCACTATCCATCCTTCCGTTCAAACAGTCTTATACTGCCATTGGGTGGTCGAAAAAAATGTACTAAACACAAAACAAATCAAGCATTTCTTTTTAAATTTGACAATAATTACTAATTATTGTCAAATTTCAAACAATATTATTGTTTATCGCAATATTTTCTGAGTCTGTTAATCGCCCAGTAAATGTTGTTGTCGTGACAGGCCTAGTTATGGATGCATATTTTACTGTTTTGCTTTTCAAAGCTGGGTTTATTGTGAGGTCAGGCATTTTTTCAGCTTGATGCAGCCACTCCTTCAGCATCCTCTGTTCTCACAATAAGACGAGATTGCTTTTCAATCAACACTCAGAATCACTCATCGTTATTGTATCATCGTTGGCTGGCAAGCGATTTTAATGGTTTCACACTTTTGGGTTTTTATCACCTACACCACTGGGCAGTTTGAGGGACCATGCAGCCCATCAGAAGGTGCTGCTCAGCTTACTTTCTTTTAAGGTTCTATCAGTTTACTGTGAAATCCTACCTTTAGAAATCACACGAAATGTTCTTTTCTAATGGCTAATGCTTCCACAAAAGGTGTTCAGTGCAAAATAATTGTTTAGTATGTCACATTGACTTTAGCTTGTGGGCATGTAAAGTGAAATAAAGGTAGAAACATCAAGGCAGTGATCACAGCAGAGCTGAGAGGTTAAGACAAACTGCAGGAAAGGCTGACGTTAACACCTGTTTGTTATCCAGCTTTAAACGCAGAGCTCACTGGACTGCTCTCTGTCTCTCTCTGTGTGTGTATGTGTGTGTGGTGTGTGTGTGTGTGTGTGTGTGTGTGCGTGTGAGTGTGTGTGTGTGTGTGTGTGTGTGTAAAGGAGAAGGTAAGGATGGGTTTGATGTGTATGTGTAATGGTTCTGGCAGAGGTTCTGCTTTGCTGCAACTCATTTACTCCAACTCATGCCAGACCCACAGCTTGCTTACATTCACCTGCTTCACAGACACACACCGACACACACTGAACACACACACAAACATCTGGCACCATTTGGAGAGCCATCTTCAGTTTACCGTCACTCATCTTGTGCACATGGCAAAGGAGGAGGTCGTTGAACCTGTGTGTGTATAGCAGTTTGTGTCATCTTTTGGGACCTTTTCTGGTATAATTGCCAATCTTGTCAGGACCAGCAGTCCTTACGAAGACCAATCTTAATCTTAATCATCAACCATAAAAGAAACCATGAAAGAAAACAAAAAAGACAAGTAACACCCTGCCTTGTGCCATTATTGAGAACAGAATCAACAAGATGTGGGAGCTGCCATGTTGTACTTTTGGAACCAGAGTCTGTGCACCAGCTTGCAGTGCTTTAGGTCCCTCCTGCTCTCCCACGCACCGTCTTTGTGTTACAGCATTTCTTCTGAACATGAAATAATTAACAGTCTTAAAAATACAAATAGTTAAACATAGAAGGTAGGAGCTATGTGACGCAACACGGGTCAAAGCTGAAAATAATTATCTGAGGTGAATATTATTATTTTACCACGTGCAGTGTTTTCTTGATTGATGACCACATTTCTTTTACAGTCGATGGTTTTAATGCAGTGGTTATAGAGGTTAGGCTACACAAAAGAATAAAAAGTAATACAAACTAGAGCCCGACCAATATATCATTAAGGCCAATACTTCTGGCTAATACAGGCGTTTGGGGACCTATATCGGCATCAGTGATAATGGTCCTATTAACGTCCAATAAAAACACTTCTAATGTTCACCCCTAAAATGCTGGAACCAGCTGTACTTGTACAATGTATCCAGCAGAGGGCGAATGAAGACTATTTTCAAGTCATGACCGTTCACTTAAGTTTCACTTTCACATTCAGCACAGATGAAGTAGGGAGCGATGTGTAGCATATTTTTTTCTGAACAGAGCATGGTGAGTTTATTTTAACTGATCTGTAAAACGAACCAACAATAATAAATTCTCCAATTTTCCAACTCGCTTGCCCTTCACACCCACCTTTGAGTCCCCCCTCCCACACTTCTGCGTAATGTCGGCGTCATTATGTGCTTGTATGCAAGACTTTTTTCATTACAACATTTTTGACCTTCAAGCAGAGGTCAGAAAATGTGTTAGGAATTTTTTTTGTCTCCAAACCCTATGTGTCATAAATTCACCACTTTGTTGTCTGTCCAACAGATCTCACTTGTAAATGAGTCTTTGGGGCTCAATGTGATTTATCTGTTTAAATAAAGGTTGAATGAAAACTAAGTGGCAAATGACGTTCACGAGGCTCCATTAATTTCTTAAACATAACCAAATTCCCTGTGAGCTTCTAAAAAAAAGGTAAACCAGATGCTTTGAGGGTTGAAAGCTTGCATTATTTTTATTTCTTCCTAGAAGGTTGCATTGTTTCTTTAATTTAGCACTGTGTTGCATGACTTAACCCTCATAGTTCCTCAATGGCACAAATTATTGGTGGATCTGGTCAATACTGTCTTTAGTTTGTTTGTACCACAAGTGATTTATGAAATAATCTGTTGCAATCATACTCTATTTAGGCATTGTTCAACTTGTGTTTTAAAAGCTGTAATAAGTGTATAAAATAAAAAAAAACATTTTTTATTCAACCTTTATTTATACAGGTTAATCCCATTGAGACTCATTTACAAGAAAGACCTTCAATTATTAGTGTACCATAAAATGTGCGTTACAAAAGTTGGAGACCAAACTTTTGTGCAAGACAAATTTTAAAATGTGTTTTTTTTATTTATTTTTTGTTAATTTCTTCTGCCACCAAGCTCATTCCTTGGAAAACGTGGCGCCCACTGGAGAAGCTTCTCAGTCGTCAGTTGCCTTCGATGGCTACGCTTCAAAAGCAATTGATGGGAACCGAGACCCAGAGTACTATCACGGATCCTGCACTCATACAGTTGAAGCGTGGAGGCAGTGGTGGTCTTTGCTGTTACCGGTTGTGTACAGAATCACATCCATTAGTGTCAGCAACAGAAATGTGTTTAGTGAGAAGCTCAATAATGTTGAAATCCTCATTGGGAATTCCTTGGAGAACCATGGCAATAACAATCCCAGGTATTTTCAAAGCTCCAGTTAATGAAATGTGGGAGAAAAACAAGTGTTGCTATTATACTTATATTAACAAACCAATTTCACACAATGTATTTTTCTCAGGTGTGCTGTTATCCCCTCTATACCTTCTGGGGGTACAAGATCTTTCAACTGCACAGGGATGGTGGGTCGGGTGGTAAACGTGTTCAGTGCCGCGTACAATGTTCTGACACTTTGTGAACTGGAAGTATATGGAGGTTGGTAAATCCAAGGCTTACTTTTAGAAAAATCAATTTTAGCAATTCAAACAAAGTTATACTGATTTAACCTTCATTTATACATTTTCCCAGAACCAGCAGCTCCTTTATCATCCTTCAGCGCAGAGGTGATGGGGAGACAAATAGAAGTTGTGGAAGAGAAGCTGTGTTGGTCGGATGCCTTGCTGTACTGCAGGCAATACTACTGGGACCTGCTGAGCATACGCAATGTGCAGGAGCAACGTGGGGTAGAGGAAATGTTAAAAAACGCTACAGCCCAGACAAATTCCATCTCCACTCTAACCAGACATGTTTGGCTGGGACTGCGCAGGTATTTGGTCTGATTTGAATTAAACTAAAAGGTCAATGTCACTATTATTCCATGTCCCAAGAGCCAACTTTGGCAAACCTAGGTCAGAGCGCCAAGGCCCCGACTTTTGGCCACTGCCCATGGAGTCATGCACCTGATTCGTATGGTCCCTCCTGCAGATGGTGGACCCACAGGAAGGCAAACCCATTTTGCTCGGTCAGGAGGAGCCTGTTGAGGTGGTTCGGGCATTTGGTAAGGATGCTCCCTGGGCGCCTCTCTAAGGAGGTGCTTTGGGCATGTTCGATTGGGAGGAGACCCCTGGGAAAGACACAGGAACGCTTTGGAGTCCTACTAGAAGAGATGGAAGAGTTGGCTGTAGAAAGAGATGTCTGGGCCTCCCTACTCAAGCTGCTGCCCCCACACCCGACTTCGGAACAAACAGAAGATAATGAATGAACGGATGGATGACATTTCACCAATATGACATCCTGTTTTGTTCACCATAGCTGAGAAAAAGGTGGAAGGGTCTACCATTACTATCACTCAAAATTTTGGAGTGGTAATAACTGCGTCATTCCCAACATATACATAGAGTACTAACAAATTTAAGACTTTCCCATATACACTATGTCAAATGGAATACATTTCTTCAAGAGTTGCTAGTTCCCCCCTTTTTTTTCTTCCATAGATTTCTAAGAAGAAACGAATGGTTTTGGATGTCAGGTGCTTCCATGTACTACGTCAAATGGGAGCACAGATATATCTGGCAAGTCTCTAGTCCCTGTGGAGGCATGGACACCAGTGACCTGTTCTACTGGAAGGATCTTCCATGTTGGGACCATTTCAATTTCATCTGTTTGAAAGGTTAGAGTCCAGTTTTGTAATGTCTGTGTGGTTTTCACGTTGATGATTAAATGTTTGGTCATGGATGAACTGTAAGAAAATCTTTAGACATAAGTAATAACCCTGAGATAATTCAAAAGTAAAACTGAGATTTCTTGTCATGTAGCATTTCATGTAACAAATCAGTTGTTCTTTTAACTGGTAAATAATTCAAGAGTAATTTGAATATTCATCGGTTTTGATCTACCCGTTTATTTTTTGTCTTCCCAGAATTTGAAAAAGATGGGCAACGTGCGGTGTTTTCCAGTAACGCACCCTAATCCCTCCCTGTAAAGAGTCTCTGTGGACAGGAACCATTCCTGAAGGGAACCGGGATGTCTTTCACCTCATTTAGCTTCAGTTCTGCATATTAACAGTCCTTTTTAGGACAAGGTGTATTAGCTTTTAACGTACATTAGCTTCACAGTACATCTATGAGACTGCATTTATGAACTCTTTCTGAATGTTAACTGAAGTAATAAACTAGCTTATAAATTGGAACAAAGATGCAAAAGGCTTACATTTTTTAAGGATTTAGTCAGGTTGTTTATACAAAATAAGGTGCAAGTTAATTCTTCTTTGCTTCTTTCCTTTTTATTTTTAAAAGGATGTTATTAAAAAAAACTAGAGCAGTGCTGTCTCTTTTTGACTCTAAGCTTTCACATCTCAACATAATGCCAGACATGCTCAGGGTCTTCAGGCAGAAAACAAAGTACAGGTAGTTCTCGGGTTACGACGGTATCGAGGTATGACATTTCAACTTTACGACGCATCTCCTTATTTCGAGTTACGCAGTTTTACGTGGTTTTACGATGGTTTTATGTCATAAAACCGTGGCTCAGCGGCGGAAGAATACAGTATTCTATTTCATTATTAAACATACTGTACATTATTTTATGTGGTTTTTTATCATTATGTAGGGCACTGCGTTAGGATAATAATACTCTATATATCTAGATATTCATATCTAATACAAGTACGGTACCTGTTTTACCAAGCTAAATGCTTGGTAAAACAGGTACCGTACTTGTATATGGTACGGTAATTACGTACGTTCCGACTTACGTCGAAAATCAGTTTACGCCGCCGCGTAGGAACGGATGTACGTCGTAAGTCGAGGGCTACCTGTATCTAGATATTCAAGTTGATGAGTCACGGTGAGTCTCCCATCAATCTGATGATTAAAAGAAATTTCAATTTTTCTTAAGTTTCATTTAAGGTTAAAAGTCATCTTTTGCTAAGAATCACTTCACATTCAGTGGAATCACAGTATCTTTTTTTGTTGCTCTGAGGTTCATCACAAACCCCTAAAATTTTACTGTCAGAAAATCTGCTCTGTCAGTATACATGCTAATATTTTACGTAAAGTACGTTTTGTTGTACTTGGATTTTACTTACAGACCTTGTCATATAAATGTGCTACAAGTGGTCAGGAATAAAATTTAAGGTCCAGCAATGCTCAGAACAGTAACTTTGTTTTCAGCACTATCAAATCAGGTGTGGAAACACCAAACCAAGAAATCCCGATGCATGCTCAATAATCCAGGTAGAAAAATCAAACAAAAGTTAAGTCAGGTCCTCTGGACAGATACTTCTTCTTGAACGTTTTGTCTTTTATCCAAAAGACTTCTTCAGTCTGAGGAGCTGCAATAAACTCAGTCTTATAAATAGCACCTTCTCATAGTGGATCGGCTACTTTGTTGCTGACATCCAGAACTAGCTGATCACAAGCAAAAGGAGGACCATTAGTCTAACAATAGATTATTAGTGACCTGTGGCCACTTGCTATTCACAGAATGATACTCGCAGTAATTGTAGGGATTGTGGGTTGTTGGTGTCTAGCATCATCTTGTGTTGTGTTTATGTCTTGCGTTCTTCTGATCATTACTGTTTTCTATAGGGTTTGTGTTTCCCAGGTGTATGCCTCCATCTGGTGTTGTGTCTCTGTTCCTGCACTCCCTGCTTTCCCAGTTTCTCATTTCCCCTGATGTGTTTCAGCTGCGTGTCCTCACAGGTGTCTTGTTGGTCACTGTATCTAGTCTGTGTTTCTGTTAGTCCTTGGTCCTGGCATTGTATGCTTTCCACTGGTGATGCCCTGTTCTGCTCCTTGTGACTCATGTAAGTCTTGCTGCTCTGACGGACTTTTGTTTTCGTAAATAAATTCTTAATTTGATATTCCTCCTGAGTCTTAGACCGCCTGCCTGCACCACTGGGTTTATCTGCACCAGCCTTTTGTGACACACAGCGCCAAGCCAGTTGCGGTTCGGGCCGCATTGAAGTTGACAGAAGAGTGAGCTATAAAGTTAAGAAACCCTTGTCAGGTGGATAATAATAGGTGTCTGCATTTCAAGGCAGTCTCCTAAAAGAAGTCAATGGCAAAAACTTTGTTGTAATGGCCCCTTTCATATGACAAATATTCTTCACTCTAAACCTAAATATGCCACATCCAAAATACGGAACGTGAACTTGTCCTCACACCAGTGCTATTTTTTTTCTCGATTTTGTCAGTCAATAGGATACTTGTTAAAAGTTGGAAATGGAAAATAATAACATTAATAAAACAGCAAAAACTCACACTTTTTGGGAATGTGATGATGATGAGAAAACACATATTGAGTTGATAGTCCAAATTTCATCATGTACCATATTATACAAATGAACGGGTCTATTTTCATACATAAGGTGCACTGGATTATAAGGCGCATTAAGCGAAACAAAACAGTCAGATAAGTCAAACTTTAATCGACTCATTCATAATAACTCTTAACATTGTTCAGTTGTACCACATAAAATCGGTTCAAGGTCAGTAAGTATAACCAGAATTAATACATAAGGCGCACTGGATTATAAGGCTCACTGTCGATTTTTTTGAGAAAATTAAAGGATTTTAAAGTGCGGCTCGTCCGAAAAAGTTAAAAATTAATATAAAATGCTGTTTTCATGGCAGTGTTTTATATAAACAAAGGCATTATTCATATTGAAAACTCGGACATTACTATTTTATTTAATGAATGTGGTGAATGCCTTCTTTAGTGTAAGTAACAGATAAATATTAAGTTTGACCTTGTGTTTGGAGTGAGGACTGTAAAATATACAGTATTTATTACTTGTTTTCAATAAAAAAAAAGGAATATAATATGCAAGAAATCCTGTGTCTGTAAAAGGAACAGAAGAATGTGAGGAGGGTGTAAGGTCCAAAAATTCATTTTAGGGTTCATTCCTTTATTTTTAGTTGTTTATTTTTTCTCTCCCTCATCTTTTGAACACAAAACCAAAGTCAATAAAACAATAAAAACTGCTGGATTTTGAGGGTGTATTAATAATTCCATAACAAGAGTGTGATGATGAGAATGACAGTAATTTTTTTTTTAATTCAGAAATTAGTTTAACAGAATTATCTCACCACATTTTCATAAAAGAGTAGAATGTTTGGCCATGGAAAGGACCTGTTATAAATTTCTGAATGATCTGTTCAGCTGTAGTCGGACGAACATCAAGCTGCTTGGAGATGGTCTTATTGTCAAGGGAATTTGGTAAATGTTTATGGATGTTTCTCACCAACTAACGTTAATTTAATGTGTGTGAGTTCAGAAAGTTGGTTTTTTTGTCTCGGAGAGGGGTCTGCAGGCGCACCTGGTAACTCCAAGGACGCTTCCAAGTCTAAGCTGTGAAGCCGAGGTCGTCTTGCCCTCGCCTCTGTCTGAAAAGTACGGTGGCCCTAAGGTGTAAATGAACTGCATTACAAAAAACGGAATTACATTTGGGTAAACACAACAAAACACAACATTTGAAAAAACGAAATTACATTTAAAAAAAAAAAAAAAACAGCCAGAATGACATTTGAAAAAAAAAAAACAGAATTACATCCGCTTTGCTGTTTTTTTGAAATGTCATTCTGGTTTTTTGCATATGAAATTTTTTTTTTTTTTTTTAATGCAATTTCGTTTTGTTTATTTCTTTTTTTTTTTTTCTTTTTTTTTTTTCAAATTTTGTTGTTTTTGTTGTGTTTTCCCAAATGTAATTCCATTTTTTCTAATGTAGTTCATTTACACCTTAGGGCCATTATAAAATACTTTCTATCTCACTGTCTGATGCAGATATTCATTCATGACCAAGCATGTAACTTCACCTGTTGTGAACTCTGCCTCTTGCAAGCAGAAGACCTGTTAAAAATCTCTCTGAGTGACTATGATGACAGGATATTTATTCATCCAACACCTTTAACCTGCTGTCAGTAATTCTCTTTCTAACTGAGACAACTCAGTCCTGATCTTTCTGTCCATGTTCAGTGTGTCACGCCGTCATACCAAACAGCATAGTGACTGCTTTCCCCCTTTTAAACAAGCTGACTGGTTTGCAGTTTGTTTTCTTAGATCCATGTTTAGTGACGTGAGTTTTTCTTTCTTCAACAAAATGGTACCAAACAGTTTGTGTCTAATTCATTTTGTTTTTATCACCTCCCCTCCTCCTTTGTGCTCCCCTTTGCCTTTACTCTCTTGACTTCCTTCATTTCCCCCTTCATCATTCCTTAATACTGTTCTGATGGGGAGTAAACAAGGCCATTTTTTCCCACCCATCCATCTCTTTTTCTTTCCAGTCAAGTAAACATATAGACGCCAGTGTCTCCTTGAACCTGAGACAGCTGCTTCCTTGGCTTGTCTGCTCCTGTTTCTCTGTCTCATCAGTGGCTTCATCATTAGTATGCAGAGGAAACTGTCATATTTCTTCATGTGCCTCCCACTTTGCTCTGTTCTACTGATTGTTGTCCTGCTTGGTGCTCCCTTCACAGGAGAAGTGTTTATTATCTTAGGTTTAAAAAAAAAAATACTGTATACGGTAAGTTAAACTAGAGACATTGCAATTCCTGCAAAAATGCAGTGTGACTGCTTATTTCAGAAGAACTTGATGAGAAACAGCTGAAATTAGCTTAAAAATTATTCAGAAATGTAGTTGCAATGAAAGAACAAGCCTAAATTAGCAGAAGAAAGCAAAAAGAACACATATTTGTTGAATTAGGTTTAAATAAACAGAAATTAGCAGAAAATGTAAGAAATTAACTTTAAAAAAGGCTGAAATTAGTAAAACAAACAACAAAAAACCCTGAAAGGTAGTTGAAAGGCATAAATAAGCTTAAGTTACCAGAAGAAAGCGGAAAGAGCTGAAATGAGATAAAATGTGGAATTAGCTGAAAAGGCTAAAATTAGCATAAAACAGCTAAATAATAGCTGAATAGCAGAAAGAGCAAAAACTAGCAGAAATAAACTGAAAGGAGCATGACAAGCTGAAATTAGCATACAGAAGTTAATTGGGTTGAAAATAGCAGAAATTATCACAAAAAATTGAATTTATCTCAAATCAGCTTAAATTAGCTTGAAAATGCCAAAAAAAAAAAAAAAAGGGTAACTGAACAGGTAGAACATGCTTAAATTAGCAGAAGAAAACATGAAAGAACACATTTGTCTAATTAGGCTGAAAGAAGCAGAAACGAGCACCAAAAAAAAGGAAATTATCTGAAAAAAGCTTAAATTAGCAAAATGCTGAAAAGTAGCTAAAAAGGAGAAATAATTTTACATTACCAGAAGGTAAAAGCACATTTTTGATGAATTAGGCTGAAAAAGGTTGAAATGAGTGCAAAAATGGGGAACTAGATGAAAAAGCTTAAGGTAAAACAGCTGAAATAGCAGAAAAAGCTGAAACTTCTCTCACCTCCCCCAGAAAATTCTGAATAAAGTTGATGCAATTTCCTGCATTTTGGTGTAGTTTAACGGGTTGTTAAACATCTTCATTTACCGACATTTGTAAACACTTCTCGTCTGTCAAGCATCCTATTCCACTCCCCCACTCGACAATTTCGAGCCCAACATTGTCCCTACTCGTTGCTGTGGGACTCCACATGTGGAACCTCCAGGCGTCTGTGGGCTCCTACTC
>JARVGV010000713.1:10174995-10195551 GCA_031762435.1 Hypsolebias longignatus
AGTCACTGTGTGAGAGGCGGAGTACACCCTGGACAGGTCTCCAGTCCATCACAGGGACACAGAGACAAACGAGACAACCATTCACATTTTCACTCACATCTAAGAACGGCTTTTAGTTACTAATCAGCCTAACATTCATGTTTTTGGTCTGTGGGAGGAAACCGGAGCACTCGGAGAAAACCCAAGTATGCACGGAGAGAACATGCAAGCTCTACCAGAAAGTTCCATGGCCGGGATTTGAACTGGGGTAACCTGCTCTCTGAGAGGCGGCACCTCTACCAACTGCGCCATAGTGCCGCCCAAAATACTATGGGGAGTGGTGGCGCAGAGGTTAGAGAATATGGGCCTGTGGTCGGAAAGTCGCAAGTTCAACTCCCCGGACTGACATCAAACTGTGGGTGGAAAAGGAGAAACATTCACACCTGCCCCCACCCTCATTTGACCCAGGGTGGGTCCTTGAGCAAGGCTCTTAACCCCCCATCATCTGCTCCCAAACAAGTCTCTCTTGAAAATGAGTTCTCATGACTCAATGAGACTTTCTCTATAAATAAAGGTTAAATAAACTATTTTGGTTCACAAATCAATGGCAAAACCATGCTACAAGTAACCATTTTGGAATGTGGCATCTTTCTAGAGATCATTTTAAGGGCTTCTCAGTTACATTTTATAATGCAAAGTAGTGTTCCAACTGCAATTTTAGGAACCACAGTATGCTTAGGGCCATCATCCATGAGGATGACCCATTTGGGCCCAACTCTGACTGATGTCTTGAGATGTGGCTTCAATGTTTTTACGTAATGTTCTTATGATGCCATTTAAAATGCACCAGTCCCACATGCAGCAAAACACCCCCACAACATGATGCTGCCACCCTCACGCTAAACCATTAGGGTGCTGTTCTCAGGATTGAAGTTTTACCAAATTTTCTCCAAATGCAACAATGGTTATTATGGCCAAGCCATTCAATTTTAGTTTAATAAATTAAGGTCTTTGTCACTGTGTACAATTTGTGACCTGGGTTATTTTGAGGTATTGATTCTTCTTCACTGTCATTTCATCTCATGTTCGTCCAGGGCTTATTTTACTGTGGGTAATGACTCTCTGACCCGCTTCAGAAGCATCTTCACAATGTATTTTACTTTTGTTTTAGTCTTGATACTCACAGTTCACACCAAAACAGGTACCTCAGGAACACAAAACCTGCCTCCTGAGTGGTATGATGGCAGGACATTCCTATGGTGTTTATATACTTCTGTATAAAAGTTTGAACCTATAATCCTTCAGCCATCTGGACATTGTACCCAAGAATGAACCAGAGTTGCAGAGATCTCTTCCTGATATCTTGGCTGATTTATTTTCATTTTCCCATGATGCCACACAAAGAAATAGCGTTTTTATGCTGTGCCTACAAAAGGTAGAAGATTGTCACCTAGTACATACTGTTAATTCAGTGACACACGTACATGCAATATTTATATACTTGACATGAAATGGAAGTAGGTACTTTAGATGGGATTGATCGCTAATGGTGACATATTGTATGCATGCTTTGTACGCAAGTGGCATTTTCTCATACTCGATCGTCGTTCCTTGAATTTAAGTCTTTATTTTGAAATGTTGGTGTGTGTGAGGAGTTTTACTACAGTGCAGTTCTTCTCAGTGGGCAACCTTTTAATTAAAGGAGAAGGTTTCTGACCAGCTTCATTAGTCAGAGCTCAGTCGGCGCACAATTACACTCTGAAAAACATGCTGAAAGAGTCCTCTTAGTTGAGCATGCATAATATTTAACTTGATGTTGAACTTCCAGATGAGAGTGTAATTTATTATCTGTTCTAAAGGGAAGTGGGCCCATTTTTATTCAAATGAGAGAGAGGTCTTATTTTAATTCATGATGCTGACTTCATATCTAGGTGCAACTATGCCAAGGGATCCTCTTACACTGATCACTTGGTCGCATAGACTCAGATTTATTGGGAGTGCAACTGTACATGCAGACACCCATTGGCTTCTGCTTTTTTGGCGTTGGGTTATGAGGGCAGCAGCATGAGCAGAGACCCAGGCATCCCTTTCCACATCCACTTTTTCCAGTTCTTCTGGGAGCACTCCAGGGTGTTCCCAAGTCAGCACATAGTCTCTTCAGCATGTCTTGTGTCTTCCTTGGGATCTCCTCTCAAAAACCTCCCTAGGGAGGTGTCCAGAGGGAATCCTTACCAGAAGCTCAAACCACCTCAACTAGCTCCTCTCGATGTGGAGGAGCAACGGCTCCACTCAGTTTCTCCAGAATAACTGAACGTCTCACCGTATCTTGAGGTGGGGAAAATGGAATTACCAAACACTGGAATAGCAACGAAAGTTTGTGTTTTATCAAAGTTCATGCTCCATAATCCAGGTTAGAAAATCCAGCAAAGTTAAGTCAGGTCCTCTGGACGGTTTATTTTTTGGTTGAAACATTTCATTCTTCATTCAAAGGACTTCATCAGTCTGAGGAGCCATGACAAACTCAGTCTCATAAGTGGCTTACTCACATAGTGGGCCAACTTTGATGTTTTGAACCACTTTGGCTGTGGCTGCCTCAGAGGAGTCAGCTTGGGAGAGGGCGGACTCCAGAAACCATCTTGTGACTAGGCCTGTCACGGTAACAAATTTTGCTGTACAATTTATTGTTTCAGAAATTACAGTATTGTGATAAATGATAATATTGTTTGAAATTTGGCAATAATTAGTAATTATTGTTAAATTTAAGTAAAACATTTGGTTAATTTTGTGTGTAGTACCTTTTTTCGACCACTGGATGGCAGTATAAGAGGTTTGAACCAAAGGATGGATAGTGAGGGAGCGAGCAGCATGTCTCTTTAAGAAAAATGGGAGGGAGGCCCCTTGGCGTGACATAGGCTGTCTCTCCTTCCTTTTTTCGGTTCGCAAAATGGACATTTGGTGTAGTTTGAGCTCTTTTAGCTCTTTTAGCATAGCATTTTTCACACAAAGCTTTTAGTAAAAAAAAAAATCAGTAAACAAGTTCTCAGCTTCTTTTTGCAGAGAAAAACAACTTTTTAGACGATGGCACAGATTTCATCCGTGAATTTTGGAGCTCGATAATACTTATTCCCGAGGTCCGCTTGTTAGCTTAGCTCTTAGCTTCTCAGCTTAGCTGCTTTTCACGATCCAAAAACACAATTTTGGATGGTTAAAACAGATTTTAAAGAAAAGAGAAAGGAGGGGTCAGTGAAGAGCACCGGAGTTGAGACGTGTTGTCAGTAGAAAGAGAGACACGAAGAAACGATAAAGCCGATAAATGCAAATGAGGACGATAATTTTCAGTTATCACACGATTACTTGGTTTATTGTTTATCGCAAAAGGCCTACTTGTGAGTTTGTTGTGGCTCCTCGGTCTAATGAAGTTCTTTGAATGAAGGATGAAACGTTTCAACAAAAAAGAAACCGTCCACAGGACCTGACTTAACTTTTAGTTTGTGTTTTAGATATTGAGCTAAAAATGTCTGTGGTTGTAGTTGAGTCATCTTCAACACATTAACTGCCAAAAAACGTGATATACAGCCCTTCAAGAAATGCTAGTTTCATTTCTGAATGATACAGCTCATGTCCATGATGTTGTTTTTTTTTTTACCAATAAAACATAAGCAGACTTGGTATTTTTATTTTATTTCAGCCTGGTAATATAACGTTGGTTAGATCTTTATTTACTTGAAGAGTCTGCATCAAAGCTCAGATTTTCAGCCCTGTTCCTTTAGATCTCAAGTGAGCCATTTGGAATTTTTTTTTTTATCAGTAAAACATTAGGCAGGTTTCCTATGTTGTGTTTATGCTCCACAGAGCTCCCCAGAAGTTTGTGTGTTGATCTCCTAGTGAGAAGGCTGTGGTGAACCTGTGCACTTTTGATTAAATCTGTCTGGACTCATGATAACAGGGATTTACAAACCCTAGCTTGTCCTGTGTTGCTGACAGCCAGTGAGCAAAGACCTGTAAGTGGTGCTCTGATTGATATAATGAGGATGCAATTAGCCCAGAGCAAGATTAGAGGAAACTCTTATCATGCTAAGCACCACTTTTGTTTTTTTCAGTGCGTATGGAACTGCTCTGAAATGTATAACGCTGAGTCACAGTTCAGTGCAGCTAAACTTAAATCCATTTGTTAGAGAGTGATCAACTCAGTGTGGGTCTTTTTTATGTTGACTTTCAGTCTTGTTGGGTAGGCTCTCGGTCATTTAGGACATGGTGATCCTAACCCCTGTGTCGCAAGGTCTAAAGATTTTACTTTGTGGAAGCCCAAAGTGTGGCATGACGTCCTAGCAGAGGTACATTTATTTTTGCAAGACACACAAACCCGTTTATTCAAAATTATGCATTCAAGTTATTTGTCTTTAACTATGGCTTTTTAAATTGTTTTTCAGGCTTACACCTCAACACTTTTTCAAAAACAAAATGTTGGTGTGATGGGCATTGTTGGATTGATAAAACTGTGACAACTGTTCTGCAAAAATGTAGAGATTTAATATTAGCTAATGTGGTGTTATTTATAGTGGCCCTGAGGTGTAAATGAACAACTCTTGGAAAAAAATGAATTACATTTCAAAAAACAAAAATTAAATTTGAAAAAACACTAAAAACACAACATTTGCAAAAATGAAATTACATTAAGCCAAAGCGGAAGTAGCCAGAATCACGTTAGAAAAAACGGAATTACATTTGAAAAAGTGGAATTAAATTTTTTTTTAAAAAAAAAAAAAAAAAAAAAAAAAAAAAACGGAATTACATTAACAAAAGTGGAAGTGGCCGGAATCAAATTAAAGAAAAACAGAATTACATTTGAAAAAGTGGAATTTCATTTGAAAAAAAAAAAAAAAAAAAAATGGGATTACATTAACCAAAGTGGAAGTAGCCCAAGCAGAGTGGCCGGAATCACGTTAGAAAAAAACGGAATTACATTTGAAAAAGTAGAATTGCATTTGAGAAAAAAAAGAGAAAAAAAAAAACGGAATTACATTAACCAAAGCAGAAGTGGCCGGAATCAAATTATTAGAGAAAAACAGAATTACATTTTTTTTTTTAAATTTAATTAAATTTCAAAAAAATAATTTAAAATTTTAAAAAAAAAAAAAAACGACATTACAACTGTGATTCCGGCCACTTCCGCTTTCATCACTTCTGCTTCATCTGCTTCGGCTTAATGTAATTCTGTGTAATTGGTTGTAATTCTGTTTATGGCTATGGCTGCCTCAGAGGAGTCGATAGAGAAGAGGGCGGACTCCAGAAACCATCTTAGCACCATCAAACTGGTTGGCCCACTTTGTGAGTGTGCTGCCTATGGAACTGAGTTTGTTGTAGCTCCTTGGACTGAAGAAGTCCTTTGGATGACCAATCATTTCAATACAAAGAAATGGTCCAGAGGACCTGACTTAACGTTGTTGATTATCTGCAAACCCTTTGCCCTCCCATTCTTCCTAATGGTTGTTTTAGTTAGCCAGGTCCACGTGAAATGCAAAGGTAGCAACTCAATGGAGTTTTCAAGCCAAAAGTTCCATATTTTCAGTCTAATTTTAAACGTTTCATTTCCATTAAAAAGTCTTTGGACTGTCTTCAGTCTTAAATATTTTTTCTGACTCAACCTGTTCTATTCAGTTAATTAAATCACACAGACCTCCTATTAAACAGTCCTCTTTCCCTGATTAGATGTGTTTGTTTCTCCTGCAGATGAAAGAGAAGATGTTCAGAAGAAGACTTTCACGAAATGGGTAAACGTGCAGTTGGCCAAGGTAAGACACATTCCTGCTTCCTTCGCCCTCTGACTTCACACTTAAAGCTGTGTTAGTGTAGATTCTTTAGTCATAGCAAATCCTAAAAGTTTAAAAACTGAATTTGTAAAAGACATTTTGCTTTTTGTCTGGGGAGTGTTTACAGTTGGAAACTGGAAAGTGATGCTCTTATAAAGCTAAACTCATATGCAGATTAATCTCTTTTCCCTCCCACCTGAGGATCATTATTTTTATTTTTAAGATCAAATGCAATACAGTAGTTCCTCGATACTCTGCGGTTCAACTTCCACGGACTCTTTCGCAGGTTTTCAACGTAAAATTGTGCACGTTGTTTCCCGGTGGCCTGGCTGCTTTGTGATTGCTGAGGGGCTGCCTCCTTTCACTTTCTGAGGAAACGAAGGGTTGTGGGTGGGTTTGTATTTCCCCATCACTACTGTGGAAGCTTCAGTGAGACACATACCAGAGTGAGCGGCATAGATCGTTTATTTAAAAATAATCAAGCACGACCCAAACCCAGCCTGAACCTGAACCAAGAAATATCCCGTTGCTCCCGACGGTCAGTCCACCCCCGGGCATTGATTAGCTCAGTAACTGTAGCATCATCAGTCCATTCTCTTTCACTCTGCTCTTTGAGTGTCTAAAGAGTTCAGAACATTAAGAACATTGCATGAGTGTGGGAAGGGTTTACAAACCCTTAAATTTTATATAAATACTAAATAAATATAATAGGGATGCACAATATTATCCGCATGGTATTGGTATCGGACGAAATTAGCAATAAAGTTAAATATCGGACATCGGCCATTCCACCAAAATAAATCACCAATATGAAAGGTGCTGTTTATATATACAGTATAGTAGTTCTAAAGGGGAAATATCGGTATTGATATTGATTATCGGCCAAGAAAGTGTTAACATATAGACATATCGGATATCGGCCAAAAATCCAATATTGTACACCCCTAAAATATAACGTCCCTTCTTTGCAGATTTTCAGCTATTGCGGGGCTTTCTGAAACGTAACCCCCGCGATAAGTGATGGACTACTGAAATTCACTACAACTAACAACTTCATGCATATGACCAAAACCTCTAAAACAACTATTTCATTATTAGTAGAAAATGTTTTAAACAATTCCAAACCACCAGCTGTTTTGTTGTTTTTGTCTAATACACATAATGTTAGTTACTAAATGTTAGCTTGAATTAATTTGCTTCATTTATTAATGTGTTCATTGTTCCAGATGTTAACTTTATGGTGTAATTACAGATTATGTATCGTTAGGCTTGTCAGAATAACAAATTTTGCTGGGCAATTAATTGTCTCAGGCATTATTGTGATAAACGATAATATTGTTTGAAATTTGACAATTGGTAATTATTGTCAAATTTAAGAAGAAATGTTCAATTTGTTTAGCATGTAGTACCTTTTTTTGACCACCGGATGGCAGTATAAAATTGAACCGAAGGATAGCTAGTAAGGGAGCGAGCAGTGTCTCTTTAAGAAAAATGGGAGAGAGGCTCCTTGACGTGACATGGGCTGTCTCTCTTCGGTTTTCAGAACGGCGGACGCTCGTGTTGTTTAAGCTCTTTAGTATAGCATTTTTCATGCAAAGATTTTAATTTTAAAAAATTCAGTAAACAAATTCTCTGCTTCTTTTTGCAGAGAAAAGCTTTTTACACGAAGGCATGGGTTTCAACCATGAATTTTGGAGCTTTGACGAGACGGAGGTTTTTTTCCCCGAGGTTGGCCTGTTAGCTTAGCTTGTTGGATCGTTAAAACAGATTTTGAAGAGAAAAGAGAAAGGGAGGTGGTCAGTGAAGAACACTGGAGTTGAGCTATTTGTCATCCAATGTCCAGTAGAAAGAGAGACACGAAGAAACAATACAGCTGCTAAATGAAAATCAAGTCGATAATTTTCATTTATTATGCGATTAATTGATTTGTTTATTGCGACAAGCCTACGTAGCATTTTTTTTAAAGAAGTGTCTATAACATCTGGATCTATCATATTAGAATTAGTTAAAAAAAATACTTCTCAGGTTATCTCAGAATCCTTTTAAATTCTCAATAGAAGCAAAGTCATTCATTGTGTTTACATCCAGACACTGTAAACAAAAAGTGATATAAACCGCTTTCACTGCTCAAAGGGTGTCGTTAGATTTTGCGCCTACCATGTCAGATTTTTTCCCCCATCATTTCATCATTGAGTAGCTGTCTTCCTGATGGTCCGTTTTGTTTATTCCCTCCTACTGCTTTCAAAAGGAACGAACGGGAGGGAAGGATTTGTTGTTCTTAGTGCCAAAAACATCTTCCTCCCCCTTTCATCGTATCTGCCAAGCTGTTTTCTTTGCTCTCTGAGCGACACAATTATGGAGGCATTTCCTTTTCAGGCTGCTGAAAACACAAAGGTTGTTTCCACCACGCGCACTTTAAAATAAACGCCATGTCAGAAATACTGGGTTAAATAAAATAAAATAAAAATAACAGAAGAAAACAACTATAACATGCATGTTTTCCTTGTGAATTCATGCATGAAAAATAAACCTGAGGCTTTCATGTAGAAAATAAATTGAACATGTTTTGCGCAAGATTTGTGTGATTCGGTATTAAAGAACATAAATGTGGAAAATCACATTTCCATCCAAGAAAACTATTATTTGACGTGTGAAACACATTTTTGCACATTTACATGCAATTTGGAGTGGAAAAAATAGGAGTTGCACATGCGTAATAATGTTTAAACTTATAAAAACGTATTAAATAATACTGTATGAATCAGATGTTTTTCATATTTCTTACATGGTTCATACTTTTTTTGCACATTTCACATATGATTTTGAGATGAGAATGTCAAGTGCAAATTTGGGGAGTGGTGGCACAGAAGTTAGAGAAGGTCGCCGGCTCAACTTCCCGGACCGACAACATCAAAATGTGGGTGGGAACGGTGAAATACTGACACCTGTCTCTGCCCTCATTTTCCCCACCCTGCGCCCTTAAGCAAGGCCTTTAGCCCCCACCATCTGCTCCCCCGGGCGCCCTAGATAGCAGCTCTCTGCTCCACACAGAGGGCTGTGGTAGCTTGGTGGTCTGTGGTTACGTCAGGAAGGGCATCCGGCGTAAAAACAATTACCAAGCCTTCGTGCATTAGTCATGTCATATGGACGTTTTTTTTTTTTTTCTGAGACATTGCATCCTTCACCCAAAGGACTTCTTCAGTCTGAGGAGCCACCAACAAACTGGGTGCAGTGTTTTCCCTAGCATTATACAAGCATGGCACCCTGCCCCGCCCCATCAACAGAACTGATGCCCCGCCTACCGAACTGCGCGCACTGCCCTCTCACCCACCTGTCGGCACTGACGTAACACTAAGCCAACGGCTCGCAATACAGGTTTGCTAGCTAAAAATCTGAACCCCCCACACTACAACCCATAAAAAACTGTTGGTACAAATAGCGCGCATCTCAGATGTGACTCCGTCCCCACCCTCCCCACTCTAAAACTGTCAGTATAAACAGCGCGCGTTGCGCAGTTCAAGACGTGTCTCTGTCCATCTGTCTGTCCCCGTCGACAAAAATCACTGACGAGACGAGCGCCGCGCCATGGCAAGTAATCCAGGGGAAACACTGGGGTGAGTCCCACAAACAGCACACTCCCATAGTGGGGGAAAAAAAAGGTTTTTCTGATGGCCTAAGATGGCCTCCAGACCTGCCCTCTCCCCCGTCAACTCCTCTGAGGCAGCCATACCGAAGTGGTTCAAAACACCAAAGTTCATGCTCAATAATCCAGGCATAAAATCCAACAAAGTTCAGTCAGGTCATCTGGACGGTTTCTTTTGCTGAGACGTTTCGTCCTTCATCCAAACTTCCTCGATCTGAGGAGCCACCAACAAACTGGAAAGAGGAAAAACTGGAAAAAGAAACCGTCCAGGTGACCTGACTGAACATTGTTGCATTTTTTACCTGGATTGTTGAGCATGAACTTTGGTGTTTGCGCAAGTTAGTTTGCGGTGGCGACGCCTGAAGCAGGGAACAGCCAAAAGAAGAAGAACCAAAGCCCCATGTGAAAATATGTTTAAAATTGCGATAGTGTGAGATAACGTGTGAAACAAGTCTTGCACATTTTGCATCAAATCACGTTTTCACCTGTGAAAATACTAAAACATGCATCAAGTTTTGTTTCCTTTTCCATATTTTATTTATTTCTTCGTCCTTCCTTTTTTTTTTTCTCTTCACATTTCTTTCCCCCTAAGCTGTTTCTCTCATGTTCTCCTATTTCTCTTTCATTTCCTCGTCTTTTTTCCTTTCTTTTACCTTTTCATCTTTTCTCCCCTTTCCCTTTTCACATCCAATTAGATCTTATCTCTCCCTTTGAAAGCCCTGTTAAGCTGAATGGCTGTCTAGTGAAATAATTGTGGAACACTATCAGAGAAACTGAGGCGGTAGGAGTTCTTTGCTCATATTAAAGACTCAAAACGAGGATAAATTACCATCAAAATGTATTCAACCCAGTGTACCACAGTTCAGATGTCACCATGCAAAATAACAAAAATAATATGCACATATAAATAGAACTTTACAAACCTTGACACAGTCCAGTCTTGGCGTTTTAATTATCAGACCAATGGGACCGACTAGTAGAACTTATGAAGTTCCTTCCATCCATCCTTCCATTATCTTTACCCGCTTCTTCCTTTTCGGGTCATGGGGTTCACTGGTGCCCATGTCCAGCTATCATTGTGTGAGAGGCGGGGTACACCCTGGACAGGTCCAGGTCCATCACAGGGCCTATGAAGTTGAGAAAAGAAAAATCACCTCGTTATCCAGTCAATTTGACTCTATAGAGAAAGTTATCCATTTACTGGTTTGTCTGTGTTCCAACTCTAACCTACTGCCATGAGGTTTAACTCATGACCAAAAGAACAAGATCCCAGATATAAGCGACCAAAAAGTGCTTCCTTCTTATGCTGGCTTAGCCTTAGAGATAGAGAAGCTCCATTATTTTGGGGGGAGATTGGCGTAAAGTCACTGCTCTTTGCATCAAAATAAGTCTGTTGAGGTGGTTCAGGCATCTGATTAGGTCTCCTCCTAACCACCTCCCTAGATAGGTTTTTCAGGGATGTCCCACTGGGAAGAGGCCCTGGGGTAGACCTATAAATCACTGGAGGGGCTGTGTGTCGTCTCTGGTAATGCCTTGGGGATCTCCAGGTGGAGTTTGAGGGTGCATTCACAGCAGCCCTGTTTAGTCCACTTTAATCGAACTCTAGTCCGTTTGCCTAGAAAGTCTCATTCATATGGAGAGGTGTGAATGTGCACTCAAACTCTGATGCGGCCCCAAAAAAAGCAAGCTCTGGTTCGCCTAAAAACCCAGATCTCGGTTTGGTTGAAGTGAACTCTGGCACGGTTTGAATGCAGTGTGAATGAAAGCAGACCGGAGACCGCTACAAAAGCAGGAAATGGACTACAGCACAGGGCATTTTGTGTAAATACAACCAAAACAAACGCGCACTTCTCATACCTTATAAGGAGCCGTCTCAGCAGCCTTGTGCGAAAAACAACATTCTCCATGGTCTTCCTCATCTGCCGCTCTTTCTGAGTCCATTGTTGAAAAATGTTTGTTTGGTGCATGAGTCACAAACAAAACAGAAATCCTGAAACCGCTAAAATTTGACACCACTCCATTTTTGTTTTTAATTTCCAGAAGTAAGTTGCACGCAGTGTCTTCTTCAGAGGTTTTCTTTTTGTTTCCTTCAGTAGTTCTTGGTGCAGCGCCACCACAGGCGATGGGAGGGGGGGGGACAGGTTGGCTCAATTGACAGTGCATGCAAATGTGAACCGCACCAGCTGAAAACGTAAACAGATGTTCCGAATTTTGGTCCCCAATTGAACCGAGTCTACCGAACTATCAGGTGTGAAAACCACCGGAGTCCATGGGGAGAGGGCAGTCTGGGTTTCTCTCTTGGCATGACACCACTATGGATAAGCAGTGGAAGATGGAGATGGAGATTGAGGGAATACAACAGTCTGAGAACGACGTCCATGTTATAAAGGAGAAATGGAAATAAAAATTAAATCTGGACAGGTAGACTGATTAACGTGGACTCGTATAGTCCTTAAAAATCACCCCTATGAATTGTATACACATGTGCTGAGCATCAGAAATATTAAGACGAGTCTAACAGACCCCTAGCGTTGTGTCCAGCTTTACTTGACAACTTTGGACCAAATCTGGGCTAAACAACAAAAAATAAATAAATGCTGTTAAAAATTGACAATGACAGACAGTTAAGAAAGAGGCTCCAGGGCAACAAGGGAGGATTGCTGGATCTGTATACCTTGACTAGCTGGGTTATGTAACAACAGGTCACCCAATTAGTCCTCCCTAGTGTGAATGGCCCCCAACCCTTCTGTGTGTTCTCACAACGGTCCAGCTGCAGGTAGTTCTGTTATTGCTCTTTTAACAAGAGGGGCAGAACCTTTCCTTTCACTTTCTGCTTACGTTTTCCCCTCCATACTCCAGCTTATTTTTGGCTGGCTTGTAACCATGGCCGAGGAAAGACAAGAAGAAAAAAAAGCAGGCGCTGAAAACAAGAGACAACAAGAAATAAAGAGAAAGAGATGAGCGGTGCGCAGAAGAGAGAAAGGACAGATGCCCTTATCAATCGACAATTACTGGAGTGTGAGTATTTGAGACAGCAGATGGGACAAGCACAGATTAAAAGCGCAGAGGAAATAAAATGAGACAGGAGAGAAGACAAGGGTGCAAATGAGTAGTGAGGAGTGGAAGAATTGGTGAGCGTAAAACATCAGTTCAGGAGGAGGAGGAAGGTAAAATGAGACGCACCGGTGGGGGGAATGTGTGAAAATGACACTAAGGAGAGAGTTGGCACTGAGGCAGCATTGTATCTGATTTCACTGTGAATTGTTTCTTACCAAACCATTAAAATAAGCACTTGAGAGATATGGAAGCATCTGTTAAAAGAGAACTGTAATATCCCTTTTTTGGTTATTTACCAGCCCCTACTGATATTTTTCTGTTCCCCAGTCCACTGCAGCATATTTGGACTACAAACATGCTGTCAACAATTTACTTTCTAGAGTCTTCTAATTATAACCAAAACACGTTAAGCTAGTATTACTCTAGACTGTTGGAAACTATTGGAAACCAAAATTGTAAGGGGAAAAAAAGTTAGATTTTCAGTTGCAGTCTCATTGACTTTTGAGTGTTTGTAGTCAAGTGGTCCTTATGCAGTGGGGCTCAGATAGTTTGTGATAATGACAACCTATTTTTGTGTGCACTACTTAAAATGTTGTTTTTTAGGCTAAGCAAATGTTTAATTGATCATCTCTGCCCCCATCGTACCGATCTAAGCCTGATTTGTACCATTCCCATCTTATACCCCAAAGAAAGGACAGGAAGCTACTATTGCATGGACCCACCACCTGCGGGGACATCCGTCAAGGTTGGGTGCAATGTATGCTGGGTGGCAGGCGAGGGAGGATCCCTGGTCACGCTGACTCATGGCATAGGTTTTAATGCAACCATGGTTTAAATTGTATAATTTGTTTTAATTTACATTCACAATGTCATTTTTAAAAAATATACCGTATTTGCCATTGTAACCGCTGCACTGCCGTATAGGTTGCATCAGTCCAAATGTGTCTAATAAAGTGGAAACTTCGCCGTATAAGTTGCATCTATTATACATCACTGCTGATGCGTCGCGTTTGTTACGCGTCTCCGCTGACAACCCGGAAACGTGGGCTGGTGTTGCGCCAAAAATCAAATGGCTGCCAAAAGACAGACGCGGAAGCGTGCATGGGAGGACTTTAACAAGAATTTGACAATTTGTTTGCTCGAAATGATAGCAAAGGTGTGTCTCAGTCTAACTTTTCCTTAATAAATGCCCTTTGATGGTCAAAGCAGCTGCATTTCAAAAGCCGATGCGCGGAAGCAGGAGCGCGCAGAGGGACGACTCGCTGTGCTTTTCTTCCAATTTAACAAAATAACCACCTAAAAACAATTGTCATATTGTTTACAGCAGCGCTATTACAGAGTCAGTTATCATTCAGCTTAAACCATTCTTTTCAAAACTGAACATGAATGGTCTCTTTGGCTTTACTTGTATATACGACAAACCAGTGGTGTAGTCTACATGATACGTGGGTATACAGAGCATAACCACTAGAAAGGCCCAAGAGTTTCAGTATGCACACTTAAAAGTGCCCAGTGATACACAACACATCATTCGGCATGTGTCATTCATACGTTGAACGCCAGTTAAACTCTTCCATAACAATCCATCTGTATACAGCGTGTTTATTACATTTGCTTATCCAGTGGATTATTGTATAATTCTGTACTTAATACTTGAACATGTTTTGCTTTGATACTGTTTTATAAATTCTGTAACGTGTTTTTAATACAAAGCCAACTGTTGTACAAAGCATCAGAGAAATTTGGAAATGTTCATTATGCTTAAAAACCAAAACAAATTGACGATTACATTGTACTAACTGGTGTACTTTGGTATACCCAGTACAAAAATGTAGAGTACACCACTGCGGCAAACAATGTCGAAACATAAAAATTTTGCATGTGTGACCATCAAAGTCTTCTGTGGCTCATAGTTCAAGAATCTATAATCAGACTATCGTTAATAGTTTTTTTCCACACCTGTTTGATTTAAGTTTTAGGAAGAGACAAAAACAAATGAGTCCTTAATCAATCACTATTGATGGCTTCAACATTTACTTTGATCTTGGTTCATACATGAAAGGTTAAAGTGAAAATTTAGGGCTGTAGCTTCATTAGCACCTTTAAAAACCATTTAAAAATGGTGTAATTTATCAAAATATCTTTTAGACCTGAATATTTGGGCTAACAATCAGGTAGCTCCCAAGCAGGTATCAAAATGCACCACTAGAATTGAGGTGGCATTTGCTGTCAGAGATCAAACCCTCGCCCCACCTAATGTACAATGTCCGCTCAACCATCGAGTCACAGCTGGCCCCATTTAGTTGAGGCACATATGGTGACGCACAAATCAACAAGGGCTCTGAGCTTTTCTCTTTTCCCTTTTCTCAATGTGCTTTTGTAAATGTGTAGCATAATCATAACGTACCCTGCAGCAATCCTGTCAGATGGCAATCTACCAAACGAGTCTCAGTTCTGCATTGCATTTTTTTTATTCCTTTTCCCATGCGAGGACAATTTCCACGATGATGTGAAATATTATTTTTGAGCTGTTTAACAATGTTGTAAAATGTGCTTGAAAGCCTGAGATTTATCTGCGGATTTTATCTCCAATACGGTGTGTTCGAAAACAGTGCGAGCCTTTCAGTGTTTCAGTCAAGGATGTGCATGTGGCGTGGTGCTTAGTGCTTCTGCTTAATTTAAAATCTGTCTGGAGACGACAATTAGCATCATCCTTGACTGGAAAATGACTGTGTGTGTGTGCATTTCTGCAGTTACTTGGTTTCTAATCATTGCACACTTATTACTCTTGGATAGTGAATCAGCAATGATGACAAGAATTACGCAAATGATTAGCACACACCCCTGATTATAAAATTGCTAATACCAACTGACATTGGAACTCAACCGGTAGAAAATTTTATGTTGTACGTTATTTTTTAAAGGGAGTCATAGTTATACATGTTGCTTGTCCTCTGAGTTCATACATAATATAATCTATGTATTTTAGGGGTGCAGTTTTCTGGCCGATCACCGATTTCTAAAAAAACCTGACCTGCCAATACCGATTTTGTTTTATAAGCGACACTGTCAGGTGTTGTTAGGTCACAATGCACCTTCAATTTTCCAACTTTATTTGATTGAAAAACATACCCTTGAACAATATCCTAGAGACGATACAAAATTGTTTTAACTGGCCATGCAGTAGTGCTCTGAAATATAAATGAAGTTTAGACGATTGTTGTTAAAACTTCAAAAAAATATTAATATCGGTTTTCACTTGAGTATTGGACGATCTCCGATTTCCCAAAATTAAAGAAATGGGGGGCAATAAATCGGACGTCTGTAAAATCGGACGTCCGGTAAATCGGACATCCAATTTATTGGTGCACCCCTAATGTATATACAGGTAGTCCCCGGTTTTCGACCGAGATCCGTTCCAATGACCCGGTCGGATACCGATACGGTCGTAAACTGGAACAGCCCCCCCTGGCGGTCGTAAACGCGGATTTTCGGCCGTAAACGAAACCGGAAGTAAAACCGCAATCGAAAACGTCTTTTTAAACACATTTTTTCAATGTAAAACAACTTCACACGGCCGTATTGATGATTCTAAATGTGTTTCCAAGCAGTTAGTTAACAAAAAACCCCAAAAAACCGAAAAAATATAAAATGCTGCATAAAAAAGGCAACGATCGGCGCGATGACGTCACTGGGGGGGCGGTCGTAAACGCGGAAATTCGTAAACAAGACGGTCGGAAACCGGGGACTACCTACTATGAATGGAATACTAAGATGAGCTAAAATGACTAAATAAAATCACAGAAAAGCCCAAATATGACCCAACAACATTACAGTTAAACTGTAACATTACATTTGTATGCATGTTACAAGTCCTCTGTTCATTCTTGCTGGGATTTTATGAGCTTTAACAGACAAAAGTAAATAAAATGATCTTTTGTTCATTTTTCCCTGTATTCATTTACTTTTCCCACATTCTCTTTGCTTATCATGTTAGATCCTTTGACTTTGACTAACTCAGTATATTTCCGCTCTCATTCTATTAAAGCATTAATTATTTTATTTTTCCTTGAAAACTCAACTCCCCCAGTTCCATCCTGTGGTGTTACTGTGTGTAGTTTACATGTTCGCCCTATACACACATGGGTTTTCTCTGTGTACTCGAATTGCCTCCCACAGACCAAAAACGAGCATGCTAGGTTAATTGGTATCTCTAAATTGTCCCTGGGTGTGAGTGTGTGAATGGTCGGTTGTCTTGTGGTATGAAACACAACGTTTCTTTTAACTAAAAGCAGAGCCTTCCAAGTCAAGCCCCTGAACGTCATGTATTGTTTGGTAAAGGTGCAACAAGTAAATTTCCCAGTTATTTTATTTTCTTCACAAGTGTCTTGTTGACACATTAAAACACAATTATACTTCCCTCTTGTCTTTTCTTGGTGCTTTTGTACATTTTCTTCTTCGGCAACAGTTTCTCAGAACAAGTGCAAAAACATAAGAAGCTTAATAACACAACACTGTTCTGCTGGAAGTTAAGTTGTAAAAATGATGTTAACATATTCATACGAGTCAAATGCACATGTTTTGGTTTGTGCTGTTTTACTGCAATTTGTGAATCATGCTCTATGTGGAACCTGTGATGGACTTGGGACCTGTCCAGGGTGTACTCCTTGAAAATCCTTTCAACAAACACAACAAACACAACATCCCAGTACATTTCAAACCCAGTAGGACTCTCAGACAGAGGCTGGTCCACCTTAAGGACAAAACACCCCCACACAAACAGAGTGGTGTAGTGTATGTGGTCCAGTGCAGCGAGGACTGTCCAGACCTCTACATTGGGGAAACTAAACAGCCTCTTCACAGACGAATGTCCCAACACAGGAGAACCACCTCCTCTGGACAAAACTCAGCTGTTCACCTCCACCTCACGGACAAGGGACACTCATTTGAGGACCAGAATGTGCACATTTTGGACCAAGAACACAGATGGTTTGAGGGGGGTGTGAAGGAAACTGTTTATATTAAGAGAGAAAAACCTTCTCTTAACGTATAATGCAGCTTTAGGACTGATTCCCAGACAATTTTCACACTTGATGGGAATAGAGGAGCCTCATCTGTGAATTAGACTAACAAGGACCTTAAGAAACCCCTACTGTTAAGGTGTGATTTGTCAATCTACATACAATAGGTATGTGTGTATCTTATATCAACCTTTAAAACCTGATCCCCACTCTCTGCTCTTTGATTTGAGAAAGCTCCTCGGATGAAGAGCGAAACATCTTCTGTTACAAATAAATTCCAGTGGTTTCTGTGTTGAATGTTTTTTTGATCCTCAATAATCAAGGTAAAAATATACAACAAAGTTGGTCCAAAAGTTGGTGTGCAATTGACATGATGCGAATGGTAAGATTGCTCCACTCACAAGGAAATGTAACCCAGGGTGAGCTAACCTTCAACAAACTAACAAGATAGCTGTAATGATGAAGGTAGTGAAGCTCGCGGCATTTCGTGAGGCATTTCTGCCTTATCAGCCGACATTATGGCAAAGTAGATGACCAAAATAATTCTAAGATGCTAATAATGTAAAGTAATTAATGCAGATGTTTTCATGCTGCAGAGCTACACATGGGAAAAATTCAGTGAAATTCAATATGTAAGAATGTAAATTTTACATACACAACCTATTAAACGCCGTGCAAAATCTGCATAGTTTTAACTGATCATGGAAAACAAAGACTAAACTTGTGCAGCCAGAAGTTGCAACAAACAACTTCTGATGATTTTTTCATGGAATTTCTATGACAAAGCATATGTAAAGCAAAACACTGGCAATGTAGTTGGAGGAAAAGGGGGAGCAGCTCCTTCGGGTTAGGGGCGTTTCACTTGGGGACAAATTAAAATAACCAATGGGTCACTTACTGACAAGCCTACTGGGTTGATTGACAGATGTCTCATGTCAACTGTCCCCTTCTGACAATGCTGTTATTGCAAAAATCACTCAGCCCTCTTTGAAAAGCAAGCAGCCCTGATGGCACTAACTATTAGGTCGATGGTCCTCCTTTTACATGTGAATAACTACCGGTAGTTTTTGGCTGTCACCAGCAAACTGGTTGATCCACTATGAGAAGGTGCTGCTTATAATGCTGTTTGCTTGCAGCTCCTCAGACTGAAGAAGACTTTTGGATAAAATACGAAATGTTTCAACAATAAAGAACCTGTCCAGAGGATCTGACTCAGCCTTGTTGGGAGCAGCGAGTTCAGACAGCTATTTTTTGCCACTTGTAAATCACTTAAAATGTCAGCAGCTGATCACATTTGTTATTTTCATCAAAGAGTGGCTTAACAACCCATGAAATCAGTTTCTCTCTTGTTCTCAATTTTTGGAAACCCATTAGCTTCCAGCTGTGATGTTGAAGTCTGCTCTGGAAACCCAGATCTGTTTGTTACTTGTGTAACAAAAAACATGTTTGGTCACAGTCATTAGTACCACATGAGGTCAAAAGGAACATATTTTAGACATTAAATCAAAAATGGCAACAAACTGTGAGATAAGCTCACTTATGTCCTTATTTAGAAAGTATTTTTGCTTCCCCAGTCACCTTCCTGACTTTGAAGGAGGGTAATTTCCTCATTTTATAATCTAGACGCAAGTATTTCTTACATATTTCTCAACTCTTAAAAACAGTATTTTGAATTTGGTTATAAAAGAGCCAGTTGGAAACTAAAGATTACCTGAATGTTTGCAGCTCACATGTGCATACATTTACACCTCTCTCACCCAGATGATTTACTCCCACATACAAGTTAAATAAGGACAGTGAGCACATTCCCTCAGCTTTTTTTTTTCTGGTATTTCTTTTGTCCCTTGAAGGTTTTATTGATTATTCCTACCCTTGTCTCTCTGCTCTTCTTTCTTCAGTCAAAAACCCAGCCTTAAAGTATTTTCACTGTTGATTAAACAAGAAAGTGACCCATAAGGTGTATGTGAGGAGAGCAAAAAAGATGTTTGTATAACTTTTTAGCACTGTCATAACTATAAAATGACAGTAAAAGTGCAAAGGGAAAGTTACGTTTGAAAGCCTGTTTGTGCCATCAGGGCACTAACGATCTGTCGTTAGGCTGATGGTCCTTCTTTTGCAAGTGAACCGATACTGTATTGTATGGACTATACGTCGTTCCGGAGTGTCCTTGTGGCTCATTGAGACTACCTGTATAAATAAAGTAAAAAATAAAATAAAAATAACAATCCGACCAATGAAATTACCAAACAGGGCTAATGTATTTTATTTTATTTTTACCAGCCATGTTACAGATACTGTTATACAAATTAAACATTTACAGTACATGTTTAAAAAAAAAAAAAGAAATCTCTCATGTTACAACGTAGGCACCCGTGGCTTCTAGACATGTGGCCTATCTGTACACAGTTTATTTTTCTTTTTAAATTGAGTGGGTGCTGCTTTTATTCAGGTGCACTCAATAGTCCAGAAATTAGGGTAACTTTTTCCTAGCTCTTCACAGTTAGTGTATCACCTTTGTGCCTTGAGGAAAGACTAAAACTACTTTTAAAATTTTATTCAACTTGGCATGTTGAATAAAAAGCCAAACAAAAAAAGATAAAAAGAGTGAAAAGAGAATGCAAGAGCACTGGAAAAAGAGGAACGGTGTCTTCCAAAAAGTGACAAGAGGAGATGGAAAGAAAACAGAAGAAGAATACAAGATTGTTGCATAGTTGCCTTGTACTGGTCCATTAATCAGTATCACCCAAAAGGCCTTGGGTTGTCTTCATATGTGCACATGCACCCCCATACACACCCAATTGCGTACCATATTATTAAACATCCTGTTGTGAGAGTGTCAGACTACAAAGTGCCTAATTGGCTATTTGGCCGGTGAATCCATCATACTGCCACAGAATAAGGCTTGTACAAGTCAGTGCAGTGAACCTGCTACACTGTAAAGATCCTATATACTGCAGGGGACCATTTCAAACTTTGGTGCAGGCGAGTGTGCTGTTGGCAAACTGTACTGTACTAACATGGTATTTTAAATTATTTGATCATGTTT
>JARVGV010000713.1:10223709-10241443 GCA_031762435.1 Hypsolebias longignatus
TGTTAATAGCTGAACGTCAGCATTTTAGACGAGCTGGAGGGTTGTACTGAAGGTATGGACTAGTTTTTCAAGGTCAGATCTGGTCAACACTTGACTTAATCTAAGTCTTACTGGAGTACAGTACTTAAGTAAAGGAGGTATTTTATATTTCTCTCCAAACCAACCAATTTTATTTAATCATAGAAGCATTTCAGTCTCCTGTTGCTACTACTGATCATCTCTGTTTGAGATGTTTAGTGTTCTGTCTGTTACTTTTGGCCCAGTCTGGCCAGTGCACAGCCTCCACACTTCCCTTCCTAAAATTATGACGTCTTCACATCTTTAAAAAAAAGTCCTTACACTTAATTCAAGTCTAAGATGCAGTTCAGACAGGATGACTGACAGCAGCTAGTCCATCAGGAATTTGTTTAAAAAGCAGCTTTTAGTGATTGACAGACAGCCTAAAACTATAAAACTAGATTTTTTTAAATTTTTTATCAAAAGGCTAAGTGCTAAAAGACTTTGCTAACGGTTTATCAAGAATAATTTGTTTAAGATGAAACAAAGATGCTAAAATCAACAAAATAATAAAAGTCAAATGGAGCAAAACATTAAAACATACAGCCATAGCTAAAAGCTACACCAAAGCTAAAGGCTAAAATTAGGAAAATTGTAGCTAAAAGCCTAAATTAGCAACACTGTTGTGCAAATAAAGGCTGTAAAAGCAAGTTGCACTAATAAAATAAACAGCTGGAATTTTTTTTGCAACAAAATTAAAGTAGCAGTGGTTTAGTTTGAAAAGCATTTTAGAAAGTCTAAATCTCAGTCGGAAATAAAAAAAGATTTCCACAAATTCTCTGGAAACACGTGGCCAGAAACACCCATCTTCTCTGGGCTCATTTGAAATGGACTGAGATAAAGTGGAAAGATGTTCTGTGGTCAGATAAATCAAAATTATTTTTGGCCTTCCTCTCTGATGGTATGGGTGTGCATTATTGCCTGAGGTGTTGACATCTACAAAGTATCACATCTGGCACTAATAGGCATCATTTTAAAAGCTTATTTACCTCATTATGTTTATTTATGTAAGAAACTGCCCATGGTACATATCTGCTCAGGCTGCCGGATGCTTTTCTTCTGGTTTTGAGTTTGTGCGTTTACAACATATTTTATACTTTGGAGATTTTACAAAAATTCTTTTGATTTCCACTGTGGTCAAGAAGTCTAGGGTTTTGTTCAGATGGAACTCTGTAAATTATTCATAGAACAGCGCCTGGCTACTGTTTCCAAATGCGAAGAAAACTTATGAGCCGGAATTTATTTATTTTTTTCTAGAGAAATTACATATCTTGTTAAAATGCAGTGTGAATGCTTATTATAGAATAACTAGAAGACAAACAGCTGAAATTAGCTAAAAAAAAAAAAAAAAGATGCTGAAATGTAGATGAAATTGAAGAACAAGCATAAATTAGCAGAAGAAAGTAGAAAGAACACATATTTGCTGAATTAAATTTTAATAAGCATAAATTAGCATAACAATTAGGGAGTTAGCTAAAAAAGGCTGAAATTAGAAAAAAATGGCTGAAAAGTATCTGAAAGGCAGAAAGAACCTTAAACTTCTAAAAGGAAGCAGAAAGAGTTTAAATGAGCTACATTTGAAATTACTTTAAAAAGCTAAAATTAGCATAAAAGCTACAATTATATTAAGCTCTTCAGCTTAATATAATTACCGTAAGCCGAAAAGAGCAAAACAAGCTGAAATGAACAGAAAGAAGTTAATATCACTGAAAGTTGCTAAATTTACCATGAATAACTTAACTATTTAAAAACAGCTGAAATTAACTAAAAATGCTAAAAAGCTAACTGAAAAAAGGTAGAACTAGTTTAAATAAGCAGGAAAAAGGCAGAAGGAACACGATTGCTCAATTATGTTGAAACAAGCAGAAATGAGCACAAAACAGTGGAAATTATCTGGGAAAAAAAAAAACAACTGAAAAAAAGGCAGAAAGAAGCTTAAATGACCAGAATGAAGATGAAAGAGCACATTTTTGCTAAATTAGATTGAAAAAAGTTGAAATGAGTGCCCAAAAATGTGGGATTAGAAAATTCTAAAATTAGAATAAAAATTGTTAAATAGTAGCTGAAATGATAGAAAACGCTGAAACTTGCAGACATAAGCTGAGTGGAGTATAACAAGCTGAAATTAGCATAAAAAGTTAGAAGAAGCACAGTTTTGTTTTGTTTTTTGTAGTTAGCAGAACGAACCTGAATAAATTAGCTGAATAAATTGCATTACATTACATTTGCACAAGGAAGCTGAAAGAAGCTGAACCAAAACAAACTGTGAAAGGAGCAGTAAAAGGTTGTAAACAGATCTAAAGGTCTGAAGGATGTAAAATGAACTCAATTTCCTATGAGAAAAAAAATGAAAGAACAGACACCAATGCCAAAAGTCATAGCAGGATTGTCCTGAAAAAGCTGAACGTTTTGATATCAATAGTTGAAATAGCACAAACATTGTGGAATTAGAAAGATGCCTTAAAATGTACAGAAGAAAGATTAATCACAATACCGTAGTGTGAATGCTTCATAAACATTTACACTACGTATTATGTTTCGGCACTAAAATCCTGACAGCTCAAAACAGGCGTGCTAACTTTGTCTCATTACTGTTTAATGAGTATGCAGAGATTGAGAAGCAGAAGCTCTGACACTCTGTGAGACTCTGCACCCTATTTATCAGTTTTAAAATACTTTTTTTTTTTTCTTTTCACACGCTTTCTTCTGCGTAGATGTGGCGGTACCTGATCCTGACAAGAAGAGCATCATCATGTACGTGACGTCGCTGTTCCAGGTGTTTCCCCAAAGCATTTCCATGGAAGCCATTCAGGAAGTGGAGTCGCTGCCACCAGCGAGCAGCATGCCCCGTGTGACAATGGAAGAGCACTACCAGATCCAGACCCAGCAGCGCTTCTCCCAACAGGTATCAACACACAGACACACACAGGTTCGTCTTGCTGTCTTTGTCGACTTTGCATTGACTTCCATTCATTTTTATTAGTTTCTATAGCCTAACCCTGACCCTAAACCTAAACCTAACCATTACCAGTACATACCTTACCCTAAATGTAACCATTACCAGTACATACCTAACCCTAAATGTAACAATTACTAGTACATACCTTACCCTAAACCTAACCATTACCTGTACATATCTTACCCTAACCCTAACCATTACCAGTACATACCTTACCCATACCCTAACCATTACCAGTACATACTAACCCTAACTATTACCAGTACATACCTTACCCTTACCCTAACCATTACCAGTACATACCTTACCCTAACCCTAACCATTACCAGTACATACCTAACCCTAACCATTACCAGTACATACCTTACCCTTACCCTAACCATTACCAGTACATACCTTATCATAAACCAAACCATTACCAGTACATACCTTACTCTAAACCTAGCCATTAGCAGTACATACTAACCCTAAACCTAACCATTAGTAGTACATATCTTACCTTAAACCTAACATTACCAGTACGTAATCTACCCTAAGCCTAACCATTAAAAATGCATACCTAACCCTAAACCTAGCCCATCCTTGCCACTTGTTGCTCACAGATGCTGACAGTCAGGCATCAGTTCATTGTCCGGTCTCACAACGACTTGCTATAAATCTGCTCATGTTGACACGGTCTGAGAGGTTTTCCATAATGCTTGTGTTCCGCCTCAAAGTGGGCCTTCTATCCAAGGCAAACACAAGATGGCAATGGACAAGTAAATGAAATAAAGTCACAAAACACTCACTGTTCTCTGCCACAGTTTTAAAAACGCAGAGTCATGGTCACTATCCTTCAACCTTTCAGAGCCTGTAAATTTAATCCATTTGGTCTAGCTTCATCTGAAATCTGTTGTCAGCCAACAACGTCTGTACCTCCTAATAGTACTACTGTACTTTGTTTATGTGTTGTCATTTAATGGATATATATAGATAAAGTGAATGCTGTGGTTGCATGTTTTTTTTTTTTTTAATTGTGGGGTTGATTCCTGTCAAATAGAAGCTCATGATTGATGTTGCTCTTTGGTCAGTCGATGACCTGCAGGCTGCTGTCTTAAGCTTGTATTTGCGCTTAGAATCTTGACCAAGTAGGTCTTAAGAACCAAGATGGAATTGGTTGGGGTCACCCTATGGAAATACGTACTCTAAAGCCCTGCCAAAACAAGGTGAGTAGGGCTGAGTCAAACCCATAGGGGGAAAAAAAAGTTTACTGTATTTTCCAGTGTATAAGTTGCGCTGGAGTGTAAGTCACATTAGTTTTTTTTTTAAAAGCATAATGAAGAGGAAAAACATACAAGTTGCTTCAGATTTTAAGTCACCTTTATTATGCGTCACCACTGACCATGGAAACGTGGGTCGTGTCATGCCAAAAACCCACCTGCGGCTGTGGGAGTGCGCAAGGAAGGATTTGCTGCTGTAGTTCTTTGAAATTTAACAAGAATAACACTTAAAAACAATTATTTGTTTGGTGAACATTATAGCAAATGTGTGTCTGTTTAACTTTTCCTTAACAAATGCGCTTTAATAGTCAATGTTTGGCAGGGTGGACGGTGGGGGTAGAGGTACAGGAACAGCATATACGCCTAGTAAAGTTGTCAAATGCCTAGAGGGCCCTCTCGCGCTTCCAGAGGCTACAAATGATAGTGTTTACTCTGGTTCTTGTCAGTATGAATGGGCATTTAAAGTGTCAGTCAAAAATTGCGTTATAAATATGAAAAAAAAAAACATGTCTGTTACAGGACTGACAAATCTATGCAAAAGAAAAAAAAAACACAAAAAAAACTGACTTATATGCCAGAAAATACGGTAATTGTCAGCCTCTGAGGAAATAGTTTAAAACTAAAATCAATAGTAGCATAAGCTGTTTGGTACTCAGTTCAATTCAGTTTATTTATGTAGTGTCAAATCACAACAGAAGTCATCTCAGGGCACTGAACAAAAACCTTCTTGTACATTAAAAAAAGCCACTTAGTAAAAGTTTATCTAAGGAAGTCAGCAGATTATGTTGAATCTTCACTTTGGCACAGTCTCCCATCCTGAGCAAGCACAAAGGCAATAGTGGAAAGGAAAACCTCCCTTTTAACAGGAAGAAACTTCCAGCAGAACCAGGCTCATGATGAACGGCCATCTGCTTTGACCGGCTGGGGTTTGAGAGGAACAGGAAAAAGAAAGAAACAAACAAACATACACAGGATGGCCAGTCCAGGTGTATTTTCTATTACTGTATAGGAATGACAAAAAACACATGTTAAAGATAGAAGAAATTACAAATACAAACGGGTGGAGTAGAGCAAGTAAGACAGTAACAGTGAGGAAATGTGGTCCGTTTGTTCTCCAGCAGTCTAATTCTATAGCAGCTCAATTAAGGAATAGTCAGGAAACCGAAGCCAACCGTAGGATTTATCAAAAAGGAAAGAATTAAGCCATTCTGCTTTTGGAAACTCTAGGAACCACAAGTAAGCCTGCAGTCTGAGAGCGAAGTGCTCTGTTAGGAAAATATGGAACAGTAAGATCTCATATATAAGATGGAGCTAGTTTGTTGAGAGCTTTAAACAAATCTAGCAAAGTTTTAATGAAGTTTGACTAATGGGTGAATGACTGCTTGAATTTGTTGGTGAAACTTTTTTATTTAGATCTAAAGAAGCAAAACCATAGTTTAAACTAAAATAGAAAGAAGTCTAACAGTGAATAGACGCACATGCTTGTTAAAAGTTACAAAAAATGACAAGAAACTAAAGGTTGTGCTAATTGCTCAAAGTAGCTGGATAGTAGCAAATAATTGCAAAATACTAGCTAATAGCAGCAAAGTTAGCTGAATTAACGACTAGCTAAAAGTTCAAAACACTAACATAAATGTAGTAGGCTAAAAGGCAGGCAAAATGTTAGCTAACAGCCAAAAGTAACGAAAAGCTAGCTGAATGTTACAAAAATCTAACTAAAGGCAAAAATGAGCAAAACTTCTTAAAATCTAAAAGTAGATGAATAGCTGAAAAGTAGCAAAAGGAAAACTACGTTTCAAAAGGCTAGCTAGGAGCTAAAATTAACTGGTTAAATGCCAAAAAAAATCTAACAAGAAGCTAAAAGTAGAAAAAATAAACTAGCTAAATAGAGCAAAAAGCTCTCTTTCAGTAACAAAAGTCTAGTCAAAACTAAAAGTAGCAAAATATTAGTTAGAAGCTAAAAGTAGAAAATGGATAGCTAAAAGCAAAATTAGCATGCTAACTAGAAACTAAAGTTACAAATATAATTTGAATATAAACTGTTGAATATAAATAAAAAAACATATTTTGAAAACAGACACATTTTATAAAATATGCAGACATAATTAAATTGCAAATAACATACAGAGAAATAATTACACAAGAAAACAACAGTGAGTGCTGACTTAGCGTTCACACTTTTGTAGTCTTGGCCTCTCCTCCTGCTCAACTGTCCATTTAAGAGTTGAAAGGAACTGCTGTCACCAGGGAACTGGGATGCAGCCCGAGAAGGCCAGGGGAAAAAAAAGAGTAATTGAAAAGCACAGCCTGGGAAAAACCAAGATAAGAAGGCTAAATAAGGAAGCAGAGAGGTGTAAACAATAAAGATGTACAGATGGATGATGAGGTGGAGACAGCGACAATGAAAAGTGAGAGGCTGCAGCCAGATAAAGACTAGGAGAAACAAGTGAGATGGCACTAAAATGTGAGCTGAAATGCTGGGGAAAAAAGTGACAGCAGCTATTGTTTGCTGTCATGTGACACCATCACACCACCTTCTTTTAATAAGCTCATACTAACACCAAGTCCTAACAAGGAGGAGAATGTAAACTTTTCCTTTAACAAATATAGAGATGTTCTAAACTTGAAATGCTCATTTATAATTGAGTAAAGTCGTTTTTTCTGTGTTGGAACAGGTGAAAAAGTAAATTGCATTTTCAAGGAAACATCTCGTCATCTAAAGCAGTGGTCCTGACACTCGTCCTTGAGGAACACCATCCTGCATGTTTTAGATGTTTCTCTGCTCCAACACACCGGATTCGGTGAATTAATTACTTCCTTAATTTCGGCAGAAGCCTGATAATCACCCTTTCATTCAAATCTGGTGTGTTCGAGCAGAGGAACAACTAAAACATGCAGAATGGTGTTCCTCAGGGACTTGGGTTGGGACCACTGAAAAAGGATTTCCACACATCATCAGTGTTTTTAAATTAGGGAGTTGTGGCGCAGAAGTTAGAGAAGGTGGGCCTGTGATCAGAAGATTGCCGGTACAAGCCCCGGTGCCGACAACTTCAAAAATGTGGGTGGGGTAGATGAAGCACCCACACCTGCCCCCACCCTTATTAGCCCCATTCTGGGCCCTTGAGCAAGGCCCTTAGACATAAACCAGACATATACTGTTGAGAGAAAACAAGAAAAGGGAAAGAGGAAAAGCAGAATAAAGGCATTAAAGAAGTAATAATTAACAACAAATAATAGAAAGGCAGAGAAAGATGGCAGATGATGGAAAACAGACACAGTTCCAATTAGATCATAGAGGAAATTACTGTATTTTTTGGACTGTAAGTTGCTCCGGAGTCCAAGTTGCATCAGTCAAAAAAAGCATCATGAAGAGGAAAAAAAACATATATTAGTGGCTTCAGAGTATGTGACATTAATTTTGAAATAGAGCTGTCATTTCTAACCTGGTTCAGAGGCCGGGCCAGGACAAATATTGTCCTGGATGGGCGGCCCGGGTCCGTGTCGGGCTTTTGATTTTGTCAGCGGACGTACGAGGTTGACGATCCAATTTGAATCAACAGCTGCCTGCGCATTTGCCAGCCGGTTGAAAGAGGTAAAAATAAATAAATAAATAAAGTCCAGATGGATGACTGCCAGCGATCCATCCATCCAAGCCTAACTGGACTTAGCCGCGGCGTCAGCGGACGTGCACGTTTATAATCAGCAGGATAGGATCTTCTTTTTGATGGCATTTTACGTTTGTTAGGCTTTTTCTCTGTTGTCTTCTCTGTACTCGCTTAGTGAATGTTTGGCAGGAGGGTGGCAGCGGCTTAGAGCACAGGAACAACATATACGCCTACCGGTAGTTGTCAAAAGCCTAGAGGGCCCTCTTGCGCCTCTAGTGGCTGCAATTGGTAATGTTTACTTTGGTTCAAATAAGTATGAATGAACATTTAAAGCGTTGGTCAAAAATTGCGTCATGAATGGGGGTGGAGGGTGGGGACATAAGTCGTAGGACTGGCAAAACTATGAAAAAACAGTGACTTATTATCCGAAAAATACGGTAGTCGTACCAGAAACCACCATCTTATTTGGGTACCTGTAACCAGCATTACCAGCACACAGCATTAAGTATTTTTCTTTCCTTTTTCCCAAGATTTTTGTTGACTATAGCTTCTTTAAATTCTGAAGGACAATGTAGACACATTAGATAATGTATGGTTGAAAAGGTTCGAAGAAATAAAAAGCAGTTATTGATCCCTACGAGGCGGACAAAGCTGAAATGTGTTTATTACACTTGAAAATTCTCATAGCACTAATAAAGTGCTTGGAGCCAATTCTTGCAGCTTGTTGTCCCTGCTGATCTTGGTCATAGCGAGCAACACTCACTGCGGCGCCATGCTAAGTTGCAAAGTTAGTTCGCCTTCATGCTTTCTCAATTTCGGGATGTAATGAAAACTTTGCTTTACTGATTTATCTGCTTTGTTCGTGCGCCCTTTAACCCAACAGTACACAATCATTATCGATCTCTCACACGCGTTCACTGAAGTGGAAAGTTGCTTTTGGTTTGTTTGTCCTACTGAGATGGAGGAGCGGAGCCACAATGTTATGGAGAGCCATTTCATTCCACATTAATTAAATAAATAAATAGTGTTGTTTAAAAATTATTTCTAAACATTCCATTAAATAAATAAATGTGCTCCTGAAATAAAACATTTCAATAGAAAATGTTTCGTATTTTCTAAGATTGTTTTTATTTATTTCAAGATTTATTTTTTATTTAATTCAAGATGTATTTATTTATTTATTTATTTATTTAATAATGGAGTTTCATTTTGTGACTTTTTTATTTTATAAAGCTACGATACTTTACATATTTCAGGGGCTTTTATTTTTTTAACCCCATTTTTCATTTTAAGCTCCTTTTAATTTCATGTTCGTATATTCAAATGAGGGGGCGGGGTTTTTCTCTGTGGGGCGGGTCTGTTTAGGGTCGATGCAGCCCATCTACAAGTTCTATAGGCCGGGCAAATCAATAACTAAACGAAAAATAAAATAAACGGTGGCCTCTCAAGTCTCACACATTGACTGTGAGACACCCGCATTTCATGACGTGCACGTGGCACACATGTAGGCCCTTTTTTGAAGAGGAACCAATGTGCAGCACAATGTTTCCGCACGGGCTGGAGCACAATAGCGGACATGGCTGTGGTGTTGACGACACTCGTGCTTTTTTAGCAAGTTTTCAGACCCCTCTAGTTACTTTTGTACTTTTTTTTTTTAAGCATCTAGCGACAAATTGGGACTTTTTTCTGTGTTGCTGGATACTTTGGTGATGAAAGAACATTCGGCAGCTGGCCTTAAGCCCCTCCCACTTCCCCAAGCTCTGACAGCTTTCAGTCTCACAGAGGAGATCCGCTCCACTCCGTGTCCACACTGCATTTGAATCACACCCTGATTACAAAGTGAGATGTAAATATAAGGTAATTATATGATGCTCAGTTTCATCAGCAAACCTTTGCATTTAATCTCGTAGTTTTCCAATGTCCTCCATATTGTCATCCTGACTGAACACAGTTAATTCGTGATTTGAAGGTAGTCGGACCAAGCAGAGGTCAACGAGGGAAACACTTTGCTGTGATCGGTCAAAACAGATTGGAGTTTGTCAGTTTCTGCGAAACAGATGCAGTCCGCTAATCTTGATCAGACCCGCCCCACAGAGAAAACCCCGCCCCCTCGTTTGAATACAACGCGAAATAAAAAGTGCTTAAAATGAAAAACGGAGTTAAAAAATAAAAGCCCCCGAAATACGTAAAGTAGCTTTACAAAATGAAACTCCGTTATTAAATAACTAAATGAATAAAGCTTGAAATACATTAAAAATAAATCTTGAAATGAATAATAAATAAATCTAGGGAGAAAAAAGGAAACATTTTTATTTACATTATTTACATTTTCATGGGAACATTTATTTATTTAATGAAATATTTATTAATAATTTTTAAATAACACTATTTATTTATTTAATTTTGAATGAAATGCTCTCATAGAATGTAGCAAGTGTGACATCAGTTGGGAATTATGTATAGAACAGAAATAAAAAAAAAATGATAATGCTTAAAGCAACATCAGTTCTCCAGGTTATCTGAAATTCTTTCAGACTTTATGTCCAAAACCCTCTGTGTAACCATACGTTCGTTTTGTGAGCTTGAAAACTTGAAAAGTACGTGCGTTCCATTTTGGCGTGCATTGCAGTGTAAGAATGATCCATATTGAAAATCGGAGTGCCACGTCAAAATCCAAATTTAACCTTTATTTCTACAGGTTAGTCTCACTGAGCCACGAGGATTCCTTTTCAAGAGACGTTTTAGCCAAACATGTAAAGTACAGACAATATTCAACAAAAGCAAAGTGCTTAGCCACATTTTTATCTGTTTATGTATTTATTAATTTACCCCAATTTTTGCCACTCCTAAAAAGTCAAATTATTTTAACATTTGGATGAAAAGTGAGTTCATTTGGGTTTGTTCATGTGACTTTTTTCTCATCTTTCACCTTATTTTGCATCTTGTCACCTGCGCACTTTTACCTTCCCAATTTATTTTCCCCTCTCCCCTTTTTTATTTCTGCTTCCTCCTCTTCTGTGCATTTTTGGCTTTTGGGTCTTTTGCACTCTGATTTGTCTTCTTCTGTCGCTTTTTCTGCCTCCTCATCTGTCTGATCTCATCTATCGGCCCACTCCTCCTCCGCCTTTCTCTTTCCTCTCTGGCTTCTCTGTCTCTGTGTCTCAGATCACGGTGAGTGTGGCTCAGGGCCGTGTGCGGAGCCCCTCTCCTCAGCCTCGCTATAAAAGCTATGCCTACGCCCAAGCTGCGTATGTCAAGTCGCCAGATCAAAAGAGGAGACGTTTTACTGATCAGGTCCGTGTCTCGCAGAGCTAACACGCAAACCCTAACGTTTCTGTGCATGTTCTCGCTGAACTCCTGCTGCTCTGTCTGGTGTTGCTTTCCTTGTTTTTATGTGTCTTTGAGCAAAACATGTTCAGCGGTAAATTTGACAAATTCTTCTCAACCCCTTCTTGGACGTGACATTATATTATGTTCAAACTAGACCTGTCGCAATAAACAATAAATCAATTAATCGCATGATGAATTAAAATTATCGACCTCATTTTCATTTATCGGCCTTATCGTTTCTTCGTCTCTCTTTCTACTGGACACTGGACGACGAAAAGCTCAACTCCGGTGCTCTTCACTGACCCCTTCCTTTCTCTTTACTGTTTAAAATCCATTTTAACTGGCCAAAATCGCCTTTTTTTTAATCGTTAAAAGCAGCTAAGCTGAAAAGCTAAGCTAACAGGCCAACCTCGCGAAAAAAACCCTGTCTTGTCAAAGCTCCAAAATTCACGGTTGAAACCAGTGCCTTTGTGTAAAAGGTCGTTTTTTTTTTCTGCAAAAAGAAGCTGAGAACTTGTTTACTGATTTATTTTTTTATTATTAAAAGCTTTGTGTGACAAATGCTATGCTAAAGCGCTCAAACCACTGAGCGTCCGCTATGTCATCATAGCCCATGTCACGTCAAGGGCCCTCCCTTCCAAACTATCCATCCTCAACTATCCGTCCTTTGGTTCAAACAGTCTTATACTGCCATCAGGTGGTCAAAAAAGTACTACACTCTTAGTAAATCGTTTTTTTTCTAAAATTTGACAATTAATTATTGTTAAATTTCAAACAATATTATCGTTTATTGCAATAATTTCTGAGACAATTAATTGCCCAGCAAAATTTATCGGGACAGGCCAATTCATGCCTACTATTTCTTACTCAATACAAACGATCAAATCCAAATATAAATATAACAATATAAAAGCAATAAAGCAAGAAGAAAAAAATGCAATCCCTGAGGCATGACAATTATCACTGGGATGGTTGGACCATTCTATTTTTTTGCGATCTTTTTACTGGAGAGAAGAATATTGTGTCCTTCCCTTTGACAAATCTTTGTTTTGTTACTTCATCTGTTTTGCTCCCCTCTTTTCTTCTACTCATCTCCCTCCCATATTATTTATTTTCTTTGTATTATCTTGTACCCTTGTTTTCCCCATTCCTTTTAGTTCCTGACTCCCAGCCAGGAGGAGCTACAACGGGGTCTTAGCCCTCTGCCTCCAGGTTCCATCAGTCTTGAGAGTTATCAGGGTTCACTGGAAGAGGTACAACATGATGTGGTGATGCTGACGTGTCAAATTATGGCAACAGATCTCATGTACTGTATTATGTTTTAACATAACAAGGAAACAAAAGTTGTCAAGAGTTGAGACCAAATTGCTCTCCACATTGGACCAAAGTGCTTAGTTTTAGAGATATTTTCCAAAATATTTCTTAGCTACATAGTTTAGAGTAAATATCATAGTATTCTAGGGTCAAATGTCTGCCCAACAGTTTCAGTTTAGCAGGAACTGGATCCTGAACGTATCATTAATAAGAATTCAACCTCTACTGAATAGTGTTACACGCAAATACACCATTTTCAGATTGAATTTTTACTCATCAGGAATCAATTGGCCTGTAGTCAAGAACAGGATAAAGGAAGTCACAAGAGTAAAGAGACCGACTGGGAACCTGCTGATTTTAAGATTCGATTGGATTTGTTGACTGTAAGAACACGCTATGCCTTTGACTATAGAATAATAATGACATTGTCTTTTAAAGGTATTGACATGGCTGCTGTCAGCTGAGGATGGCCTCCACGCCCAGCCTCCCATCTCCAACCACGTGGAGGAGGTGAAGGAGCAGTTTCACACCCATGAAGTAAGAATTGGAATTCCTGCTAGATAGGGGAGTGATGCTTTTCAGAAGTTTATTTGAAGTGGTTATTTAGATGTTATTCCAGCCTAACGCTGTAGGTTATAATCTACTTGCTTGTCAACTAATCAAACAACAAGAACAAGAAAATAGGTTTCTGTGATATTTCACTGGGAATTTGAGACTCTCTTTGTGTTCTTGCGATCCCTGAGTGATAAATTATTTAAATAGCAATTTCGTCACACAGTCCACTTGACTACAGAATCCGGGTCTGCGTGCCCAGGTCTACTTGCTCACTCAGCAGAGTGACCCTAGCGTACAGGTAAAAGATAAAAATTTTCATCACAAGTTGTGTTGTGAAACGAGGCCTGGCAGGAATACTAGCATCTTGTGCCAATATGCTGCTTTCACTGAATAAAAAACAAAAATAAAAAAGGACTATTGCTTTGTGAGAATCTGGAAAGTTGTTTTCAAATTAAGTTCCTAGAAAAAGTCAATTAAGTTCTTTATTTGCAGGAGAAAATATACTGTACTTTGAGAGCCAGTGAAAAGAGAGTCATCTTGGTGTGGTGCTTCTCCTTTGGGTGGTTAGTTAAGCTAAATGAAAGCAATTGTTGTGAATTATGTTTGAAATGTTCCCATCTGTTTCCTCATTAGGGGTACATGGTGGAGCTGACCACACACCAGGGCAGTGTGGGCCGTGTCCTCCGGGCAGGTGCTGCTCTGCTGGCAGAGGGAAACCTTAGCGAGGAGGAGGAGTCAGAGGTCAGGGAGCAGATGAACCTCCTGAACTCGCGCTGGGAGCATCTGAGAGTGGCCAGCATGGAGAGACAGAGCAGGTACACTTTTTAAAGACACTGAGAAAACATAGCAATAAAATTAATTGTGACTACCGTATATTTTTCTCTGTATAAGTTGGTTGCAGTTTTTCCACATAATTTACACGCCCTGCGTCTTATCGGCCAAAGCGACATATTTATGGATTTTTTCCCATAATTACAAACCATTTTTTGGCTGAGATATGACTGTTTTCATTCATTCTGATTGAAAAAAAAAACAAAAAGAATCGAGCAGGACCACTTTCAACCACTAGATGGGAGCAGAGTGGTAGTAGCAATAAGGCAAGCTGTTGTATCTTGTAATAGTAAACGTGGCTATAATGACAAATTCAAAAAAGTTCATAACAAAAAAAACTGGACTTTATTTTTTATACTTTATGCTTTATTATTGTTGTCCTGAACTTTTTTGAATTTACCATGTCCTGGATGACTAAGAATCTTCACCAGCTATTAATGGCACAATTGGCTTGCCATACACCCCAACTTCATTCTGCTCGCTGCTTGAAACTCAGCTTCATTTTGCTGTACCGCCCCACTGAGACACACCTTTGCTATAATTTCAAACCTGTTGTGTGTTTTTTTTTTGGGTTAAATTTTGAAGAAACAAGCAGCATTCCTCCTTTTTTCCCTCTCTGTCTGCGCGCTCCCGGAGCACCAAGGCAGTGATACAGCTTATTTGATCATTAATGTCCTTTTATTAAGCAAACGTTAGACTGAGACACACCTTTACTATAATTTTTTTTTGCTTTTCCAGAAAACGCAGAAAAGGCACACAGCAAAGTTAACATTATATTGTTATATTTATTTATTTAGTAAAAGATATTGATTAAAATTTTTTTCATTATATTCTTGATTTCATCTCGAGGCCTTCACTGAATTCCTTGAAGGCCCTGACAGTTCACCATTGTACTTAACAATGGATCCGGTAATGTTTTTCTGTCAGTGACCTGAATAATATTTTTATACACTTTCTCAGTTTAGATAAAAACAAAATGGACGTTTGAGTAATGTAATTTAAAGTTTGAACTTGGGAGAAGACAAAAGACAAGGAAATGTCAAAAAATGAACAACCATTTGGTGACATTGCCATCGGGTAGAATTTATTATACTTTACAAGAATCTCAGTTGGTATAAATGTATCCAAATACCCAAGCTTTGCTTTTAAATAAGAAACTGAAGAGCAAAATTACCATTTCCTAAAAGATTCTCCAATCTAAATATAAATGGTGTTGAATTTCCTTCCTTTTAGACTTAAAAAAAATCAGACTGCTCATATGACTTCAATTTAGGTTGAGTCATTTTACTCTGTTAGAAAACCTTCAAACCAAACTTTTACCTGAGAGGAGAACATTAGTTGAGTGATTTTGTCCACTGAGGCATTAGTTGGAGCTCTTACCGTTTGGCACTTTAACATTTTGTAAAAGCAAATTGCTTTTGACTTAAGAGGGAAGTGTTTTGGGGCTATAAATTATTCATCTATTTTTCTTTTACTTAACTTTGGGTAGATATGTTTAATAATGATTCTACGGGTTTGAGTCCATGTTGCATTAGGAAAGGCATCAGATGTAAAACAATTGCCACCTCTTTGATACGAGTTCCTTTTCTGTGATGACCCCTGCTGAAAGGGGCATGATGATCAACATCATCAGGCCTGGATTCTGCGGTCTACACTCATCTCCAGGCCAGCGGTCACTCTTTCAGGGATGAAGATGTTCACATCCTTGATAGAGAGGAACAATGGTTTGAGAGAGGAGTAAAGGAGGCCATCTTTGTGAAAAGAAACCGTCCATCATTAAGGGAGAAACATTTCATCTTCCATCCAGAAGACTTCGTCAGTCTGTGGCCTGCCAACCAGATCTGCCCCTTTTTGTTTTATAAGCACCAGTTTTCACCACTACTACTAGTACACAAGCAGGTGACTCAGGTGATCACTACTCTCAGCAATAATGTCCTCTGTCCATTTCCATCAGAACCTCTTTCTCTGTTGTCATCAAAAGAAATGCTTCAAGGTTCTCTTGACTGAGGGAGGTTCATAGGCAGTTCTTCACCAACTTCAGGGTGGAGAAGGTCCTCTCACAGGCAACTTGAGTGATAGATGTGAGGTGGAACTTGTAGCCCCCCAAAATGATATGATATGCATCAGTGAGCAGATTGTGTTGTGAAAAGCATATACAACAGTATATTAAGCAATTTTTGTATCTGGAACAACTTCTGCTCAACAACTCCACACTTCCATCATTGTCCTCTGTGCATTTGACTGTTTCATCGCTAGAAGCAGTGGTCCTGATGTTGTAGTTATTGTAAAGACGCTCTTATCATTGTGTTATATTTTGCTACAAGGCTTCTGTATCTGTTCTTGTCTGTACAGTACAGTATTTGTTTTTATCTGCATGTGTTTGATCTTTTGTGTATGTATGAACTGTACTGACTCATGTGAGAGGAAGAATTGAAGTTCATTAAATACAGGACATGAACTACGAGGGAGCCACTTGTGTGTATGTCCCACGCTGATGACAAGATTACCAGTAACTGGAATGGCAGAAGACAGAAAAACAAGTCCATAAAAGGACTTTCAGGATGTAGACATCAGTTTGAACTAGTTTAGACAAAAAAAAAAAACCTGAAAGAATGTTGTGACACGTCTCTGGGTGGAGCTTTGTGCGTAAATACAGAAGGAGCTGAAACGCCAGTCAGACGTGTCGGGTTTTTGCTGTATCTCTATGGTGTGGGGTAACATTGTCTCCTTTCAGCTTAAAGCTTTAATAAATGTTGGTAATACTTTTAACTTGAATCTCTCTGACTTATCATTATGTCTTTTCTCCATGTATTTCCAAACCAATGAGAGGAAAAAGTAAATAGACTGAAAAGTCTGATCTGGTGTATTGACTTTGAAGGGTTCGGGGAGTTCAACATGGAGGAGCAGCATACGAATTGGAGGAGACCTTTCTTTAGTATTAAAATATTTAATAAAACACAGCACAGAGTTACAGGAAACAGTTCACAACCATAATATTCAGAATATTGCAATATCTGGGGAAAAAAGAGGCAGCGAACCTGGTTCTGGGCCAGCCTGTAGGTTTTGTTCGACGTCACAAAGGATTCAATTTAATTTATAGAAGTTGGGAGAGGTTTGCCCCCTTAAAGGGCACATAAGTCTGTGATTGGCTAAGTTCTGTTGCCATAGCTATGTTACCATGTCAACGACAAGGTCATAAAAATACCAAGGAGCTGATAACAGATGATTTAGTTTTGACTACCCCAGCTACTCACAGTTCTGTGTTAACTTGTGGTGTTCATTGTCTGTTTAAACTATATTATTAGTGATTACTATATGGAGCCAAACTCTGTGTGACTATATAATACTGATTGCATTTAACAGTGATTATTAAGAGTTATGATTAGATGTTCGTTGTGAATCAATGTGTAGGAATCAATGTATTCTAAGTGTGAGCCATGTGGTCTGAGAACAAAGAACGGCCTTCACTGAGGACAGAGGCCTGAAACTGGCCTGCATTCTGAATCCTGAGATGTGAACAGTCTCACCTTACCTGCAGCTGTCCTCTGCACATTTGATTTGATTAAAAAGCTGATTAGATATGAGTAATATAAGTGTTGCATCTAATCTACATGTGATTATATGTATAACATAAGAGTAATTAATGAACCCATTTTTTCATTTTCCTTTACCCTTGATTTATCCAGATAGTCTCATTGAGCCACGAGAACTCATTTTCAAGAGAGACCTGTTTGTGAGCAGCTGGTAGGGGTTAAGGGCCTTGCTCAGGGGCCCAGAGTGGGGCGAATGAGAGTGGAGGCAGGTGTGGGTGTTTCACCTTTTTC
>JARVGV010000713.1:10258242-10269413 GCA_031762435.1 Hypsolebias longignatus
GAGGACATGGAGGTAGTTGGAGTGAGGACAGAGGATGCAGAGGACAGAGTGAGGTGGAGGAGGATAACTCGCTGTGGTGACCCCTGAAAAGGGAAAAGCTGAAAGAAGAAGAAGAAGATACAAGAGCAATGTCGTTTGTAGGCTTCTTATTTCTTCTACCTTTTTTTTAAACAGTATAATGTGTCATTTTCATTCAATGTGATTATCTTAAGTGATCCTTTAAATGCCTTAGGCTTATGATTGGCTGTCTGTTGATTATTCTGAATATAAAATCTTAAGAAGTTATTTTTGTATAACTAATGATCTAATCATTTTATGAGCTGTTTCCTTTTATGCGTTAAAATAATTGTTATTTTATGAGTTATTTCCAAGAACTGTTTTCAACCTCCCCTCTTTTGAAACAGTTTTCTGTGATTGTATGCCTACTATACACTATTGTGGTGAACTATTATTAGCTATTATTACTGTGATTAATTACTCATGTTATATTTAAGTATAAACTACGTTGATTTAGCTTTATTTATGTTAAACAATGTGTGTTTCCTGTGAGTGACCACCATGTGCCTCAGAGAACAAAGAGAGGAAAAGAGACCCTTCCCCCTCAGCGGGCAGCGTCTTACCTGTCTTCTGTTCCACCAAGATTGTTTGATTACGTCTCAATTATGAACTTGTAAGATTATCTTTAGCAATTGTGAGATTATATTTAAGGATAAAATAATTAGTAAAAGTAATTAGTAAACACTATAACTGACTACAGGGATGTAAATACAGTTCAAACCCTTGAAGAAAGACACACACACCTTGTATAAAATGCATCATTTCACCTCATCAGTGACATTTCAGAGCTTGATATAAGATATAGAAAGGTATAAAAATCTGAAATCCAACACAGAACTGTGGCTGAACTGAACAAGGCTCATGGACTAAATCTCACCGCCTGGACCTCAAATGCATATGTAAACTGTTTTAACTGTACTTGCTGGTAGAGTTTTTTTTTGGATGTCTCAAATCGTGTCCTAATAGACAAGATGTGAAAGATCTTTTTTTGTAATACCACTATCTACCCTCATGGTTCTTCTCCTTTTTTCCATATCTAAGATTATCATTCTGATAAGGAATGAGATGGCCGCGCTGATAATTTAGCTGCAGCTTCGTACATTTAGTCCATCTTTTGGATGACTGTGCATACATATTCCCATTGTACCTGGTGCAATGTCAATAAATATATTCTGATTCTGATTATAAGACTGAGCTGAATACAGCACCTCAGACTGAAGAAGTCTTTTGGAGGAAAGACAAAACATTTCTACAATTTTTGTCTTGTTTTGTTTTTTGATTGTCCAGAGGACCTGAATTAACTTTTTTTTAGTTTTCTGCTATAATCTTATTTTCTGATTCTTCACAGTGACTTCCTAGCCCTGGACTCCACTCGGCCTTCCTAGACCTTTGTGTTTTTGTTGTGAATTCTTATTCACTCTGATCGTGTTCTCCAAAGAAACTACTCAAGAAAACTGCAGAGACCATTCATATGTCTACTAACCTGATCCTCTCTCCAACGACCCTCACCTCTCAACCAGGAACCTCCAGCAGAACCAGAAACTCTCCTCCTCTCACGGACTCACCTACAACAAAGACTTGTTTTCAGTAAGAAAGAACTACTATCATTTCTGTTATGAGATTTCAACTTAACAAATCATTACTCACCATTCTCCTCCTCCCTCTGCAGCTCCTGCACCTCTAAATAAAGAGATTATTTTTGTTAACTCTGTTTCTGTTTCTCTGTCCGGTCTGCCACTTGAGTTCAAATTATACTACAAATATGACTAGTATTATTCAAATAAACACATTAGACTAACCTGTATAAATAAATGTTGAATGGAAAAAACCCCCCGCACAAATCAAATGTTTTTATAGCTTTCTTGTTATTAGAGTCAATAATGTTTACAATGGTCAGACTGTGAAGGCCTGAAAGGAGGGACGAGAGTGACTAAACTTTGATTTGTGTATGTGGTATTTCCCTAAAAGTCATCAAACAGGAAAACCTATTTCCACACTCCAACCATTTTTAACAAAACACAATCTCACACAAATATCACATCACTCAGCATCCCTTGCAGCCTGACCAGTTTCTCTGAGATGCTATTATGTATGTTTTTTCTGTTTGTTGCTTTTGACATCATAGACTCCAAACAGGTATAGTGAGATCTGTCTCTGGTAAAGTTTGTCATGGCGCCAGACGTACTAAAGCTGCATTAAACTAACTGTTTCACTTGGACTCAACATAAAATGTTCATTTCAGATCAAATGTGTGACTTTTAAATTCACTGAACTCATAAAAGTATGTTGTCTTCACTAAACCAGAATAACTAAGTGTAAGTGTTGTCATTGACGAGAATTTATCATGGAAACAACACATAAATGTTGTTTAAACAAAGATATCCAAATCTATTGCAATATTTTATAGAATCAGATATCTTCTAAACGACAAAGCACTGTATTTGCTGTACAATACAATTATTTTGCCACATTTGATTTATTTTGCTAATGTCTGGGGAAAGGCGTGTAAATCAATCACAATGCCTATTTTTATTTAACAGAAAAGAATTGTACGAATTATAACAAGAAAACATTACTGTCACCCATCAAATGAATTGTTTTATTTTTCCAATGAAGCTTCTGAAGTTCTACGAATTGGTGGACTATAACATTTTGTCACTTATGTATAGAACTCAAAAAAATACATTACCGCCAAATATCCAGTTGTATTTTGTGAAAAGATCAAGCTGCTACAGTCTCAAATTGAAAGATATGTTTGTAAAACCGAAGATTAGAACTAACTTGAAGGGAAGAACTAGCTTAATTCAAGGAGTACACTTATGGAATAATTTAATGACAGATGTTAAGGAAGCTAAACCAATCATTGTATTTAAGAAATTGGTTAAAAACAAATTGTTAAACAAATATAAAAGAATGTATTTAATGAGTAATATATGTGAATTGAAAATTGAATGAGTTATTTCCTTATTTTGTTTTTGTTAAAAATGTGTTTGAATAGTTATTAGACAATAAGGAGCAGATCTAATAAGATATTTTCTTCATCTGCTACCTTTCATTTTATACTTTTCTTATTTTTTAATTTGTTTCTTATTACACATATGTTAAATTTTGTATCTCATTGTTATAAAATGAATAAAGATAATACATTTTTTTTTAAATATTTAAAAAATATTAGACCTTACCAGTATGCTGTGTTCATCCTGTATGTGTTTTTGTTGGAAACCTTGGCGGTTCTGTTCACACAAAGTATTGCAGAGTTCAGGCTGGTGCTAAAACTTTGCTGTTTTTGTACTGTTCCACTTTCCTGTTCGCTTCAAATGCATGAACCTCTGTTGCCTTGTTAACGTCCACACCGTGCAGGGAATAAACGGGGTAAAACTACCACTTTCTTTTTACAACTGTAATTACAGTGTGATGCCTTGTATTGAAGTTCCATCACACTGATGGCTGTCTTTGTTCAAGATTTACTTGTTCAAGTATGTCACTGTCAGACTAATTTGTTGTTTTATTGTTTCCAAAATGCGGACTCATAAAGAATTAAATTGTTTTTTTTTCGTTTGTTTGTGTATGTGTGTGTGTGTGTGTGTGTGTGTGTGTGAGTGTGTGTGTGAGTGGGGGACGTTGACACCCATTTGAGCTAAAAGAACATTTAACTTCACCCAAAATGTTTGTTGTTTAATTTAATAACTACTAATATTATCATGTAATTTACACAGTGCCAAATTTGTGAAAAATACAATAATAATAAGCTCCTTGATATTGAAGATGCATTAAAAATAACCCTTTTTTTATGGCCACTGAAAGATAGAAGTGTTGAGGTATAGTCTCCGTACAGCCATACATCAGTACATGTTTTTGTCTGTGCCATGACTTCTGATCTGCTCATAGTAATTTAACCAAACTTCATACACATTTGTACCACCACTAGACAGGGTGTCACATAATTTTTGTCATCACCCAAGGTTATACTACAAATAGATATTTGCTTGTTTGGGTCATTGCTATAGATGCTATATGTATGTATTGTTTGTCAGTGGGTGTATGTAGTGCTTTTGTCAAGTCAAGTCAACTTTATTTATAAAACACCTTTCAAACAGCAGCTGTTAACAAAGTGCTTAACAGTGAAATCAATGGGAGTAATTTCTCGGAAAAAGGTAATAAAATTAATAATAGTACTGAAAATGTATTACATCAAAAGGAAAAGAGAGAAACGCAGAGCAGTGAAATACTAAATCAAGTCACACTGTGTAAAAAACCAGGGGAAACAGATGAGTTTTTAGCAGAGATTTAAAAACAGGAAGTGAAGTCGCCTGCCTGATGTTGGGGGGCAGATTGTTTCGGCAACTCTAAATTGTCCCTAGGTGTCTCATTTGTCTCTGGGTCCCTGTGATGGACTGGAGACCTGTCCAGGTTGACTCCGTCTTTCGCAAAGTAACTGTTTCATATGGACACCATTGACCCTATGACCTGGAAAGGAAGCGGGTAAAGATGACAGATGGATAGATGAAGTTTTCATTAAGGCTAGGCTATTGGCTAGCCTAACTAGGACCTATTTTTTAAATACATTTTCAAACCTATAAAACAACTCTTTCTTTAAAATAACATACTGGAGTGAAAGTACGTTACATTATGTGTGTTACAAATGTGTTCAACATAATGGTACTTCTTCCAGTTATTTAACGGTTAACAATGGTGTACCACAAGGCTCAGTCTTAGGACCCCCCCCCCCCCTTCTTCCCAATCTACTTAAGTAATGTAGGTCAGAGCATCCCTGATGCATCCTTACATTTTTATGTTGATGTTGAGGCAGAACAGTTGCCAAGGTTGTCCAGCTTTTGCAATCTGCTTTTGACGTCATCCAGTCAGATTTTTTCCATTTCAAACTTGTACTAAACGCCGACAAAACCAAAGTGATGTTGTTTCCAAACAGGAAGTCGGTCCCAACAGTCACTCTCGATTGTATTTCCGAATGGTGTTCCTATTTAGTTTGTGGATTCCTACAAATACTTGGGTATTTTGGTCAAATCGCATCTCTCTTTGAAGCTTCACGTGGAAAACCTAGTAAGGAAACTGAAAGTTAAATTGGGTTTCTTTTTCAGAAATACATCCTGTCTACAAAGTAACTCTAAATGCTAGGAAACACCTTGTAACTGTGACTTTCCTTCCCTCCATTGACTTCGGTGACTTTATGTATATGAATGCTCCTACAAGCACCTTGCAGATGTTGGACAGTGTCCGTCACGGTGCACTAAGATTCATAACTGGCTGTAACTACCATACCCACCATTGCACTCTGTACTCACTGGTTAACTGGTCATGATTAACATCACGTAGACCAGGGGTGTCAAACTCACTTGCAAAAGAGGGCCAAAATTAAAACGTTTTTTCAAACTAAGGGCCAATTTCAGAATCTACATTGGTTCCTCAACAAGAATTTGATTGGTCTCATTTGATGTTTTCTGTTGTGCTTTCAAAATCATAATCAAAGCTTACTGAAAATATTCAAGAGATAGAAGTATTTTACATTTCACATATCATCTTGGGGGCCAGATAAGATGTCAGCCAGGGCCACATTTGGCCCCCGGGCCTTGAGTTTGACACAAGACGTAGACACTTTCACTGGTACATTTCCATCTTTAAATCACTTCTTGGTCTGTTGCCTTCATGCATCTCCTACTACATGTCTCTACGTGAGTGCAGCTACAGCGTGCACTTTCAGGACTTTATTACATGCAGTGTTCCTTCAGTGCGAACTGAACTAGGCAAAAAGCGTAATCTTACTCCGCTCCTGTTTCCTGGAATATCTTGCAAAAATATGTGAAGCGTTCAACCTTGACCTCTAAGTGGCTTCAAACATCTGTTAAGATCCTGGGAAAAACCAACGCAGACATGTTCTTGTTTGTAGTTTTCTATACCGCCTTACATTGTTGCTGCTTTTACAGTATTTAGTTTTTTAAGATTGTATTCTTTCATTTATTTTTCTCAATTAATATGCTTTCTTTTATGATTGTCTACTGTTGTCATTGTTGTCGCCTGTTGTCGTCATTCTTTGTTAAAAACAGGTCTCTTGTAAAAGAGTCCTCGAGGCTCAATGAGACTAATGTGTATAAATAAAGGTTGAATGAATTAGCTGGTACAAATCCTCTTTACAGTTTTAGTTTGTTGCTGTGAGGAAAGCATAGAAGTTTAATATTAGCTAATGTAGCGTTCTTCCACACCAGTATGTTGTTTTTGAGCTATGTAAATTGTAATCACAGTTAATGTGATAAACTTAAGCATTTAAACATTTTTTACTAATAGGTTAAACTGACATTCTTCCCTGCAGTGCCGTTCAATACGTAAAACAAGATTAACAAACAAGAGAGATGGAAAAAATACAATGTGTTCTGGAGTGCAGAGTCAAATGAAGCTGCCTTTCCTGGTTCCTGCCTTGCTGTGAAAGTCACTTGCTTAATTAAAGATCAGTCATCTTCAGACAAACCTGCTGTGCCTCTTCCTCTACATCTGCCTCTCGCTAATCTTTCACCCCTTTCAATGATTATTTATTGATTGGGTTTCATTGTCTTTTCATTGTTGTCCTCTATCACTGCCAATTCTCTGTTTTCAAGTGATTTAGTTCAGTGGATATAGTTTACCTCTGTTGTTTATTCAAAACAGAAGAGTGTATTTTCCATTTTACACTGTAGATAATCAGCTACCCTATTTTCCGTATTATATGTCATACTTTTTTTTGTAGTTTGGCCGGTCCTGCGACTTAGTCTGAAGCGAATTATATATGTTTATTTTCCTATTCATGATGCAATTTTTGACTGACAAGTTAAATGTTCATTCATACTGACATGAACCAAAGAGTAAACATTACCATTTGCAGCCACGAGAAGGCCCTCTATGCTTTTGACAACTACCAGTACCGAGTTCTTCCTCTAACACTACCCCCACTAAACATTCACTTAGACAACTGAGAAAAACGTAACAAGTAAAACTCCCCCAAAAGTGACGTGGAATGAGTTGGTGAATTTACCGGTAACTTGCTTGTCAGATTCGTTGACTTGTTATGTTAATTAAGCCTGTTCGGGATCCCAGGTATGTTCTTTGTGTTATTGTTATTTCTGATTAAATGTCTGTTCTTGCACTTTGTGAAATACACTTCTATATGAATGCGACTACTCCGAAACAACTTATATACATTATTGTTTTTTCTTCTTCATGGGGCATTTTTTGACTAATGTGACCTATACAGGTAGTCCCCGGTTTACGGCGTTTCGCATTTACGGCATTTCGCGTTTATGGCCGCCGCCCCCAGTGACGTCATCACACCTCACGAACATTCTTATGCAGCATTTTATGTTGGTTTTTTTTAGGGTTTTTTATAGAGATGCACCTTCCCGATCCAATACTGTTCAGGTATATGAGGCTGTTATAAATTATCAACATTATGTGAGTATAACACATTGCTCACACTCCAAGCCTAACTCCTGATAACACTAAGATGCATGCTTGGGAAACACCCACATTTTAACAGCAAACAAGATGCACTTGTGTAACACAGACGGCTGTCTCACTCACGGTGCAAGAACACTGAAAAACCGCTAAGCATTATGGGAAAGACTGCTAAGCATTATGGGAAAGACATATCTTCCCCATAATGCTTAGCGGTCTTTCCCATAATGCTTAGCAGTTTTTCAGTGTTCTTGCACCGTGAGTGAGACAGCCGTCTGTGTTACACAAGTGCATCTAGTTTGCTGTAAAAAGTTGGGTGTTTCCCAAGCATGTATACCATGTGTTAGGCTTGGAGTATGAGCAATATGCTTTGCTCACACAATGTAAAAGACAAATCTTCAGCCAACATGCAAAATGGCTGTTTAGTCGTTTTACATTGAAAAAGATGTTTTATATTCTGATTAATTTCAGTTTCGTTATAAGTCTAAAATCCGCGTTTACGGCTGCCAGGGGGAGCAGTTTCGGTTTAAGGCTGAATCGGTTTACGGTCGTCTGTAAACCGGGGACTACCTTACTGTTCAATAAACATTAAGAGAAACTGTGAATCAAGCTGACATCATTATTAACACAAGGAAGAAGTGGGTAAAGATGGATGGATGGATGAGTTTGCTTTCAAACATTCATGATACTGATTAAGAACACAAGAAATTAGGTAAAGGTCAAATTGTGTTTTCTAACTAATGTATTTAGGTGTATTCAATTAAATGTTACTTTAACTGTTGTAAGATGTAAATATCTCATTTCCTCATCTGTGATCATGAGCTTTGGGTTGTGACCGAAAGAAAGAGATCACGGGTACAAGCGGGCGAAATGAGTGTTCTCCGCAGGGTGTCTGGACTCTCCTTTAGAGATAGGGTGAGAAGCTCGGTTATCCAGGAAGGACTCAGAGTAGAGCCGCTGCTTCTCCATGTCGAGAAGAGTGAGTTGAGGTGGCTCGGGCATCTGGTTAGGACGCCTCCTGGACGCCTCCCTGGTGAGGTGTTCCAGACATGTCCCACCAGGAGACGACCCAGAGGATGACCCAGGACATGCTGGAGAGTCTATGTTTTTGAGCTGGCCTGGGAACACCTTGGGATTTCCACAGAGGAACTGGCCCAAGTGGCTGGGGAGAGGGAAGTCTGGGCCTTCCTACTTAGGCTGCTACCCCCGCGACCCGACCCCAGATAAGTGGAAGAAAATGGATAGATAGATGGATGGCTAGATGGAAGATTTAAAGAAACTCTGACTAATTAGAAAAAGTGACCAAAATATACCACTATCAAGGATGTGACTTAGAAATAACTCATCTACTTTGGGAATGTTATGAATAAGCAACTTAAGCTATTTTTTATTATTAATCTAAAATGTACTAAAAATGTATAGGAAGCTGTAACTAGCATAGGACCTGTACTTTTCATTTTGATGCAGTCCTATTAGAACTAGTGAACAAATCTTGGTTGTCACTGAATCTAACACCCTGAAAGTCAAACACCATAGCAATGGTTGTTTTGACAGAAATCTACTCCAGATATGTGATCCTCAGTCAATCCTCAGTGTGAGGGTGTTTGTGTGTCTGTCTCCATCACAGTGTGGTGAAACGTGATGCTGCTGCTGCTGTCCTCTCTTCAGCATCAGCTGCTGCTGTGTTTGTCATGTTTGTTGAAAACCTATAGACAGCTGTATATTTACAGTTAAAGTCGTAGAAATCTAAACAAAAAAGTCACGTCTGGTCGTCTGGACATTCAAAAAACAAAACGAAACAAAACAAAAATTGTGGAAACGTGTCGTCTTTTGTCCGAAAGACTTCTTCAGTCTGAGGAGCTGTAAAGTCATGGAAAGTTATCAGACAAAATAACCAAAGAAATTAAACTAAAAGTGTGACATGTAAACAAACATTTTGATTCCTCTCAGAGGTTTTATTTTTTTAATTATATGAAGATGTAGGACACTGCTCCAGTAGACACATTCACATGAGCTGTACAGGCGGAGAACAAATGAAATTCTCAGCCCAATCTGGACAGCCACACCAAAGATACAAAGAGGCACGTACATGCCTGTTGACATGTTACACACAAGTTCAGAGGAATGGTCCTGTCCAAGAAATAACAGAAGAGATAACCAAGAAAAGAACATGTAAAAACAGGTAAGAGGGGTGAAAAAAAAAAAAAAAAAAACTGGTGAGTTTGTAAAATGCATAGTGGCACCCCTAAGAACCCCCTTTGATATAATGAGCGTTGTCTACAAATGTTGTCCATCAGCTTGAGCAGAACATCCAACAGAACTGATCAATAAATTATTCACTTAATAAAAAATTTTAAAAAAAGTTACCAAAACCCAAAATTTCTTAAACAGCTCCAAATTGCCATCAGATAATCATCTAAAATCCCAAGAATCAAAGAACCAGTTAGCAAGAAAGCATTGCCTTGGGTTGGGGGGGCACCTGACATTGACTCTGAAACATGTATTAGTTTGCAGACGATCATTTGTTGGGTTCGGAAATGTGCCCAAGAGAAGAATAGGATCGATTCACATTGACAAAGCTACAGAGACAACACTGCAAAATAGAGTAAAAAAAATGGAAAAAATGTAGCATTACTATGTTTCCAAGAGTTGGTTACTAACCTTTATGAATGTGGGACACAATTAAAATTCATCATGTGGACAAGTCCCTTTAAAACCCATAACAATTTGAAGAAGTTAAACAAGCAATCAGGTTGGGGCTAGAAATCCTTAAACATGCTGGTACAGGAAGTTGTTTCATTACTGATCAAACCACAATTTCCCTCAAGTTGTCTTTTTTTTCCCCTCAGGGCAGCTGCTGTGGTCGTTATTGTCTTCAAGCTGCTAGCAGAGCCTGCTAACGCTGCTAACACTATCCTCCATCTGTGTGCATAAACCAAACTCTATGGAGCCGTTCGGTTCCACGGTGAAACCTTGGATGTTCTCACTCTGCCGGACCCGGTTCTGGACTGTGGTCTGTGAGGACAGCTGCTACGGTCCTTATTACCATCAAGCTGTAGACCGGACCTGATAGCATGAATATGACGCTAACAGAACAGAACCATGATGATGAAAGAACATTACTGCTAACCGAATCACACTGTAGATATTTATTTTTCAACTATGTTGCCTTGTTTCTTTTAGCATGTTAGTAGTATTTTTGCTGTTTGCTTTGATATTTATTATCTTCATTTATTTTATTTATTTATTTACCTTTTTTTTTGGGGGGGGGGGAAGGGTGGGGGGTGTCGAGATGGTTCTTCTCATCCTAAGCACTTCATTGCATTGTTGACCTTGTGTTGATTTTGTACATGACAAATAAACCTAACCAGAACGTTCCTGTTTTTCTTTTATTTCTAGAATATTACAGATGTGATCAGAGAATTATTTCCTGGTGCTGCACTCAGTATGACTTCCAATGCCCACAGTTCAACGGCAGTGAACCTTGAACACTACGTTTTCTTAAACAAATAAATGAAACAAAGGATGTTAGTATAAATGCTTACAGCATTAATTATAAGAAAACTGGAGTGCACATTACTCATAAAGGAAAGGCAAATACAGGTTACCCCCGTTTTACGGCGTCACCGGTTTACGGCATTTCGCGTTTACGGCTGTCGCCCCCCAGTGACGTC
>JARVGV010000713.1:10348607-10364038 GCA_031762435.1 Hypsolebias longignatus
AATACTAATAATAAGTTATTTATAAAGCCAATTTAAAACAACCACAGCTGCAACAATGTGCTGTACACGTGAAAAAAGCAAATTAAACCAAAGAAAAAAAAAAAAAATTTTTTTTTTTTTTTTTTTTTATATTACAGTATATTAATAATTACTGTACAAATATGAACGTAAACGCGAAAAAACTTAAACCGGGAGGGCCGTAAACCGGGGTTGACCTGTATATGTATATATATGTATATATATGTATAATTTTTTTTGTATTCTGGAAAAGGTAAAGTTGCTTTTTTGTTTTTCTTTGCTACATTCTTATTTACATGTCTTCGTGTACATATGAGGCATGCTCAGATGTTTAAATCTCAATGATTGCTTTGCCTGGTTTGTGTCATGCATGCTGCCCGTTCCACCAATCACATTTCTGGCAGTTCCCTGAGCTTCCAATCACTGAAGAAGTAGGTATACTATGGGTAAATCACATCTAAATATCACGTGCACCAAACACCATATATAGTGAAGTGTTGTACGGTACTTGGACTAATACACATCTGAACTGTCAGGTACAAGGCTCTCACTAATTGTGTGGATGAATCGAGGACATTTCGTAATCAGGTCTGCTTTGACTTAACTTTAGCACCTATGTTTTTGAGGAGAAACAAGTTTTCTGACATTTAACATAGGTATATTTTTACTATTGGCAAACCAATCACTTTACCAACATCGATCCATTGGTATCCTTTTGTTTTATCACATTTTTCTTGTTCCCAACTTCTCAGACCATGCAGGTTTTGGTGAGTTGGTTTCAAATAGGATGAAATAAAAACTTTTTTTCTTTTCTTTTTGGAATAATAAAACCATAAGTAGCAAACAACAACAAATTTATGGCCAGTTTGCTTATATTTTGACACCAGGAAGGCGTCGGAATGTGCCATGAAGATCCATAAATAGATGTCAAAGAGTATACTGTCCATTTAAAGAAATAGTTTACATCAGCTGTGATTACTGAAAAGTAGAAATATACATAATCCCCCACCCCCTGTAATTTGTTTAAGGAACGACAACAAGATTGCTGAAGATTCCAATCAAGTACTTTGATAAAAAACAGAATTTATAAGATTTGGATTACCTTTGTCAGATCTGGTACACTTGAAAAACTTTTACTGGTCAAAGCTGGGCCTAAGTATTCTACCCTTAATACCAATTTGTGAAAACTTGTGTTTTATTCATGAATGTTCAAGATAGACTTGAGTTTTCCTTTAGCATCTTTAGGGCCAACAACACAAAATAGAAACGGGTGGGATGGACCCTTGGAGTTGGCGTGGGGGTTGGTGGATCTTTTGCGCAAGTGTGAAATGGATCAACGGATTGGGGCTTCATCCTTGGTAATGACAGTGTTGCTTTGGTTGCTCATGATGAAGCTGAGTCAAAAGCCAAAGGACTCATTTTACTGGTCCATCTATGTTCCAAACTTCTCCTATGGTCATGGGGTTTGGATCATGAGATCCTGTAGACAAGTGGCTAAAAATAAAAATCCTTCATAAGGTGGCCGGGCTCAGCCTTGAAGGCAAAGTGAGGAGCTTCATCTTCTAGAGAAGCTCGGAGTAGAGCCACTGCTTCTTCTCATCATAAGGAGTCAGCTGAGGTGTTTCTGATAAGGATGTTTCTCGGCCACCTGCCTTTAGAGGTGTTTCAGGCACATCTCACGGTCCCGGGGCAGACCCCGTCGCTGGAGGGGTTGTATGTTTTCTCTGGCTTGGGAACGCCTTGAGTTTCCCAGGTGGAGCTTGAGAGGGAGGTCTGGGATTCTCTCCTGGACCTGTGGCTTCCTGACTACATATAAGATGGAGATGAATGGTTCAAACCTGGACTAGATCGTCCCACGCTGAAAACAGACTTTTTAAAAAGCAGTTTATGATCTTTGAATCATTTATCACATCATTTGAATATTATTTTCATTGCAACAGACCTACAGAGAACTACAGTAGATGCCTACATCCACAGCCTGGGCTCTAACTTTAGTGTCATCCCGTAGTTTGACTGACTTTTTGAATGCATGTTGTCTGTATTGTTTTGTGGAAAGAATGTTTTTGTTCTATGTCTGTCAGTGAGAGACAATAGGTTTTCTCTGATACTGACAGGGTTTTTTAAAATCTTGGTTATGGATCTTTGTTGGGCCTTGCTGTCGTCCTCCAGTGTCAAAATGTGATGATCATCAATTAGCTCCTGTTTGTGAGTAAAAACGTTTTTATATTGATTTTGTTGGAATCTTCTCGCCTAATTTCTGACTGTAAAAAGAAAAATGTGTAATTTTTCAAATTATTTTTTCCTTTCAACATGTAAATCAGACTACCACTTGATTTTTATATTTCAGTACAGGTTCCTGACAAAGTAATTATCAAACCATGCATGTGCAAGTATCCTACAGCTTACAGCGCACATAAACTCCTCAAAAGAGTGAAAACTTTACCGGACAACAATGCAATTTTCTCAAACTACGTAAAAAATGTCCCATAAAGAAGAGAAATTGACTTTTCAGTTTAAATTGAGAAAGTTTCTTGGTTGAGTTGCCAAACAACGTTCGCTAACAAGAAAAAATGTCCATTTAAAAAAAAAATCACAGATTTGCCACAACCTGGATGATTGCGCATATACACCAACGTATGTACTATCATGTTAAAAATAACGTTTATTCGCTAACTATTTGTAATTTATTGAAACATAATTAGTTAAAATTGCTTTTATTTGATTTTTGTGACAGTGCATAATGTTTTGAAAGGTTATTAATTACATAAAGAACGAACAACGACTCTGTAATGTAACAATCAGTGGATCAACAAAAATTATAAATATATGCATTAACATCAAAGTTCATGCTCAATAATCCAGGTAAAATTTAAAGAATCCAACAAAGTTAAGTCAGGTCATCTGGATTTTTTATTTTTTGGAGCTGTTTCATCCTTCATCCAAAGGACTTCATCAGTCCAATGAGCCACAACAAACTCAGTCCCATAAGCGGCTTACTCACATAGTGGGTCAACCAGTTTGACTGTCCCGCCCTTGGACTGATGAAGTCCTTTGAATGAAGGAAAAAGTTTAAACAAAAAAAAAGGAAACTGTCCAGAGGACCTGACTTATTTTTGTTGGATTTTTTTTTACCTGGATCACTGAGCATGAACTTTGATGCTTTGAACCATGGCTGCCTCAGAGGAGTCAACGGTATATGCACCAACACGTTCTCATAAAACAATACTGATTCAGTATAATATTGTTTCCATGTGTGTTCAGTCCAAGTGGTCCAAAAAAGAGCAAAGTTGACCAGAAAAAAGGGGGTTGCACATGTTCCACTTTTCTTGAAGTAACTCTGTAATGTTGGATTTCACTGAATAACAATTTCAAGCCATATTTTCCACGTGTCTCAAAAAGTTATAGCACCATTGGGCTGTTGAAAAAATGGCAAAGCAAACTGTTCTGACAGGAGCTCCCTCTTATCATCATCATCTGCTCTGCTCTTTTGTCATGACTGTGCAACACACGGGCAAATCACAAAGAAACTTGAAAAGTTGTGTTTGTGTGCCATTCAACTCTGTTATTTAGGGCCTTTGAACCAATCAATACCAAACCATGCATGAGTTGTTATTCATTTGTGTTTATCACACTGGGTTTTTCAACCTGGCTCTTAAATCTTGGCTTAGGGGCGGGGCAGCCGACTCAGGGCCCCAAGGTCCCGGGCTCGATCCCCAGTCATTGCACATTTCGTGGTGTCTCTGAGCAGGACACCTTATCCGCAGTTGCTCCCCGGGCACCTTCAACAGCTGCCCACTGCTCCACCTGCTGGTGGATGGGTTAAATGCAGAGAACCAATTTTGCTATTGTATGGGAACATACAATGATGACAATATATAACACATTATTGTTATTATTATTATTATTATTATTATTAAATATTCAACATTGACAGTCGTATTATTTAAGCATGACTAAAGAAAGTTAATTTTCACGCTGACTCTCCAAAAAGGTTGTAGTTTGATCTGCAGTTACCACTCAATCAATACATATAAAATATGTAGATACATATAAAATCTATGCAGAACAAATTATAGAATTATCATAGAACACAAGTCAAAATGAAAAGAGATGAAAAATTAAAATAATGACAGTAGATTGAAAGATATAAATATGTAGGCTTATCTTTTTAAACCTACGTGTCCAAAATACATTTTTTGGCTGATTATTTTTTGGTTTATAAAGGATTTTCTAAACAAATATCATAATCGACAATACGTTTTATTCTTTTTTGGAAATCAGCTTCCAACAAATATTTAACACAACAATTTCTTCATTCAAACGGGTTTTAGGATAAATTCAATATTCATAGACTTATGTGGATGGGAAATATATTCAGATGGTAGCCCACAATATTTTCTGACAATAAATTTTATACTATTCAAAAGCCTGTTTATTTCCCCTAAATGGTCTTTAAGGAAAATGCATTTGAGGGTTGAGCAGCAGAGTTGAGTATGCTGTAACTTTCCAAAAGTGATAACTCCGCAATTGACTCTTGCGGGGTGTCTTTTGTTGGACTGGATGATTGAAGTCTAAAGAAGACATATAGCAGGGCCTTAGTAGCATGTGGAAGAACCATACACATTAACAGAAGATGGCTCTTCCTTCCCATGCTACTCACCAACTTGGTGAGACACTGCTTTGTGGTGGCAAATCATTCTTATTCAACATTTTTCCCTGTGGGCAGGGTTGTTAATGCAAAGTGGGTGCTATCGTATCAGGTCATTGTGTTAGAGCCACTCCACCTGTTGTGGTCCTTAATCACCCTAAAGTCAGACTTCAATTTCTTTAGCTTATCTTGGCACTGCTTATAAGTCCAGGTGTAGCCATGCTGCACCATCATCTCCGATGTAACTGAAAATGTGCTCATTTCTTGTGGCGCCATCCATCAACACAATCAAAGAGGAAATGGAGGGTCAGATGCAGTTTACAGTTTTGCTGGGCGGGTCATCCAGTGACGTGGCTACGCTGGCCAATCAACGGCTGTTGTCTGCTTACATCAAAATCGGTACCTCAGAGCAGTCTGCTTGGAACCTCATACAAGGTGGTCCCATAAATTGAGCTGTGTGGTGTGTACCAGCAATGGGCAAGCCTTTAACTGGTGCATTGAGGTGCGGAACCAGTAAGGGTTGAAAAAAAATGTCAAAGCACCAAATTTGGAGATGATACTCTGAAAAGTGCTGCAACTTGATTCTGCAGAACACAGCTTATAGTTGGCAAGAGCCATAGGGCAACAACTCAGTTGAATGCAGCATGTTTGAGGCAGAAACCAACTGACCGTGGTAGAATCCATGCTCACACGTGCTGGCAATCAGACACCAATTGAGTATTAAAGGAAAGTTTTGCAAGTTTTTCATTGGTGCAACCCACATACTCAACACTGCTGTTCAACTAACAAGTGCACAGTACATACTAATGCAGCACCATTTGAGGGGAAATAAACTGATTTTTCATAAATTTAAGACTTGTTTTCAAGAAGCCTTGTTCTAAAAAAATACAAATGTCCTTACTTTTTATGCTATGGTTTGTTTTGTAGTTACAAATACTGTATATCAGTGATTGTGTCTAAAATGGTGCAAGTTATAGCATCCCCAAAATAAATTAATTAATAAAAAGTATCACATGTCAAGTTTGTTTCATGTTTTTGCATGAATCAACTGTAATGGTGGTCTGTCACATCTGTAGTTTCATGAATTAGTAACCAAAAGAGTTCATGAACTTTTGCCCACAGGATTTATGAAATTAAAAAAAGAAAGCCATATTTTTCTAAGCAATTAAGATAATTTGTCTCCTAAATAAGTAGGCTCTGGTTTAATGTTATCCATGCTGTCTAAGATAATCCCTTTATTTTATTTTTAAATTAATTTTAATTGGTGGTATCACATGATGGTGAGCACAAAAGAGGAAAAATAATAAGAAAATATTTATTGGACACAGCTAATTTTTGATTAGCAAGTTTTTTTCCCCCCAAAAAAAATTTGTTTTTGGAATAGCTAAAAAAAAAAAAGAATACTAAAAATACTAAAAGAACACTTTTAAATAGTTTAACACAAAATAAAATACTTAATTACAGTGGCCCAGAGGTGTAAATGAACATTTGAAAAAGACTGAATTATTTTGAAAAAATGGAATTACATTTGGAAATAAAACAAACAATTTACATTAAGCCAAAGTAGAAGTGGCTGAAGCGGAAGTGGCCGGAAACATATTTGGAATAAATGGAATTAAATTTGAAAAAACAAAACTAGATTAAGCCAAACCAGAAGTGGTGGGGGGGAGTGGGCATTTTTATTTATTTATTATTTTACATTATTATGGTAGCCCTGAGGTGGTTTGGCTTAATCTAATTCTGTTTTTTTTTTTTTTGTTTGTTTGGTTTTTTTTTTGTTTGTTTTTTTGTTTGTTTTTTTTTTTTAAAATTTTATAATGTTTTTTTTTGTTTTTTTTTATATTAATTTTTTTACAAATGTGATTCTGGCCACTTACACTTTGGCCACTTTCGCTTTGGCCACTTCTGCTTTGGCTCAATGTAATTCCGTTTCTTCAAATGTAATTTTGTTTTTTCCTAATGTGATTCCGGCCACTTCCACTTCGGTCACTTCAGCTTTGGCATATCGGCCACTTCCGCTTTGGCATAATATAATTTCGTTTTTCAAATACAATTCAGTTGTTTTTTTTTCCAAATGTAATTCAGTTATTAAAAATGTAATTCCATTTTTTCCAAATGTGATTCCAGACACTTCTGCTTCGGCCACTTCCTCCTTCCGCTTTGGCTCAATGTAATTCCGTTTTTTCAAATGTAGTTCCATTTTTTTCAAATGTGATTACGGCCACTTCCGCTTCAGCCACTTCCGCTTTGGCCACTTCCACTTTGGCTCAGTGTAATTCCGTTTTTTCAAATGTAATTCCATTTTTTACAAATGTGATTACGGCCACTTCCGCTTCAGCCACTTCCGCTTTGGCCACTTCCACTTTGGCTCAGTGTAATTCTGTTTTTTCAAATGTGATTCTGTTTTTTCAAATGTTGTTCATTTACACCTCATGGCCACCATATTTAAAAGATGTATAACAGTAAAACAAACAAAAACAAATGTATTCTCATACATTATTACAGGATAGCAACTATTGTTTCATTGCTAAACAATAAGAATTAATACAATTTAGCACAAATTTATTTATTTAATTATTATTATTATTATTTTACCATTTTAAAAGTTTTGGGGTTTTGGCTATACAATCTGCAAATCCAGCCATCCATACAGCTATTACCTACTTCTTCCTTTTTGAGTTACGGGCAATCTGCAAATAACGTGTACAAACATTTATTCAATTAAAACCCAGTGTGACAAACGTTTCAGCAGACACATGTAGATATAGTAATCTAAACGCTGGGACACTTAAACGTTTCCTTCATTTCACCTCAGAAATTACTGTCGGGTTTACATTCACTCATCAGGGCATGAATGTCAGAATAAATTTGGGTTTTTATTGAGTTACTTGAACCATTCAACAAGATGGAAAGATTGCACAGTAAAGAAATTTGGTGCAAGAAAATGACCTCAGCACATGCAACATACTGATGACATCATAATACATTTATGCATGAGGAGGCCAACAAGGGCAGTGCGTTGTCTGTGGACACTGCAAGAAAGTTCCATAGTCCTGATAAAAATGGCACGTGTCTGTCGGGTCGGGCAGCCTCTGCTTGAATTTTCAGGTCTGCCTTAATAGTTCTGCTGATACGTCTCACTGGTGATCCCAAACAGCCAAATGTTGTGGTCATGCTGCCAGACTGAGCTTGTAGCCTTCTCCAAGGTCGATTCCTTCCCACCAGTGAGTCAGAGGAGCCGCAAGTAGCCTGCAAATCTCAGAAATCGCGTCCAGCTTACGGCTCCGCTCATTCAGCATCAGAGTCTGAGAGCTTATTGCTCTGTACATTCCTTCATACAAGGCAGGCAGCCTTACATTTGCCAGAACCGCTGCCGCCGTCTTTCGAATTTGTTGATATGCCGGATACCCTCCAACGCCAAAAAGCAGAAATCCGGTTTATCATTAATCCAATTAGGTACACTTCTTCTACATCGTCAACAGACAATACAGCCAGATGCACCATCTTCCACTGGCCCCAGGAATCCATAGTGTATTCAGCTGCGAGTGTCCCTATACGTATGTTGTTAAAATTACGTATGTTAAAGAGTTTATAACATTGTTAAGAACATTGCAAGAGTGTGGGAAGGATTTATAAAGCCTTAAAATATATACTAAAATAAATATAGCGTTCCTACTTTGCGGTTTTTCACCTTTTGCGGTGTTGTCTGTTACGTAACCCCCACGATAATGGAGGGACTACTGTATTTCACTAACAAATCTTGTAAATGAACTCGTTTTAAATGTAGAAACTGTAGGTGTTTCACCAGACCGATTTCCTGCAGAGACCATTCCGCAGAGTAAATCCCACTTCTCATACACACAAGAACTGCAGCTATCATCAACTTACTGTGAGGAGACTAATAATGCCATCATGAGTGTTGTATTCTGGGTTGATTTAAAAGTGACCTTTAATTATAGAGGGAGCAATCTGCTTTGATGCAGGAATACAAATGAGGTGAAATGAACACAACTCGAGTGTTTACATCCCAGCGCCGCTCCGCTGTAGCTACAAGCTTCATTTACCATGTCTTACTTGGATGATTGTGTCACAGTGAAGGGAAACATTTTCACTTAAACTTTGCAATAATCCAACACTTGTGTAAATGAAGCCATTTGACTCCGTAATGAATGACATATGAAAGGGACTAATGAAGCATTTCAAGAAGTTTAAGAAAACTAAGGCAGCCAACCCGTCGGAGACCATCCAGGGCTTTATATCAGCAATCAGTTCAGCAAATTTCAGAAAAATAAAAACGCAACGTATGTTTTGCTTTGTAGATTTAATTTGGACGAATCCCCATGTTTTAAAACGTGAACTTACTGCAGTCCTGCATGTGTTTCAGCTGAAAATGTGATTTGCTTTTATTTGTTACCTGTCTGGAGAACAGCAGGCATGATGTAACAGACTTATTTATTTTTGGAGTCGTAACATTTCTGTCTTTCCCTGATCCACCTCTCTGTGCTGTGTGTGTGTAACTAGGAGTATCTAACGGAGCTCCAGGCACTGCTGCGTTCAGTGTCAGAGACCGACTTCAAGCTGAACTCTCCTGAATACTGGCCTGCAGCGTATTATAACCTGCCCCAGCAAGAGCTCTGCCTGAAGGTCAGCACCGCTTCAGAGTTTCTTGGTGGAAGGAATAACACATTTCTCAAGAAATTATCAATAAACCACCAGTTTGTGACATTAGGATGTTTGTTTTACTATTTTTTGGTAAATGTGAAGTCTAGTTGCTTAATTTTCTGTTACCAAACCATATTCTTTTTCTTTTTTCCCACCCTTTTTTCTAAGATTTATTTCCAATTTTACATCGAAAGACATTTTTACCCACTGATTTAGGCAGCGCAAACTCTCTTTTCTCTAAATTGGAGAAGGGTTGAGCGCTTCTGAAAGGTTGGGAGTGACTCAGCCTCAAGTTGAAGAGGTTAGGTATCTGGGAGTCTTACTTACGAGTAATAGTAGGATAAAACCGGAGATGGACCAACACTTTGGGGCCTCAACAATAAAGACATTGCTCCAGTTTGACAGGGTGAAGAAGGAATTAAGCCAAAAGACAAAGGGTTTGATCTACAGGCCAATCTATGTTCTTCTAACCTTTAACTATGGCCATGTAATGATGATTATGAAGAAAAAAAAGTTCCAGATACAAGGGTTTGAAAAGAGCTTCTTCCATAAGGTGGCCAAGATCTGGCTTAGAGATAGCATGATGATCTTCGGCAACCAGGGGTGTGCTTATCACTTCACGTGAAAAGGAGCCAGCTGAGGTGCATCAGATTTGGATACCTCCTGTATGCCTTTCATTGGAGATTTTCCCAACATGTCTCACTGGGAGGAGACCCAAGGCAGACTCAGAACTTAAGTGAATATCAAGGTCTCCCAGGAGCTGTAGGGTCCTGGATGGATGGGTTTCCCTTATGGGTTTGTGTCGCCACAGTGACCCAAACAGGGATAATTGGAGGAACATAGAATCCTAAGTTGTTCAATAGAAGGTAACTCAACTTCAGTTCTGAACATGCCTTTTGAATGAGAGGTGAAATATCTTGTGTTATTTATCTTATTTACCTAAGATTTCATTAATACATTGATTTAATTGAAAGCTCAAGAGTTTGGATGTAGAATTAATGGGTAATATGTTTTTTTGTTGTTGTGTTTTTCAAGCCGTTCCTTAACTTTTTTGCGTAGGTCCCACAGCTTTTTGACTAAGGTAGAATCATCTGTGGCAGATGGAAATGTTGTAACCAAGAGCAAAGGGTCACTGGGCACCAGAAATCTTTAGATTTGTGGCAGATGTCAATGAAAATTCATATAATTCCTGGCAGGTTTATTGTGGCATAAAACTCATTATTTTCTTTTATAAACGATTTCACCGTACTCAATGGTTGATTGAGAATGTTTGACTTGTTTAAATCCTAATTCAACTGTACAGAATTGGTCCTTACTTTGTTTACAATTCATATTTGTCTTTATTGTGCACCTTTTTATATAAAATTGCTGAAGTGTTGTTGTTTTTTTTTTTTTGCGATTATTTGTTCAGTCCCAATGTTAATTGTCTTCTCTTCTTCCTCATACACAGGAAGTGAAGGAAAACATTGACAAACTAGAAGGACCCTTGGAGACAGCATTAGTCCACAAAGAGGAGATGGTGTTAGCTGCTCGGCCTTTGGAAGGTCAAAGGATCGAAGAGACCGCTGTCGTCCTCAGTACTAACTGGGACAAACTGAACAAACTCTACAAGGACAGACTCAAGTAAGGAAGTTATCAAACACAAAGGAAATACAGTTGTCCCTTGCATAGGCATCGCAACATTTATATGTGAAGGACACGTGCCCCCTACACATTTAAAAACTATTTGTTTGGACCACCCCACATTTACCATGAAATGTTAGTTCACCCAGCACTTTCTATTTCTTCATAAACTAATCCATTCCACTTGATTAATAAGAGACTACTCAAACCACTAAAAGTCCATTCCGGGTTTTTCTGGTGACTTACAATAACTCTCCACACCGCATGGAGTTTCCTCACCGTCATCTGCCTTGACAGGACTCTCATCTCTGAGGGGTTTGTCGACGGGGCGAGGGGAGGAGGAGAAGACACGTCTGTGTTGCGTGCTAGCTTAGCACTATATTAGTACCGGCAGTTGTTGACCGGGGTGAGGGGTGGTTAGGATGCGTGAGTGAAGAGGAGCACTACATCTGTAGCATCTTAGCTAGCACATCTCTGTTGCGTGCCGCTAGCTAAGCATTGCATTAGCATTGGCAGTTGTCGATGTAGGATGCATGAGAGAAGTAGAGCATGTTCGAATCACACAAGGAGAGCTGTTGGTCAGGGTACTTCTTATGACCTGCGCTCTAGAATAGTTTTTGAATCGAGTGTTTACCTAAACGTAGATGTTTAACAGCACGTTTAACATACACCAAAATGCAGGAAATGGCAACTACTTTATTCAACATTTTTTGGGAAAGAACCCACAGACACCCTCACCAGTGTGTCACCCCACATTACAAATGCTTCTGACACCGATGATCCCTCACCATATCACAGTTCATTTCTTGCGTCTTTACTTTATCGCAGGTTTTAAGCCTGTAAGCCATTATATACATTATATATATATATCTATATACAAAGTATATAGATATATACAGGTAGTACTCGGGTTATGACAGTCTCGAGGTACGACGTTTCGAGGTTACAACGCATCTCCTTATTTCGAGTTACGCAGTTTTACGCGTTTTTACATCAGTTTTACGTTGGTTTTACGTCATAAAACCACGGCGCGGCTGAAGAATACAGTATTGTATTTCATTATTAAACGTACTGTACAGTATTTTATGTGTTTTTTGATAATTATGTAGGGTACTGTGTTAGGCTAAGTGCTTGGAAACCATACATGTATATGGAATGGTAATTACGTATGTTCCGACTTACGTCGAAAATCGGTTTACGCCGCCTCGTAGGAACGGATCTACGTCGTAAGTCGAGGACTACCTGTACAGACAAGTATAGACATGGACATTTAAAATCTTACCTGTGGAAGATGGCGCTTAGTTTAGAGAAATAGTTTTATTCTGATGGCACTGGTCAGACAATGTCCAAGATGAAAGTGACCGCTGCTGTCGAAAACAACCCAAGCCTCAGAAATTACACATGAAGCAGGTAGCTCACCCCCCAAGCTCAGAGGTCCTCGTGGGCCAGCTACCAGCTCTCGGGTTCACCAATGAGTCTGGGGTTCAGATCCTGGTCCGGTTCTGTGCAAACCTTGAGTGCTGAAGCACATTTTGGGGTGGTGGTGGGGGCTTCAGTTGGCCGATGTGGGACTGTTGGCCCAATTGAGCAGTCTGATAGAGAGATGAAGAGAGTCCCAGTGGGGAGTGCCAGATGTTCAGTGGTGTGCATCCCCACTAGAAAGTCCTTGTGGGCTGGCTAGCAGCTCTTGGGTTCATCGATGGGTCTGGAGGTCTGGTTCTACTCTGGTTCTTGTCCAATTCCCTGTGGGTTCTGCACTGTAGTCACTATAATAAGTGCTGAACTTTATAGGATCATGTCAAAACTTTTCCTCAATGTATTTTAGCAGAAGGCAACGGGGCTTGTGGGTGAGGCACTGTTGGCTTCTGGGAAATGTAGTCTTTATGAGTGGCGATGCAGTATAAGCTTATTGAGAGAAAACTACAAAATAGCAGCGCCTGTCCAAAGTTCTTTTTTTTTTTTTGTTAACGTTTGACCAGTACAGTACTGTCCCAATCACGTGAGTAATATTAAAGTTGACAATTGTGTCCTGTACAATTTAAAATAAATAAATAAAAAAATCCTTGCGTTCAATCTTACTTTGGAAAACTGCGAAAGTGTGTCCGTAAAAGTCGAACCATGAAGTAGCAAGGGACTACTGTAGTACTTTTAAGCTTTTACATTGCTCTCTGTTTTACATTACACTTTATTGCTCATCACCGGGGGCCGGGTTGGTGTAGAGGCAGGGCAGCCGGCACAGGACCGGAAGGTCCCAGGTTCAATCCCCGGTCACTGCATACCTCGTTGTGTCCCTGGGCAAGACACTTAACCCCAAGTTGCTCCCGGTAGGACTGGCCGGCGCCTTGCATAGCAGCCTACCACTACCGGTGTATGAATGTGTGTATGGCTGGTACTGTGAAGCGCCTTGGGGCCCCTCATAGGGGGCTGGAAAGCACTATACAGTATAAGTAAGCTCCATTTACCATTTAAGTTAGAAATACCCTTTTTATTTTAATGTTTTGATTCAAGTTAAAGTCTTACTTCTGTACTGATGTTCTTTACTGGCATCAAAAACAAAGGACAATGGAAAGCACCTTGCTGCCTCGTGACGATCGTTTTTTTTTTTTTTCTGAAGCGTGATTCACAGTTGCCTTGTTGTCGTAGCTGAGCCCAATCAGACTCTGCTAACAGGTTTTAAAGAAGTATCTCACTGTTTTGTGACTGGAAACAGAATAACAAGGAAAAACACAAGTTTTCACTTGGAATCACACTGAATGACCTTTTCACAAATGCCTGAAGCACTTGGGGGAGTGTTGGTGCAGAGTTTTTGAGAAGGTGAGCCTCTGATCGGAAGGTCGCGAGTTCAACTCCCCACATCAAAATGTGTGGGAATGGTGAAGCACCCACACCTGCCTCCACCCTGATTTGCCCCATTCTGGGCCCTAGAGCAAGACCATTATCCCCCACCATCTGCTCCCCTGAGCACCTTAGATATCAGCTCTCGGCTCCACACAGAGGGCTGTCGTAGCTTGGTGATCTGTGGTTGTGTCAGGAAGGGCACCCACCGTAAAAACAACTACCAAGTCTTCAAGCGAGTTTGTGTGTGTGTGTGTGTGTGTGTGCGTATGGGTCCATGCCTCTTTTGCAAAAGATGTCAGTGGGATTTGCCTGATTAAATAAAGGTTAATAAAATCAAATCTTTAATGAGTAAATGACTGAAATGTGTTGCAAAAAATGTTTGAACACGTTCTGGTAAAATGCAGTTTTGGACACCTGATTGATGTGCACCAGACAGGTCTGTTGTGTGCATAAGAGTCAATTTAGTGCAGACTCAATGTTTCTCTCAGTGGCAAAGCACATTGAATGTCCTTAAACTCAGATCACTATAAACTCATTTCAAATAAAGCAATAGTCTTTAGCTTTGTTTATGTATGTTACCAAGTCTTCTTAAACCTCCATTCATTTTGCACAGCACTGCACATTCCCCACACAGCATCAGTTTACAGACGTGCAGCTATAGTCAGAACTTCATCAACACAGCAGCACTGCTGTTGAACTGCTCTGATTCCTGGAAACAACAACCGACCTACCCTGCTGTCAGCAAACACACTTTCACAGAATGGAAAAAGAGCATGGATGTCTCGAGCCAGATGGGGGTTAATGGGCCATAACACCCAGGTGAGAAGCCATCACGGGTCAGCAATTATACCAACAGCGACAGATGGCCGAGTGAGTGTCATCGTGGGACTACTTTGCACCTCCAGGTGGGAGCCAACAAGCCTTGACAAACACCAGAAGTGTCACAGACGTATTTCTTCATTCACATGCCTTCTTCCCTAGATGTGTTTATGCTGATGATCACTATGGTCTTTCTATGAAAGACAAGGGATTTTTGAAAACAGTTTTAAAGTAATCAGGAGGAAGGTCTTCTACAAATGAGGAAGACAACCTTTATCCCAAGAGCACATGTTCTGGTTGTTTTGTGTCTTGGTGTTTTTTTTACTGTCTTGTCCATGTCCATCAGGTTGAACTCTTTTTCATATCCACTGAGTTGTTCTTTATGTTTTTGTTTTAAATTGCTTCCTGGTGACAAATAAAGTGATTCAAGCCGAACTGGAACTGAAATGAGCAACAACGCAATTTTAGTCTGTTTCTCGTGAACCTTTTCATGAACGTAAGACCAAATGACGCCGCTTGTCGTGAAGATTTTCAGTGGCATTTTAAACTTTGAATTTTAATCCCTGCAAGAGAAATTTGCTTACGCTGCAAGATGAGACGCTCTGCTTAAACTGTGAACGAGTGTCTTGCATGGTGGTAAATAACTGCTGTAAGATGTCTGCATGCCATCTGGTGGCAGCTTTGGAAGTGTTAGAACTCCTAGTTTTTTTAATGTTTACCATATGTTTGATGGGTGTTGCATTGTGGTTCCCTTTCAGTCGGTTCACTACGGTGCAACACATAGGTATGGGGAATTGCGCCCCCGCGCGTTCACCTGTGAAGA
>JARVGV010000713.1:10447733-10459983 GCA_031762435.1 Hypsolebias longignatus
TGCTAAAGGTTTCTTCCTCATGAGGGAGTTTTTCCTTTCCACTGTTGCCTTCATGCTTGCTCAAGATGAGAGTCTGCGACAAAGCTTGACTCAAAGCAGTCTGCTCCTCAGATAAATAATGCTATTAACTTACTTTATATATACCGGTATATGAATGTTCTGTTCAGTGCCCTGAGATGACTTCTATTGCGACTTGGCGCTATATAAATAAACTGAATTGAATTTGTATTTAATAAATGACTCAAATCAAAACTGGGAGGGTTTTGTGCAACAAACAGTCCATCCCGTGATTCAGCAGCTTGTAGACCCTCCTTCAGCAGCTATAAATCTCTGTGGTGGTCTTCTGTAGGACTTTATCAGTCTCTCACATGGTTAGAGGAAATTTGGCTCTTTTCTTTCTAACCTTGCTTTAGTTTACTGAGGTCTGTAGCCATTTGTTTCTGCACAGCTCTCTTTAGGTCTAATCACAGCATTTCAATCTGGTTGAAGTCTGGACTTTAACAGGGTCATTGCAGCAGGTTGATATTTTTCTTCCTTTTTAGAAACCCTGTTGTAGATTTGCTCCTTTGTTTGGGATCACTTTCCCAATGCAGGACTCAAGACTCTAGTCATGGTTACAGAGCAGTGCATGGTGTCCAGGTCCTGTGGCAGTAAAACAAGTCCAAACCATCACCCTTCCACCACTGTGCTCAACGGTTGCCATGAGGTGCTGATATGCTGTGACTGGGTTTATCTAAACATGGTGCTGTGCTTTATGACCAAACAACAACTTTGTCTCATCTGTCTAAAGGACATTGTTCCAGAAGTCTTGTTACTCATTAAGATAGACAATAGCTAATTTAAGCTGTTTTCCCACATTATTTTTTAGAAAGAAGAGACTGTTTCCTGGAAACTCTTCCTAATGTCATTCTTGTTTATTTTTCTAACTGCCCTATCATGAACCTTATCACTTTAACTTTTAACCTGCTAACTGAGGCCTGTAAAGTCTAAGAAGCTTTTTTTATTTTCAATTACTGTAAGCATTGCACAGTCTGACCTTGGGGTAACTTGCTGGGACGTCTACTCCTGGAGATTGGCAGCTGTCTACAAATGATTTCCACTTGAGAATAATATTTCTTGTTGTAAAATTATGGACACTAAATAGCTGGAAATGACCTTTAACCCTTTTTTTAATGATGGGTAAGAGCAACTACCAATCTGAGGTCATTGCTGATGTCTTTCTGTCTTGACATTGTGCTAACACACAACTGAATCCTTCAGACCAAAAACTGCTTTAATAATCTGCTTTAATAAAGGTGGTTACACTTGATGGCCAGTTAAGTGTATTTCATCAGAAGCAACAAGGCGGTTCATTCCTTTTAAATTTTAAAATATTAATAAGATTTACAGAAGGAAAAATCTTGAGAATAAGTTTAGTATTCAGCGATCTATGACTGATTAAACGCGCAGATACTTCATTATACCTGTCAAACAGTTTACTCTGAGTTGAGCAGGGGACCGAGCAATGCGGGATCTAACTTTTTTATGATATCCGACTGCACCTGAACGTAACATCCGCCTGGATGCAACATCCGTGGAAGGGGAGCGTGAAGGGACAAACTACCTACAACTTGTATTTTGTCTATGGTATTTTTGCTTTCACTCTGTCAGAAAAACAAGCCCCAAAAAGCAACCAAACTTTCAAAACAAGCCCAAAATCCCGCAACCCGCGGCTCACAATTTTTCTACGCGACTGTAGGAAAAAAGAAGCCCAAAGTCGCTTGGAATAAGCGGACTTGGCAACTATGGTACTTGCAGCTAGAGACCACTTCCACCGCAGATCCTCCTATGTTCGGGGGTGGGGGTGGGGTAGTTGTGTTTGTTCCGTCTGAAATACACGATCATCTCTTTCATCATCTTCACACTGATGTGATGGTTATTCTCTTTGCACCGTCTCTCCAGGTGTTCCACCTCCGGCCTGTAGCTGGACTCATCATTGTTTGTGATGCATCCCACCACCGCTGTATCGTCTGCAAACGTTACGTTATGACAGCCTGGATTAGGGCTGGGCGATATGGACCAAAATTCATATCGATATTTTTATGATATAGTGCAATATACGATATAAATCTTGATATATTTTTCTTTCCATTAAATAATAACAAAAATATATTTCTGAGTCAAAGCTTTGTCCCAGTTGTCACACAGCAACATTTAAAAACAGCTGTAACTCTTCAAAAAAAAAAAGTCTAAACATACATACATTATTTTTTAGAATTTATTTACATATACAGGTAGTCCCCGACCTACGAACGGGTTTCGGACCTAAGGACCGTTGGTAGCTCGATTCTGCCGTAGGTCGGAGCCGAACGCACATGGCGCCGTATGTCCGCAAAACTAAAACGGCGATCGGTCACGTCTTTTTGAACACGTTTTTTCAATGTAAAACAACTTCGAACGGCCGTTTGAATGTTTTTAATGTGTTTCCAAGCAGTTAGCTAACAAAATAACCTAAAAAACGAAAAAAATATAAAATGCTGCATAAAAAAGGCAACGAACGGCGCAATGACGTCACTGGGGGTGGAGCCGTAAGTACGGAGCGCCGTAGGTCGATGGCGCCGTAGGTCGGGGACTGCCTGTAAATAAATCATTTTATATGCTTTTTATGTCTGTCTACAGTTGTTTGTACCTCATTTGTGTTCTTTGTTAAAAACAGTTCTCTCTTGTAAACGAGTCCACATGGCTCAATGAGACTAACAAGTATAAATAAAGGTTCAATGAATGAATAATAAACTTACAACAACAGATGTTTGGCTTTGTCTCAGGCAAACAAGGATCACTTGATTTCTTGTTGCAAGCTGAACCAGCCCTATAAAAGCTAATGCTATACATGCTTGTGTGGAAAAATGTTTTAAAATGGTGTAATATCACCAAAATACATCCAATTGTGATTTTTACACAATGCTTAAGGGTTTTGCAGTTTTGTTTGTTGGTTGCAACTTTTTCATTCCTCTGAGTTTATTAAAATACTGCAACTACACTGGAAATATTTTATTATCATCATGTCAGGCAGTAGGTAACTCTTCAGCAATGAAAAGGTTGTTAAAACATACATGCATACTGATTCCAAATGGCAATAGTCTTTCTAACATCTTTATCAAGCTAAAGAGGCAGGTAATTAAAATTACAGAATAACTGTCTCTGCTAAGTACTTCACATGTCAGAGGGTGCGATCATTTTAAAGATTATTAATCAGCTTTCCCCATAAAGTGTCAAATTGAAAGATACTGAGGGATTTACAAGATTGAGCAAGGTGATTTTCTGCAAAAGGTGATGTCAGGTATTTTACGCTGCAAAATCCGTTGTTCAGAAAGTATAAAACCATTTCTGCTTAGAATAAATAAATATGAAAATGGAAACGTACATTCCTCTTCTCTTTTAGGAAAATATTTATAGTAATCTTTAAACTGTTTGTTCCACAGACGCCCGCATGTACATCCATAAAAACTCCCTCGAACTCAAAATAAGCACAACAGAACAAATCTACAATCCCCAACAAACAGCACACTATATTCACCCCATGAGAATGTTTCCTTTCAGCCACTTTAACCAGCTAATGTATTCAGAGAGCAGCTACAGGAGTAGAACCACTTTAAAAGCCTCAACACACACTAGCTAACACATCTACGATACACAAGCATGCCTGTGAGCTAGCACACACCCTCCCACACCTCTATCCTCTCGCCGCTGAAGTTGATTATGGCAAGCTGTGATTCAGCAGGAGAGGGTCGTGCTTGAACAACTTTGTTTTTAGTTGTGACTTTAGAAAAGTACAACAGAACGGCGACAAAGAAGTAAAAGTTACTGAATATAAACTTATGTAGTGCTTACCACAATTAGAGCAGTTGGTATTTGTTTCAACTTTAAATACTTTATTTATTTTTTTTTTAGGTGAAGATGTGAATTCCACAAACTTGTACCCAAGATTCAGGGTTTTACATCATGCCATAAAATATAGAATTTACATGTTGTCAGTCTAATCATCGCCCTTTTGCTAGCAGCAACGTTGCAGAGAACAGTTACAGTATGTGGTGACATTGCACATCATGAGGCAGGACACTGCAGCACATGTTTGGTGGCTCTCCGCTCCACTGCAGATTGTACTGAAGTCATCAGCAGGCCACTTCTGAACCTCCTGCTGGAACGACCTGCTCCGCTGTCCAGTGCCATTAACTGTTCGGCTACGGTGATGCCAGTAACCTGTGGTGTCCTGGGAGTTTATAACTGAATTGTGACCAGGATGAATATACAGTATTTACTTGCTCTCGTGGTGTGGAAAATGTAATGATTTCACAGCAGCACAGATTTAAAAAAACATTACTGAGAAATGCAGAGGTAAATATAAAAATGAAAGATGACACTTTTGCAAGTGCATTGGATTAACAATAACTGATAATGATTTGATAATAAATTACATAAGTTTCAAGTTGAAGGTAGAAAATTAGTCTTGGCGACAATTAGTCTGAAAATAAGCTAAATACAACTTCAGGAAGAAAAATGGAAAAAGAACAACCAAACACAAATATCTTAAAGAAGGACATCACTTATCATTAATAACTTGAGATTGTTTCATCTGTATTACCGGTACCTAATTTTTCCCTCAAATCAGACACTGAGGTTTGTTTAAACAAATACCATCATATTGTTATTATTTCAGTTGAACAGAGCTCTGACCTGGGACAATGCATGCCTGATTTTTTTTTTTTCAACCTTTCTGTTGTAAAATGTTGATTATTTGCTTGCTACACAATCCAGTTGTTGCCATTTTAATATGCACATCAAATGAAATGTTGTGTTTTTCTTCTGAAGCCAAGTTTACGACTCAGTAAGATCCCTCATATTAGTAGGCTACAAGTACAATGGAAAACACATTGATATTATTGTAAAGTGTTCTCAGAAATGAAGTGGATATCCCAGTGACAAGGTGCTCATCTTTTAATCCCCAGCCCTGCAGGATGCTAAGTGTTCATGGGGCTAAACATTGCTCTTCTACTCTCTGATGTGGTTATTGGTGTTTAATAGAAAACAAACTGGCATTGCAGATATGGAGTGCAAATATATACTAGAAAGTAGTTAATGAGTGTGTGTGAATAAAAAACACTGCAAAGTGCTTAGCAAGACCTGACTGAAATAAAAAATAAATAAATAAATAAAGGCATTCCCGTTAAATAAATGGGACCCATTTAGGTTTGTGAGCCATCAGCAGCAAACACAACCTGCTGGTGAGATTGTTGCTTATTTCAAGGACTAATGACAAGTGTGGGTAAGTGATTATTGAAATAATGATATATCATTATCAGGGATGCACATAACTTTTTTAGTGGGCTCCTCAAGTGAATACCAGGAGATGGTGTTTGGTACTCACTCCGTAAGAAGCTTTGTCTTAATAAGTGCCACTTTCCTCGCTGTCCTCCTCAGTGTCACTCTCACTATTCTCTGCTCCAGTTTCCTGCATGGTAAATGATGCAGATGCTGCAGATGTACACACCTCCTTGTCCTTGGTATTTTTTGTCTTTCATTATTTTGTAAAAACCCCTATTTTGTGAAATGTAGTTATGACGTCCTTCACAAGTCTGAAGTCCTCACGAGTCCATCTTGTTGCGTTGTTTTGTGTTGGTAATAAAGTTCTTTAAAAAAAAAACTGATGGGGTGCAATGCATATATCTGCAGGTAAGTGGCATTTACCTTTGGAACAAATTGAGGTCATCGATTGTTCAGTTGCTGACACGCGTACTGGATTGATTGACAGGTTGCGCTGCAGATCCGATTTGTGCAACAACAAAACATGCTGCTGCCACCCCCTGGCCCTAGGTGGAGGCGGAGCGGCCCAGGTGCAGGGGTAGCAATGTTCTGGGCTTTAATGTTGTTAATTAAAAGTTCTTAAAAAAAAAAAAAAAAGAGTGCCGGCCGTGCAGCCCACACGTCAGACTGGCCCACCTGGAAATATCCTAATCCTCCCGATTAGCATAACTTGACAGTCAAGTACGCAAAGGCGTGAGGTAACACAGGTGACGCTATGCATTCCTGATTTTTGTTGCGCATGCATACCTGTGTACCAGTTATGTGCACTCCTGATCATATTACAACGGCCATGTAGATGATTGTCCCAGATGACAACACAAAAACAAAGTCCGACTACAGCTAATTTGTATTTTATTAATATTTATTCAACCCACTTCAGTGATAGCTTAGAGTTTATGATTTTATAAGCAAAACTTGTAGACTGAAAGACCTTGAAGTTTATTAAATTTTTGGACTGTAACTTTACCACCTGTCTGCAATAGAATGTTAAAAACTGTACAGTATAATAAACATGCAAACCCTTCATATATCTATTCTAATAACTCCTATTCATTATTTCTGTACATGACAGGTTTACATTTTCTTATTTATAATTTTTAGGTTTAATAGCATGTTGGCAGAGTGGAAGACAGAGAATTTTATTAAACTGAAAAATGCTTCAACCTCAAACAGTATTTTCCTTTTTAAATAAAGCATTCAAAATACAGCAAGACACTATTAGAGAGACAGGAGTGAAGGATGTAAAATAGAAAGATCTGCTTTTATATGCTGATTTGTGGACATACCGTCTACTGTAATGATACTAAATTTAGTACCTGCCGGTATATATGACTAAGTACTTTTTTTTTTTTACCTTTTTTGTGACTACAGCTTTGAAGTACACTGTTCGAGCTGCTGTGCTTCCAAAAGGGTTGCCTCAGCCTACTATACCAGACTAAAGTACTCTCTGTTATGACATTACTCCACCTACTAAAGCAAGATGATCCCTCAGTGCATTACTGGAAACTGCAGTGCATGATATGGTTCTAACAGATTTCCATTAAGGATATAGACAGTGGCCAGGGTATTAATATGACTAAATGAACAACATGGAATTCAAGGACTAACTGCATAAGATTTGTGAATTATAAGCAGGTCAACGTCTACAGTCACTGTGGCTGCTCTAACTTTGATGCTCCTCCTGAATGTACCTCACCTTGTCTCTCAGATGATGTTCTGCTGCATCGATGTTCAGCGGATCATCGAAGTTCAACAGGTCCTGCAAAGGAGGTGGAAGAAGGAAACACGTACCGGTAATTAGAAGAGTGCACAACAACCATGGAGAAAAATATTTGCTATTGATCTGCAGATTTTTTTTTTTAAATATTCTGTCATTTTTTAGGAAAACTTTCAGAGTTCAATTCCTCAATCTGTGTGTCAAACATTGTTAATTAAGGAAAGCTGCTGTGGGAAATACAGCCCACTTCAACACCATTTACTGCGTGCAACGTCACCCCGGCTTCTGTCACTGCGACAAACAAAACCCTTTAATTGCACAGTTGCCTTAGAGATGCCACACAACAACAAGAGAGGCAAGCACGTTGTTAGAGAGATATGAAAGGAGGACGGCCTGAGTAGTTATTTAGTGATTAAGTGGGAAGATTTAGGTCATGACCATGTGTGTTGCTATTATCACTGTAAACACAGTGCTGTCCTCAAGATAAGAGCAAATATCAAAATAGCGTCAATGAAAGATATATATATATATATAAGCCTAAATTTAGCAGAAAAATTAGCATTTCATTATTTTTTATTAAATTGTTTACTGTTTTGTATATTTACACAAATTCACAAGTGTGTTTTTTGTATTCTTGCTTTAAGAATATATTTTTCCAAATATATTTTAATATCATATTTTTCATTGGTTTTATCTCTTCATCTTATAATTTACTTAATGTTTAACAATAAATATATTATGGTTATATATTTATTAGGAATGCACAATATTATCAGCATGGTATCGGTATCGGCCGATAATGGAGATAAAACTAATTATCGGATATCGGCCATTTCATCAAAATAACTCAGCGATGTGTGTGTGTGTGTGTGCGCGTGCATGTGTGTGTGTAGGGGTGCACAGATAAATCAGCTCCAATTTCCTTAATTTTGGGAGAGCGGAGATCAGCCGATGCTTACAAGAGAAACCGATTTGACCAATTTTTTGTAGTTTTAACAACAGCTGTCTGAACTTCTTTTATATTTCAGAGCACTACCTCATGGCCAGTTAAAACAAGTTTGTATTGTTTCTAGGATATTGTTCAAGGGTACGTTTTTCAATCAAATAATATTGGAAAATTGAAGGTGCATCGTGACTGTGCAACACCTGACAGTGTCGCTTATAAAATGAAATCGGTATCGGCCAAAATTGGAACTTCAGGTCAGGCTTTTTAGAGATCGTGATGGGCCAGAAAACTGCAATCGGTGCACCTCTAATCCACACGGCTAATGCAGATTCCATCTTCACAATCATCTTATTATGGGAAGTAACCACCCTCTTTGCAGTGGTGTGTCAAGTCACTGTTGCCGTAGACCTGATATTCTTATATTTCTTGATATAGCAAACTAGATTATTTGAGCTCATTATGGCGACCAACATCTACGTAGGTTTTCCTAGACCTGTCGCAATAAACAGTAAATCAATCACATGATAAATTAAAATTCTCGACCTCGTTTTCATTTATCGGCTTTATTGTTTCTTTGTGTCTCTACTGAAGACACTGGATGACAAAAGGCTCAACTCTGGTGCTCTTCACTGACCCCTCTCTTTCTTTTTAAAATCCATTTTAACCATCCAAAGTCGTGTGTTTGGATCATTAAAAGCAGCTAAGCTATGAGCTAAGCTAACAGGCTGGCCTCAGAAAAAAAAACCTCTTGTCTTGTCGAAGCTCCAAAATTCATGGTTGAAACCAGTGCCTTTGTGTAAAATGTTGTCTTTCTCTGCAAAAAGAAGCTGAGAACTGGTTTACTGATTTTTTTTATTTTTTTTTTTAATTTTATTAAAACCTTTGTGAAAAAAATGAAACCACACCGAGCGGCCGCCATTTTGAGAACCAAAAAATAGGAACGGGAGACAGCCCATGTCAGGTCAAGGGGCCTCCCTCTCATTTTTCTTAATGAGACACACTACTCGCTCCCTCACAGTCTTATACTGCCATCCGGTGATCAAAAAAGGTACTATACACAAAAAATAGCCATAATTTCTTCTTCAATTTGACAAAAATTACACATTATTGTCAAATTTCAAACAACATTATCATTTATTGCAATTTTCTGAGACAGTCATCCAGCAAAATTTGTTATTGCGACAGGCCTAGGTTCTCTCTTCCTTCAACATGTCTAGAAGCTTCACCTTCTCTTTTATGGTAGTCATCTTTCTCTGGCGCTTGGGTTTGCTGCCTGATAACCTTAGAGCTCGCAGAACGTTTGGGTGGCGCCATAGGGCTTGAAATAAATTTCACAGAAGAGCACAGTGACAGAAAGCAGATAGACTGTTATGGTTACAGTCAATCAGCGCCCGGGATACAGAGCACAATGCTCTGGTTGGTCACCTTCCATCAATCAGCCAATCGTGTGTCGTGTACAATGTTACGTTGAAAAACCGCAAAAGAGCGAGTCTGCGAATGTCGAACCGCGAAGTAGTGAGGGACTACTGTAGTCTGTTTACAATGCTTCATTTAGCTTGAATATTTAAAGATACAAAACAGTGGTTGTGCAAACGTTTATCAAATTCTAGAAATTCCACTTGTGCACACTAACAAAATAAAATTGTAATTTTAATGTGTTTGTTTAGAATGTGTGAGCAAATTTTTCATTTTATTTTGCAACTAACTATGTAACTATGTAAATTTAACCCTCTAAACGTTAATCGTTGGTGTTTTCTGTCTGGAGTTGGGGTTTCCCTCTCATCTGTTACTGTGGAGGAAATACATGTTTGATTCCCTGCTGATTTTGTAAGTCTGCCCACTTCCAAAGAAAATGAAGGGTCTCTCATTTTTATTGGACTTCAGTTTTAATGGAGAGAGGCGGTATATCAACTAAAAGTTCAGAATAAAAAAAAAACATTTCAGGAAAGTTCCAAATTAGTTGTCTTGACACTAAGTGAAATAAGTAGTTGATGTTCAAGAAAATCATGATTTGATACAAAGTGGAAAATTATTTGTTAGCAGCACAGCAGTAGGATGTTTCTTGTAGATGGCCAAGAGGTTTGTGCACTTCTGGAGGGATTTTGGCCCACTACTTTTTACAGAAACTCCTAAATCCTTCAGGTTTCATGGCTGCTGTTGGGCAACTTGAAGCTTCAGTCCCTTTCACAGATTTTCTAAAAGACCAGTCTTTCGCAGCATTAAAGCAGTTCTTCTTTAGCCATTCCTTCAATGCCTTGGTGATGTATTTTTGGTCATTGTCATGTAGGATGAACCAACCTTGACTCGTCCTTAATGTTCTGGCTGAAGGAAAAGGGTCCTTGCTTTTATAGCCTCATTCACAAGACGCCTCAGTCTGGGACTGACAAGTGTTCTGCCCACCTTGGTTCATTCAGAAGATGCATAAAAGTGGCAAAGGGGGGTCCGAGACACCCTACCTCCAAGGGAGGTAGTAACAAGCACAGAACTCTTGACCTCTGAAAAGGTGGACGGGTTTGCGGCTCAAACTTATTTGAATAATGTGACAAAGTTATGATATGCTTTCAGTGACCACCCAACCGCAGAATTCAAATGTCAAAACATCAGCCAGATACATTAAATCCCTGGTACAGGACAGCAGGACAGTGGTGAGATGTGCTGTAGGTGCAGTGGCCGTGAGGTTTAAATGAACAACATTTGAAAAAACAGAATTACATTAATTCAAAGGGTTTTTTCATATGCAATTAGGAGTGACAGATAGCTTCAAGGTAGAGGTGGGGTTGCACCAAGGAGCCTAAACACTGAGCACCTTCTTGTTTGTTCTGGTGACGGACCAACTAACAGATGAGGCCAGGCAGGAATCCCTGTGGACTATGATGTTTGCAGATGACATTGTGATCTGACAGGTGGAAGAGAACTTGGTGAGGTGGAGGTATGCACTTGAAAGAAGAGCAATAAAAGTCAGCCATAGCATGAAATGCTGGTAACCCTGATGTTCCGTCTCTTTTGTAAAAGAGGGACAAAGCTCCATTTTTTTTTTGTAAGTGGGAAAACCTACAAACTTCGCAGGAAGTAAAAAATAATTCCCCCCACGGTAACTGCACCTCCATTTGGTTTTGGGACTGATTGCTGTGTTTCTTCCCCCTTCGCAGGTTAGCTGAAATGGAGAATCGTAATGGCTCTTATCTGAATGACAATATCTCACCCAATGAGAGCATGTGAGAACAGCTACTTGTTTTTGTTTTTTATGTCCTTCTAACTCACTGATTGGCTCTCTACGTGTGAGCTGCGTATGCCGTCTTTGTTTTCCACTGGCTGGTTGTGTTGTGTGTCAGTGAGTGTGTATTCTGGATTCAAGCTCTACTGCATATTTTCCTCTGGTTCTTTTAGTCAAGATTAATTCACTTTGCTGGTAAATCAGATAATGAAGAGGAACACAGTCATGTAGAAATGCATACTTAAGTCCAACGCAGCAACCGTGCGTTTACTTTCCTTGATTTCCTTCCTAAAACCTATTAGACTCAACTGTAAAACATGGTTACTGTATGTCAAAACAAATCTTTTGCAAGGTGCAGAGAGAGAAACAGCCACTCATTAAGTTGGTCACAATGGTATCAAAATTAGGTTTTATTTTTTCTTTTTCAATTTGCTTTTTAATAGGCATCAAGATGTTGTCATGTGCTATATAAAAAGACACGGGCGTTTTATTATACCGGCTGACAATGAGTCAAACTCTTGGATCTTAAGTCAGTTAGGATTCCTGAAATCATTCCTATCTGCTGAATGTCTAAATAATGAGATTTTTGAGACTCGTTTCTTCAAAGTCTCTAGATTACATTTCTTAATATTTGGAAGAATTGCCTTTAATCTGTATGGGATTGAGATTAGGGTTTGGGATGACCATGCCAAAAAACTATGTTGTCTTTAAGCCACTTTGACACTATTGTAAAAAAATTTTTTTTTAAAAAGGCTTAAAAGACAACGGCCGCTTCAACCTGAACAGAAAAAGAAATGCGTCAGTGAAATGCTGTAATCATATCAAAATATTAAAATGTGCTTAAAACTCATATCACCGTTATTGAATAAAACTATATCGTGACATACAGGTAGTCCTCAGTTTACGACCGAGTTCCGTTCCAACGGCCCAGTCGGATACCGATTTGAACGTAAACTGATGCAACTTACAAAGTACTGTACTGTACATGTACAGTACCGGACCACTTATCCTAACACAATACCCTACATAATGT
>JARVGV010000713.1:10464368-10479632 GCA_031762435.1 Hypsolebias longignatus
CTGTTACTGTAACGTTAGCTTAGGATGGACAATTATTAGCTCTGTTGTTGTTGCCTAACTAACCTAAATGTTGGTGACTCCACATCTGAAAAGGGATGCAACCTTTTTCACAACATGTGCTGTAACCGTTCTGTGGCACTCTTAATTCGATTAGTTTCACCAACATGTTTCCCTTGGACAATATGGTGAACAGAGGAGAGCCTGGAGCCTGGCTAACGTTATTAGCCATTTCAGGTCATTTGTATGAAAAAATACGAGCTAACGTTAGCATGGTGTTTGCATTTGAGCTGACCTACCACTTTAATTCAAGTACAACTTGCCTTAATGTTGGTATGAGATGTAGTTTAGTTTTATTTACCTGATGGAGCTGGAGAAGGAGGCAGAGAAAACATTCCGGCAGAGCGCATCAAAGACAGTCCACTTTATTACTTCTCTACCCTCCTTTGCATGATATAAAATTATTACAAGTGCTGCCCTGAGCTGACTGGTCATTTTATTTAAGTTAAGCCACGCTTTTGACCGCGGCTGCTCATTCTCCATGTATGGGAACGGTGGATTCTTCTTCGTTGGTTTTCAGCGGGCGGCTTCTTCTTCGTTGGTGTTCTGCGGGCGGCTTCAACTTCCGGTTGGCGGACTAGGCATCGAAAATAGAAATCGAAAATAAATATATTGAACGATTCCTGGAAAACCGGACAGTTAGTCCCAGTTCCAAACGATTCTCGATCCTCGATGCCCAACCCTAGTCCTCACCGCCCTCCTCTCCACCGCACTCCTGCCTAGAAGCTCCTCGAAGGAGCGTGTAACTGTGCGCTGCGCATGCTGCAGCTGAAACATCTTGATCCACTCCACAGACTGGGTCCACCGGGCTAAGGGCAACGTCTCTTCTCATATTTTTAATAAATAAATAATCAAAGTAAAAATGTGCATTGACTTTGAACTTTTAGGGGCGGAGTTGGCGGATCCGATCAAAAATTTGCCGGAACACAACGGGTCAAAATGAGAGGGTTCCCGGTTCTTGTTCCGGCAGGATCCGGCTCAGATTAAACACTGCGTACGTGTACCCGGTGTCACACAATAAACTGCCCAGCGACAGACTGTTTTGTTGCGACACCAATGTATTAAATTCCTCTTCTTCATCCCTGGTCTGGTTTAATGGCCTTTTCTTTTGTTTGGTTTTCCAAGAGACAAGCGATCTCTTCCTCCTCCTCTGTTGATGCCATGACTGAAACGGTGAGAAATGAATGAATTTGTCACAAGATAATTAAACTTGGGTCCAGCGTGGCTGCAGGAGAGTCTGGAGATTTCCTGTTGGGCTGGTCTGATGTGTGGGCTGCAGGACCAGCACTCCCTGTTCTTTTTATGTTTTACAACTTTTTATCAACAACATATAAACACAGAACACCGTTGCGGCTGGGCTGCCAGCTCTTGTTTTTTTTTTTGCCACCTGTCAATCAATCCAGTAGGCGTGTCAGCAAATAACCCATCAGCGACCTCAATTTGTCCTGAAGGTAAATGCCCATTACCTGCGGAGCTGGTCTGCAGCCGCTCAAGGTGGACGCCCGAGTATGAAGTCTCAACCCTCTGCGGACAGTGCACATCAAGTTCGCGTGGAAAAAGGTCTGCTCGAGTATACTGGAGCCTTTAGGATTGGGAGGAGTCTTTGCCTCGGGTGGAGGAGTTAAGCTTCTGAGCGTCTTGTTCACAAGTGATGGTAGGATGGAGTGGATGAATCAACATATCAGGGCTTAGTCCCCATTAATGAGGGCATTGCTTTGGTCTGTTGTCATGAAGAAAGAGTTGAATTGAAAGTTCTTGATTTACTGGTTTGTCTATATGGCTGATATGAGCTTCCTTCATTGATTGGCTATTGGCTAGGCTCAGCCTTTTAGAGAGGGGAGGAGCTCAGAGGGGAGCGCTGCTCCTTCACATCAAAGACAGGAAGGAGTCAGTTGAGGTGGTTCAGGTATCTAATTCGGATGCCTCCTGGACTCCTCCCTTTAGAGGTGTTTAAGCATGTCCCACTAAAAAGATGTCCTGGGGCAGACTCAGAACTTGCTGGAGAGATTTTGTAGCTTCTCTGGTCTGGGACTCTTCAGGGGCCTCCAAAAGGAGCCCATAGAGTGTCTCTGGTGTGAGTGATGTCTGGGTTTCTCTCCTGGACCTGTTATTTCTGCTACCCGACTACAAATGAGCAATAAAATATGGAGAGTGTTTTTCTGGACTGGAATTGAACAGGGAATGCAAGTAAACCTTAATGTTTTTGTTGCAACATATACTACCTCCAAACATTCAAATGCTTTTTGTAAAAAGGAAAAGTTGTTATAATTTAAAGGAAACAGACATTTTTGTGAAACCTAGGTACAAAACCAGTTTAAAGAGCCGGTCTACATCAATGCAGGGAATAACTTTATGGAATAATTTGGAAAACGATGTAAAACAAGTAACGTCTTTTTCTATATTTAAGAAAATGATTAAAACTAACTTGCTGAAAAAATATGTATAAAAGTTAGTCAATATGTAATGTAATAGAAATGTAAACACGTGATGAGTTCTTTATTTTGTTATATTATTCAAAGATAATCATTGTTTTGAATTGATTATTTGAATTGTTTGTTTTTCTTTCTTTTTTTTTTTTTTAAAGAGCAAAACGGGGCAGATATAAGATTTGTTCTTCTTCTGCCACCTTTCATTTTAGATTTTTTTCTTCCTTTTTTGTTTTTTTCATTATGAAATTGTAATTTATTTTAATCTGAAATCAATGAATAAAATTAAAAAAAACAACAAATAAATAAACTTTTACTTAATAAATGCACTTCAATGGTCAAATCAGCTGCATTTAACCAGGGCGGTGCAGCAAAATGAAGCTGATTTGACGGTTGCTCCAAGCGAGCTGCACAATGGTGGCGGATTATGACAAGCTGATCGTGTCATTAATAGCCACTTTTACCTATTACATGACACAACGCCATGCCATACTACTTGAGTGCCATCTAGTGGATGAAAGTAGTAGTGTTCAATATTTTCAGAATGAATGAAAACTATCATAACTCAGCCAAAACTTGGTTTATAAATATGGAAAAAACATAAATATGTCGCTTCATTCTATAAGTTGCAGGGCATGTAAATCGTGCAAAAAACTGCGACTTATAGGCCGAAAAATACAGTAGTATTTTTTGTTTGTTTGTCTGAGGTGGCACAGAGTGGGGAGGTGCGGTTTTGTTCGGTAGGCAGGGCGTTCGGTTCTGTTGACAGGGTGGGGCGCCCTGCTTGAATAATGGTAGGAGAAACGCTGTATAAATAACTGTTTTATCAGGCATTAGCACTTAGTTTATTTCCTTAATGTTTAGTTGGTTGTTCAGTGGCTATGAAAACACATACACACAGTCATACGCTTTGTTCAGGGAGGGTGGAATGATGATCACTACTGGCTTTAGATGACCATCATCATGTGTCTCAATCAATGAGAGCCTTTGTTTTGTACGGCTGCTGCCACATGGCGAGGACAGAAACATGGAGACAGTGCCCAGACTTTTACATGGGCATTATTATTTTAAAAGTTCCCAATGGCAGGCTGGATAGAAATAGTTATCTGTAAGCACTGCAGCGCAGAACTGTCTTACCACTGGAGTAGTTCGAGCCTGAAATATCACTTAAGTTCAAAATACAACGTCGATGCCAGCCAATCATCCAGCGTAACAAACGGTGGGGGGCGATTTCTACAGACGAGGCTGGATGCAGCGTGTGGGAGAAGAATAGACAAACAAGGCAGGCTAACAAATGCTATATCGAAGTGGATAGCTACAAATTTCAGGCAAATTATCAATGTGGAAGATGCTGGTTGGTGTGACGTCCTTAGCACCGCAACACATGACAGTACATATGAGCCTCCCTCACGGCACACCATCACAAGAAGAATTCACGAATTGTATGGAAAAGAGAGAGTTACAAAAGTGACATCTTGGATTTTGGAAGCGATGGCCCAACTTTTATTACATTTAGATGCAGCCACACACCAAAACGGATGTCAAAATTTAGCTTATTTTCCAATTTATTGAGTTCACAAGATGGACCGGACCAACGGTATTTCCAAGTCCCAACTTTCCTCTGCGACGGGGGACAAAAAGGAGGAAAAGTTTAGGCGCTCACAGGAGAGCAGAACCAAATGGGATTAGGCTGACACAGTTTATTTTTATTTATTAGTTTTTATTTTCTCACCAAAAGTTGTTCATAAATATTGTTTATCAGCCCGTTGACCTTTTTAACTGGATTCTGAAAATCTTGTCGTGTTTTATTTTCTCAGTTTTAATCAGCTGTCAGCAGTATGTGTGTGTGTATATCTAATAGCTATGCATTTTATTTCTGCAGATGTGTGCTCAGATTCTGAAGAAGAAGAAATGTAACTACACTGGGAACTGCACGTTTGCGCACAGCCAGGAGGAGAGGGAGATGTGGATGTACATGAAGAATAATAACCGTGAGTGGATCAAACCTCTCTGCAGTGCAGTTACCAGGAGATTCAAGAGACGTGAAAACCAACATCACAGCTCCGTTTGAGGAACGCTCAGCTCATCTGTTCACTTGTATTATTTATTTGTGCATTGTGACAGAGTTTATTTGGGCTGACGAGATGAAGTGAAGTTTAACTCCTGTTATTTTCTGACTGGATTAATTAATCTGATCAGGCTCAAGCTGAGTGTTTTGTGTCTTCAGTGTGGGACATGCAGCAGGTTTACGACATGTGGCTGTCTTTGGCCGCTCAAAACCGCCAAGCAGATGGAGCTGCGTTCCCTCAGCACAACCCCGAGGAAAAATGTATCATGATGCCAACAGACTATGCCGAGCCGATGGTGAGTTAACGTCTGGGCATTGATTCTAAAAAGACAAAATTCTTATCTTTTTCTGCATTTTTACACAAAGTTTGTTTAAATTACACATTTTGTTTTTCATCTTAGAGCGGCGTCTACTGCCATCTGTGCGGTAAACACAGTAACAGCGAGCGGCAGTGGCAACAGCACATTTCTTCAGAGAAGCACAAGGATCGAGTGTTTAGCTGCGAGGGAGAAGAAGAGGCTTTGACGTGGAACTACCGCTTCCCTGGGACACGCTTTAAAATCTGCCCCAAGTAAGAGCTTCATCTGGCTTGTTCTGAGTGTAACTGAGTCTGAACCACAAAAGCAGAATGGTGTCAAATTATGAAAACAATGTTCAATCATTTCTAAGTTATGAACAATCAACATCTTACTTGCTGTAGATGGTTCTTTGAGCATCTTCGGTTTTTAAAATCTCTATCTCTCTTTAGGAACTTGTTAATATTATAATTACCGTAATTGTCAGGCTTTAAATTGCACCCGTCTCTAAGCTCCACTTATTAAATATAGGATAAATCATAATTTTGTACATAAATAAGGATAAATCATAATTTTGTACATAAATAAGGATAAATCATAATTTTGTACATAAATAAGACTCCGGTAGGGGTCGAAATCAAAGTACCTGGGGAAAACCATGCATGCACGGAGAGAACATGCAAACTCCACCCAGAAAGGCCCCCAGACTGGGATTTGAACCGGGGACCTGCTCGCTGAGAGGCAGCAGCTCTGTCAGTCGCTCCACCGTGCTGCCATAATTTATTCATTTGACAAAATTAACGTGTTGCTTTGCAATATTGTATAAAAACTAAAATAAATAAAGGGTTGAATTTTACTGCAATTATTTATTTAGTATTCAGTCTCAAAGTATAAAAATAAAAATGATCCTTCTGTTCTTTAGATTGAAAAAGTGCATAAAATGTAAATCAACAAAATCCACCACAAAAATGAAAGTGCAGATGCAGTTCCAGAAAAATAACAAAACCAAAACGAAAGCTTAAGATCTGTTGAGCATAAATATAATATATTTATGGGGAGGCTGCTCCCCAGCCGCAGCCTCGCCTCCCTCTGCCGTGCCACAAGGTGATGCAGGTGCAGACGCTCTCCACCACACAGTGATAGCTCCATTCAGGACAGAGCCCTCCCAGCCCCCAAGTCCAGCTCTCCGCAGCTCCTCCTCTAACACACAGAGTCCTCCCCCCCATGTTTATCCCGACTGATGATCACTCAGGATCTGCTCAGAATACCAAAACCAGTGCCTAAAACAGCCTCATAATAATTTAAAATAAGGCTTTAACCCGGGAGCATGAGAAGCCGCTGCACTTTCTTTGCACCGCCATAGAAACCAGCATAACCAGCAACCAGAAATGCAGCTGATTTGACGTTTGCTCCAGGAGTTCTGGAGCGAGACGAAGGTGGTTTGTATGGAAAACTAAGTGTCTCATTAATAGCCACGTGTACCTAATAATGAGACACTTGGCTTGCCATATTGCTCGAGGGCCCTCTAGTGGCTGAAAATGGTAGTGTTCAATATTTTCCATGTCAGAATGAATGAAATCAACAGATCTCAGCCAAAAATTGAGTTCAAAATATTGGGTGGGGGGGTGCGTATATTAGTCGCTTCGGTGTATAAATTGCAGAATTTGCAAATTTATGCAAAAAGGTGCGACTTATACAGTGAAAAATATGGTAACGAACCAAATACAAAATCCTTTGTTTTGTATAGTAGATTAAACCATAAATGTAAGACGGCCTGCCTCGGTTGTCATAAAATGAACCGAGGATGGCACAGTATGGACGAAGTTGTGCAACAACATAACGTGTACCGTTAAGAATACAGTTTTGTAAGCAATACACACAAAAATGTCTCGATTGACAAAACTGGCTGTGCAAAATATGGTCACGCACACATACAGAGAATGTAGCAAGACCCTAACAGACAATTTCCTGGTCAGTAACATTTGCAATCCTGTGAAGCACAGGACTCTTTATGTATTTTGGAGATTTTACTAAAGAATATTCAACTTGAAGTGTAAGCTTTCCAAATAAATTACAAACCCTTCCTACACACACAATCTTCACACTTGCACAGTTTTTACATCAAAACGTAGACATTTTGTCTGGTTAGTATATTGTGATTTACTACTGGGATTTATCACAAAGTATGTGGATGCTGGGCTTTCAAGCAGTATCTGCACTGGCACCCTTCAGTATGTGTTTAGGTTATTTTTTCTTTTGTTTCTCTCTGCAGAAAGTTACAAGCCGAGTATGACCGTCTGAAAAAAGCCCATGACAGGAAGGGTCTGTCCCCATTGCCTTCGCCCCCTGAAATGCTCCCAGTGTCGCCGCAGAGTGCACGAGACGCTGAGCTTATTGCAGAGGCCAAACTACTGCGGCAACATAAAGGGCGTTTGGAGGCCCGCATGCAGATCCTGGAAGACCACAACAAACAGCTGGAGTCCCAACTGCACAGACTGAGGCAGCTGCTAGAACAGGTATGCCCTTACAGCACTGCAGTCCCACATGGACCAAGCTTACATCCAGCTAGAAAGTTGTTTTGTTGTATTCATCTCAGCAGTGGAGAACCCTCGAGGCCTTCTGCACCTTCAGTGAAAGCCCATAAATTCCACACATATTAAACGTTGCAATTAAAATTTTCATTTAATATCTCTAACAGTGTTTCTCCTTGGTCATTTGCCATGGCAGGGCGGTCATGTCTTTGCAAATTTTTGTCAAGGGCGGGGGTGGGGGCAATTTCCATAGGCAGGGCACTCAGTTCTGTTGACAGGATGGGACGCCCTCTTTGGATAACGGTAGGGGAAACATACTTTTTCTTATTTATTTTTTTGCTACTTTCTCATTTTCTGTAAAAACGTTTTTGCATTGGAGCAAGAAACTTTTGAATTTGTGAAAATAAATTTATCCAATCAGGTTCTTTAAAATTTGCGTCTCCACGCAGAAGCATGTTTGAGGGTTCTTTGTCACTAGTTAAGACTTCACTGTTAGGAAAAAAGGCTGAGCTCAGTCAAACTCTCCAAGATGAGTTTGTTTAATAACTGACAGGAACACGAACCAATCATAATTTTGATGTAAAGTGGGTGGAACCAAAAACACGAGGCGCTAAGACTTTGGGAATCCCCTGCAAGATGTTTTTAATCACTTGTGACACATTCAATTCCAACTAGTAAATTCAAAAATCACTACTGAAATTGTAGTAGATCTAAAAATGAAGGTTAAATATTGTATTATGGTTTACATGGATAATTTTCATTACTGGGGATGCGCAATATTGGATTTTTGGCCGATAATCGATACTGATATTTTTTCCCAAAACCTAGTTACAGAGACTACATAGCTTTCTCTGCTGTGGAATTAAAATACTAGATTATTCTACATGGTCTTTGTTAATTTGGCCTGCTACCAAATGCAGATGCTATAGATGAGACTACAAATGTTGTAACACTTCAACTTGGATTATGTTTAATGACAAATTTATTCATGACATTTATTCTCTAACACAGTGACAACACTTGAACAGTTCAAATTTGTAAATATTCCCAAATCTAAACTCAACCTGTTCACAAGTGACAAGTGAAAAGTTCATAAGTAGTAGTGCATTAATAGATATACTTGACAGTTTCTTAAATTAAAAATTAACTTAAAACAGAAGCCTTTTATATCAGCAAGTAATTTTGATGGAATGGCCAATATCCGATATTTAACTTTATCGTTAATATCAGCCGATATAATACCTTGCCAATAATATTGTGCATCCCTAAATATTACAGTAGTATTTTGGTTTTGTTACATGAAAAACTTTTGCAGAAACGGTAAGTTTAATGGGTTATTGTTAAAAATATGGACACATTAAACTGGTTAAAAACTGTGTTAATTCCAAAGGTGTACTGTGGCAGATGAATAAATGTGCGAGCAGCTGCCAATTACGATACATGCTGCTTATTATTCACACTTTAGACTCTGAAACCTCGGCCTGTTCAGATGTGCACAAAGGTATCCTGGCAAGAACAAAAGTCTCCTACAAAGGCTCTTATTTTCTTAATTTTTAGTTTTTGTAGCATTAATGCTTGAAAAGCTCAGCTCATGTTATTAAGAAATTATGAAGCAATGCTATGATAGCTGTGTTAGCCAAAATGGGAAACCCAAAAACTGTCCAAAGGTAGATTCTTGTTCTAGGCTCTTAAGGTGGATGATGATTTTGCCCATGCATGCTCAGTTGTCTATTTCTTTTCCCCAAACACATCCATGGCTTTGTGCATGTCATTTGTAGCATGCATCACCACATGCGTTACCTACTGCCACCCGCTGGCAGGAAAATGTCATTTATTACTGACACTGCACTGCAGGCACAGAGGGGGAAAGTGATTCAGTAAATACTGTGTTAGGACTAATTAGGCAGAAATGGACAGTTTTACCCAAAACAATAATTCCTCACAGTGCACTAGTGTGCCATGGCACAGACAACCCATCAGGATTAAACACAAAAGAATAACCCTGAGAAATTGTCCTAATGTGTCCAAATGGTGCCTCCATCTAACAGAAACCAAAGGACTGCTTCCAGGTTTGCTGGTGAACTGACTGTCACTCTGAGGGGCTGATCACATTTGTAGATTAATTTCTGTCTTTAGCTATCTGATAGTGCTAAATACATGTATGAACTTCCTTAGTGTCTTTTGAACATGTTTTCACTCAAACCACCTTTGCTAGGTTTTTCTCTTCCACCCAGCTACCGGTACGTTTTAACGAACTGTTTATTAGAATCCTAAATAAAAATAGTCTACTTGTTGGAATTGTGTTAACGTCAGTGAATTGCAGGATGCTGTATGGGTGAGTTTCTCTTTGGTTTATTGTTTGTTCTGATTGTTGTAGAGCTGGCTGGCTGCCAAGGATGGCCAGAGGCGAATCCAGAGTCCTGAAAAGATGACAGAATGTTTATTCAGCTGGGCTCCTCTGAAAAGTCCGTGGTATTCCTCAGTAGAAGGGTTGGGAGGGGTGAGAGCATCAGGTTTACAAAACTTCTACAGGCGTGTTGAGAGAAGACGGCCTGTCAAGGCCAGTCAGGGAGTCGAATGTCAGATAAACACAATTGTTTTGAGAACAGGCAGAACTTTAATGACATCTACCTTCAGTCTGTGTTGGTCCACTCGCTTCCGAAAATGTCCAAATTAAAATGAAATGTAAACTGTCTATAATTTATACTGTATTAAGCTTTTTAGACCACATTTTTGGAAACAATTCCAAGGTTCTAATATGCTAATACATTTTTTCCTAATCTTTTATAACTGCAATTGAAAACATGAGACCTATTTTTATACACTTTTATTTGTTGTTTTTATTATGAGTTCCTATCGAAAAGTATTAAAGCAGCAGCAACACATCTACAAAGATTTGGGGGAGGACTACAATACCAGGAATCATACCCTGGTTTTTAACAGCAATCTGTAACATCTAGGAATTAAAAAGACCAGTTACTGGAGTTTTTCAAGAGGAATGTTGTCCCATTGTTGTCTGATTCTAGCTGTTGAACAGTCCTGTGTCAGTGCCACCGTTTCCAAACCACACATGTCCCACTACTTTCTTGTAAATCTTTCATTTGACCTTTGCTGACACCCTTTTGTCAAAAAGTGCTTCTAAAACTTTTCTCCATCCACTCCATCTTGCTTGGAGTCTCTCCTTCACCTCTTTACCACATTCCCTGTTTTCCTGGACAGTCAACCCCAAGTAAAGTCCTGCACCTTTGTGACCTCTGCTCCTTGTAGCCTCACTGTTCCACCTGCCTCTCTCCCATCTGTGCACGCGCTCTGACTTTCATTCCTTGTTTTTTTAAGTGTATGCCTCAATTCAGTTTCATTTGAATTTAGTGTATTTATAGAGCTTCTGGGTGGCATGGTGGATCAGATGGTAGAGTGAGAAGGTGGCCGGATTAAATCCTGGCTGGGGGGTGGGGGGCTTTCTGGGTGGAGTTTGCATGTTCTCTCTGTGCATGTGTGTGTCATGATCTGCCGTTTTGGTTTGAACCCACGCGCAGGAAAGCAGGAGGACTTGATTGTAAAAAATGTATATTATTTATTGAGACAAAAACCAAACCTGAAACAAAATGTGGCAGCAAAACTTACTTTAAAGATGACAGGACAGGTGGAGCAGGTACAGACCATGACACCATGGAAGGATTAAGCCCGGATGCTGAAGGACAGTAAATACTGACACTATGTGAGAGGATGGACACCTGGGGTGATTGGAATTAGGATCAGCTGTGGATGATGACACAGAAAACACAGAGGCAGGAAGACAGAAACAGAACAGAACCATGTCAGTGGAGTTTTCTTCAGGTACTCCAGTTTCCTCCCACAGACCAAAAACACACGTTAGACTGATTGGTAACTCTAAACTATGTGTGTGTGAGAGAGTGAATGTTTGTTTGTCTTTATGTGTCCCTGTGATGGACTGGAGACCTGTCCAGGGTGTCCCCCGCTTCTCGCAGAGTGACTACTGGATATGGACACCAGTGACCCCCTCGACCTGAAAAAGAAGTAAAGATAATGGATGGATGAACAAAAAAGGTTGAATCATGTCATCTGGACTTTGTTTTTTTTTGGCTATACCTCCTTTTCCACCTGTTCCCTGTTCTCACCATGGAATCACCATGTCATCTGCAGACATAATTCACAGGAAGTCCTGCCTGTCCTCATCTATTAGGCTGCCCTTTTAGACTTCTTCTCTTTTTCACAAGTCATCCTACACACCATCATCTGATGCAGTTTGACCACGCCCTCCCCTGCTACAACCTGGTTTCCTCTACTACACAGAATGTAGTCTACAAGGTCACTCTTTTGGAAATAAGTATAGATAACAGCTTTTTCCATCCTTTTGGCAAAATCCATCACCAAGATGTTTTAATGCTGTTTCGCCTGAGGATCACAGGCAGTCAGTACTAATGCTTGATGTTATGAACTCTACATGGTGTAAGCTCAATCATCCAGATAACAAAACATGTTAAACCGTGTTATCTGGACCAGTTTCTTTAAGTGAGAAAAGTATCGCCCTCCCCCCCATCCAGAGGACTTCCTCAGTAACTTTTTTGTTTACTTGATCATTACTTAGAATGAGTGTTTTGCACATTTAGCCTACTTTTGAGATTCCAACATGCTTCAAACACAGCAGTGAAGGCTACCTATAGGACAGATCTGGTTGGCAGATCGTAGACTGAGGAAGTCCTCTGGATGGGGGACGAAATGTTTCTCACTTAAACTGGTCCAGATGACATGATTTAACCTTTTTTTGTTGGACATGGGATAGTCTTCCTGATCTGTCAAGGAACATTACTCAAAAGTTTCCCTATTCAGTTTTGCACTGTTGCACCTCTGCCCAACTTTACTTGCTTTTAATCTCATCTTAAGAACCTGTTGCCAATTAACTGCAAAATGCTTTCTCATTGGTACAACTTACGGTACTTCTACAGTTTTTTTAAAAGCTCCTGTGCAAACTTTTTATACATGTTGCTGCTATTATGTATAAATTTAGGTTTTTGAGATCTGAAAATCATCAGTTAACTCCGCTGCAAATTTCCTTTTACATAAAGGCAAAGCATTATAAAAATCACACCTGTCAGAACACATTTCACTGTTAGACTTGTGCTAAAATTCATACAAAAAACAAATAACCACAACACCACGTCACTTCTTCAGCAGCCTCCTTCAGGATAGCGTGATTTATTACATTTTTGAACAGTGTCCAGAACCATTGCAGTAGGGGAGAGAAAATCTAAAATGTGAAATACATGATAAACATTTGCTAACAGGACTCGAGGGCTTTAAAGAATCAGTTTTGAAATGCTACGACATGAATTATTAATTTAACACATGAAAAATATAATTAAAAAAAATTGTAGCATAAAACAAGAGGATTATTGTGGATATTTTCTGCCCACATGACAACTACCGGTACTCCATTTTGAATTTGGAAAACTTAGCCAAAAGATTACTTACTTTAAAAAAAAAAAAAGTGAAATTTAATTTAATCAAAATATTAGGAGTAAAAAGGAAGCTGAAACTGTACATAACAATTCTTTTGCCTAAACATGTCATACAGTATTTCTACAAGGCATCTAACTTGTTCAAATGATGTCATTACCGGTATTTGATTTGTTTAGAAGAAAAATAGACAAAACCAGTTTTAACAAAATGAGTTCATCAACTCGACATCAAATAAGTTTATAGCACACGTTTCAGACAAAAACAACCAGTCATTGGAAAACTGAACTTAAAAAATAAAAAATAAAAACTACGTTTTATGACGGTGTAATAAATGGGTTTGACAAATGGTTAGTCAATTTACAAGATGTATCTGACCATAATGTCTTATTTTGTTTTTTAATCAAACAGCTTCAAATCTGACAATCTCTTAAAAAAATGATTCTCAAAGGTGTTTGGAAAACCTTCTCAACTATATTGTCCTCCAACCTAAAAAAAAGGGGCAACTTCATGACTAAAAATATTCAAAAAGCACAAACTTGCTGCAGGGTCCCCATGTACTAATTATCTTTTTGCACTTGGGGTCTCAGGTTTCTCCTCTGGGTGGGTCTTCTGGTGAGCGCTCAGGGTGCGCTCACGGCTGAAGCTCTTCCCGCAGGTCGGACAGGCGAAGCGTCCAACGGCGTGAGCCCGCAACATGTGGGCGTCCAGCTGCTCGGGACGGGCGAAGCTCTCGTCACATTCCTCACAGGGATGGGCTTTCCGTGGTGTGTGTTTCTCCTTCTTGTGGGCGCGGAGCTGAACCAAGTTAGGGAATGCGAGGTCACATTCGGGACAGGGGTGCTGACGGGGTGGAGTGAGCTCTGCTTTAGGCTTCATCTCCTTTGCTTGACCCTGAGGGTCATCTTCGGCACTTACATCTTCTGTTTCTGATTTGGGGGTTGCTTTAGGAGGACGGCCACGCTTCGCTCCGACTGTTTTTCCCTTTTCTTCTGCTGGCTCCAACGTGCTGCTGGCCTTCGCCGTCTCCTCCGCCTCGTCCTTCTTTCTTCTCTTCCCCTTTTTCTCACCACCTGCGGGGTCTTCGATTTTGGGAGGCCGCCCACGTTTCTTGATGGGTGAAGCGCTGCCATTGCATTGTTGACCTTCAGGATACTTCTCCTGGTGCGCCAGCAGCTCCGATTCAGCTTCAAACCCCTGCCCGCACTTCTTACAGTGATGGGTTTTTGTAGGGTCCTCCAGCTGTTCTGCAGTCTCATCCGGGCGTGGATGCTGGGTCAGGCGATGAGTCCGCAGTAGGCCAGGACTACGGAAGACTGCGTTGCAATCTTTACAAACAATCTGTCTCTCTGGACACACCTGTCTCCTATGAGTTGTGAGCTGCAAATAAAATAAATAAAATATAAACACACAAATAAGTAAAATAATTACAGGTAATGCCAGAAATGCTTGTTTTCACCACCATGCTATTTTTTAAAATTAAAGTTAAAATCTTCCCACCTCTGAAAACGTTTTAAAGCTCTCCTTGCAGTGAATGCATTTGAAGGGTTTGTCGTCACTGCTGTGCGTTGGCTGGTGTTGTGTTAATTCCTCTGACGATGGAAATGAGCGGTCGCACACGTAGCATGTAAACAGCGTGTTTCCCTGTTATAAGGCAAAATTAAAACAATTTAAGACCAAAATCAAAAATCACTTTTATTATTGACCACTGCAGAAATGCTAAGTTGGAAGATAATACAGTGTCTAACAAGGATTTTACTCCCTAGGATGTTTTATCTATTTATTGCTTTTATAAAGTCATGAACAATATAATTATGAAACAAAACAAACAAACAAACAACTTATTCAAAGTGAAAATAGATTTTTAAAAAGCCTTTTTCTTTCAGCTGTTCCGCTCTACAGACTGTCACAGCAAGTGAACTCTCACAAGAGATTCAACATTTGTTTTACACTGGATACCCTTACTGACGCAACATGGACTCAAACCCACAGCCTCAGAATAATGATTTAAAAAAAAAAAAAAAACTAAATAATGCAAATTAAATAAAAATGTAGTGTGCAGAAATTCACTTTTGCATAAATATTTACCTAATTTAAAATGACAGTCCTAATTAAACAGAGATCTAACCACTCGGTGCTGCAAGTCTTGCAGCTAGAATCACTTGAGGGTCAGTGGATGAGTTTCAAGTGATTGCAGTATGAGAACACCTGTGTTTAGAAGTGTAGTGAACTAACCTCCTCCGTCCATCTGGTCTCAGATGACCTTCTGAAGGGCAGACCATATAATTCCATTAGTTTGATCCAAGAACTCAAAATTAGTCATCAAGAGACTTTTAATTTAGTTCTAAGTCAAATAATCAAAGAACAGTCTTAATTTACTTTATTATCAATATTGAAATCAAAGACTC
>JARVGV010000713.1:10587980-10598991 GCA_031762435.1 Hypsolebias longignatus
CGACCTACGGCAGAATCGAGCTACGAACGGTCCTTAGGTCCGGAACCCGTTCGTATCTCGGGGACTACCTGTACTTTTATAAACTAACTACAAAGTTGCTGTGTGTCATTATCATTTTTCCCTCAGTAACAAATCAGTTTGTATTAAAGCATAGATGTGTAAAATGTGTGTAGATGTGTAAAATGTGTGAGAGAGTCACATCCCAGAGGCAGTGTGAGCATTGCAAACGGGCTGGGTGGGAATTATATGTGCAATATTTCTGACTTTTTACGATGTTTCTGAGTGTGAAAATGTTTTTTTCATCTTACTGGTAACACTTTACAATAAAGTACACAACATTTAACTACCATGGAACACCTCAGGAACGAATCAGGAACAAATCAGGAGCTAATGGGTAGTTAACCAGTACTGGAGAACACACAGCCAAGCCTTATCAGGGGACTAATGGTTAGTTACCTGGGAAATGAAGAGGAACTAATCAGGAATTAATGGGTAGTTACCATGGAAACCAAAGAGAAACGAATCAAGAGCTAATAGGTAGTTAACCAGTACTTACTGGGGAACACACAGCCAATGACCAGCTCTGCTGGTCTCACTCGGTCCTCTTCCCCCGGAGCCTCGGAACCAAAACTAAAATCCTGTGCCATCTTCCTGGCCCTGAGCTCAGCTGTGACTCGCAGAAGGCTGTTTCCAGACCCCGTCCTCATGTAATCACGAAGGCTGAACCCCGACCTGAGCAGACAGGTGGACCGGGACTGGTCTGGGACAGACGGTGGAAGCACTTTTTATAAACATTTTATGTATTAAAAACGTCACGTCAGCATTAGACCAAGGTGTTGTCATTATTGTTTTTGAAATCTTTAAAATAGATCCAGCTGCTGCTCCAGTCCGAGAAATTGCAAATGGCAGATCGATGTTTTGAAAAGTTTCTGGAAGATCCAGTGACTTTGCCCCTGACCAATCAGTGACTGACAGTGTTCTGACATCACGTTTTCGTACCTACTCGTTCGGGTTAGAACCACAGAGCCAAGGGTCCTGAAAATAGTAACAGGTGCAAAGTACTGGTACTAATGGAAAAGCCTCAGAACCAGGTCAAGTCGGGTCCAGTCGGGCCGTACCAGTACTAATGGAAAAGGGGCATAAGAACTAGTTATCTACCCATTAAATCCTGATTTGTTCCATAGGTGTTCCCTAGTAGTTGAGCAATTTTGTGTACCTTGTTGTAAAGTGTTGCCATGTTATTTTCCTATTCTGGTTTGGTTTGACATTTATGTTAAAGTCTCTGTTATTGGCCTTAAATTGACACCATGAGTCAGAAACTGGATGGGGTAGGTATGACTCGGCTTTGCTTAGCTCTGCACAGCATAGCATCGCTCCGTGTAAATTACTATTCTCCTGTTCGCGTTTAATGCTGAGAACTTTATTTTAAAAAACATTTGACTGACTTTAATTTACTGTATTTAAATTTAGCAGAATCTAATTCCCTTAAAAGTTATGAAATTTAGTGAAAACACTAATCCGCTAAACGGAAAGTTAGTTCCAGTTTTAGCGGAACCGTGCCCACCACTTCCATCAACCTTATTGTGATTTCTGAAAGGACCCAAGTGGTACGGGGGTGGGGGGGTGGGGGGGGGGGGTTGAAGCCATTGAGTTACAATCTATACCTCCTTGCATCCTGAATACTGGGTTCAATAATGACCACAAACAGGATAAAGAGGTGCTCATCTCAAAGGAATACAGTGGAACTGTTGTGAAAGAGCCTATGGAGTACCCCAAGGTTCAGTGCTTGGACTAATACTTTTTTATTTTACTTTGTACATATGTTTCCTTTGGGACAAATTATTAAAACAGCCATGAAAATTGTGATGCTGATGATTTATTATCTTTACCTGCTTCTTCCTTTCCAGATCACTGGTGCCCATTTCCAGCGGGGTACATCCTGAGCAGGTCGTAAGTCCATCACAGGGCACAGAAAGACAAGTCAACATTCACACCCAGTTTGGAGTTAACAGTTAGGCTAACATGCATTTTTGGTCTGTGAGAGGAAACCAAAGAACCCAGAGAGCGTGCCAACTCCACCCAGAAAGTTCCCAGTCCAGGATTCAGTCCAGCGATCTTCATGATGAAGCAACAGCTCTACTAACTGTGCCACCGGGCTACCTTTAACGCTGATGATATTCACGATGATACATGTATTTATCCATCAAGCATGGTCAATCTTTTCAGGTGTTTTGATCACAAGCATGTTAAATAAACCTGAATAACTCCTTTTTTTTTTAATTTTTAAACAAATTTAGAACAGAGGTTGCAGAGGTTGTAGTATTTGGACCTGGGTATTGAAGGAACACATTTTACAACCGGCATTAACTTGTTCTCTGGTACTAATATTAGGAACCTTGGTGATTTGTGACCAGGATATAAAGCATGCTACAGTACTAGCATTCTTCCACCTGAGCAATATTGCTGAAATTGGGAATGCCTAGCCAAAAGGCTGCCAGCTGATGCTGCTTCTCTCAATGGTTCCGCGTTACATCCCTTTCCTCCTAACCAACCAGCTCAAGGCAGATGAACACTCACCATTGTTTTGCTAAAGTCTCGTTAAAAGGGAGTCATTCTTTTGCACTATTAACCTGCCGTGCTCTCTAAGGAAAGGGGACTACATCAAAGTGAAGATTTGACAGATTCTGCTGGTTTCTTCTTAAAATTTGACTTTTTTTTTTTTTTTTACATCATACTCACTCTAACTGTATTGCAATGTATTTGAAAGGAATTGGATTTCACGCAACTTAATATGAATTGGGCCAGTTTTGAGCTGTTTCTGTTCAGTCAACACAGTCTCAGAGGCTTCCATCTTTTCTGATAGCTAATATGTCTCCTGAGACGAAAAATCCCATCAGCCTCGAGTATCCAGACTATTTTTCTTTCTGTCCTGATACAAAAAGAATACATGAATGAGTGTATTTGTACGCTTAGATCTTCTGCAGGTTTATATTTGATCTGAACACTCCGTGTGTGTATTTGTGTGTCATTTTGTGCTGCTGCTAACTGATATGTCAGAAAATCAATTAATCACTTTAAAGCGGCAGTTAACTGCATACACACAATAGAATCCATGAATGATGGATGAGGCGTGTGTCTGTACGGTATATTGTATGTGTGTGTGTGTGGTTGTAGTGGTAGAAGTACACGAGTGAGCGTTTTTATGGTTTCATTAATTACAGACATTGGCTAACTTCTCTCTTTAAGTGATCAATTTTACAAACCTACTGAGATGTGGAAATGTCTGATCTGACTCATTAATACAACTTTACTGGACGTGTTTAGTCTCTTTTCAATTATTAAAGAAACAATAAGACTTCACTTTTCCAAACTCTGGGGAGAGGAAAAAAAATCATTGAGCATGTTTGTAAAATTAAACGACTCAATGTAAAAAAAAAAAAAAAAAAAAAAAAAAATTAAAAAAAAGAATAGCTTTATGTGACAAACAATAAAAGGTATAAAAGATCATTTGACCAGTTAGTAAAACACTTTAGCTAACTCATAGGGGACATAAGCTATAGTGAACCCTTGATGCTGGTTCCAAGTCTGAATAAATGAGGTATAAAATGTAAATCAAACATTGGTAAGATTCCCAGAGTGGATTAAATGGGGTCTATATCACTCACCTGTGACTGCTGGGATTAGTTAAAATCTCAACATTGTGGAAAAATAGCAAGAAAATTGCACATTTTCAGTTGCCATTTTACTGAATTCTGAGTGTTTTCAGTCAAGCAGCAAACGGTTTAGCACATCCAATTTCAGACTAATTTTGTGTGCATGGTTTGAAAAATCTGTATTGTAAGTCAAGCACATTATTTAATTGTTCACCTCTGCCCACTCTGTACTTGTTCTGGCCCAATTTGTTTCGCCCACGGATGACTTTTTTTTAATTCTTCATTTATTTACTCATTAATTTAAAAGTAAAAATGAAACTAAACAATTTAATTAAAAAGAAAAAAAAATGAATGAAAAGGGTTCAGAAAGAAGAAGAAAATTCTTATATCTGCCCCTTATTTAAAAAAATAAATAAATACATATTCAGGCTTGAACAATTCCCAAAGCGAAAATAAAAAAAACATCAGGCATTGTACTTTCTTAACTATTTTAACTTAATCATCTTTTTAAACATAAACATTGTTTTAGAAATTTTTATGGTGATATCAATGTAATTCCACAATTCTCTTTCCTGAATTACAACACAGCTCCTTCAGACTAGTTCTAAATGGAGGTTTTACAAATATTTCCATTCCCTTAAGGTTATAATGATTCTCTTTTTTTAACATATTTTAATAAAATATTTGGGGGTAATATTTTTTATGAGCTTTATACATGACTTGTAAAATACTATGTTCAACTAAATCATAAAATTTTAATAATTACAACGGATGAAATTACATATTTGTTGGGTGACCATAGCACTTCCTACTAATAATTCTTATAGCTCTTTTTTGTAAAATTAAAAATAGGTTTGTAATTCTTTTGCATGCTTTCCCCCAAACTTCAATACAGTAGATTAAAAATGGAAAATCATTACATTATACAATATATACAGAGCTATGTCATTCAAAAACTCTTTTGCTTTATATAGTTATGCAATTGATTTTGCTATTTTTACTCTTAAGTAATTTACATGAGATTTCCACGTCAGCTTCTCATCAGTAACGACACCCAAAAATTGCATTTCATTAACTCTATGAATTTCAATAGTCAATAATAAATGGAACTTCAATAATTTTCTTTCTACTACTAAATATTATTTAGTTTTTTTTCTCCAAATTTAATGATAACTTATTAAGTTGGAAGTTTGTATTTTTAAGAATTCTGCCTGTATCATCTCTAACATTTGTTCAGTATCTTCACCTGAACAAAAAACGGTGGTATCATCTGCAAATAAAACACACTTCAAAAGCCCTGACACATCAACCAGATCATTCGCATACAAACTAAACAACTTTGGTCCAAACACCGAGCCCTGAGGAACTCCACATCCTGCCTCAGCATGCCACTACATTTAGGATTTAATCTGCAGGAGAACATTTTAGAAATGAACATAGTCAAACTTTGACTAATGGTTTAATAAATATTTATGCTTAGCATGGTTTTGAGAACTGCTGTAGAGTCTGAAATTTTCTTTCATAGGAGAGCTGCCATACATGTCAGAATACAACTCTAGTGCTACATGATTTGTGGAAATTTAATTGAGAAAGGTTAGAGTGGGTCTGCAATGCCTACGTCTCTGCGACGATCAAGGGATTTGAACCAGTGATCTCGCAATCACAGGCTAACATACTCTAACCTCTACACCACAACTCCCCAAATACTGCCATAAAGCAGTCAAAAGATAAGCACTGAACTGCGCTTCGGATCGTATTGTCACGCCGTACCAACAAGGTCTTGGGGTTCAAGTGTGGATGGAGCTTGGCGATTTGTCCCCATGCTTGCAAAGGTTTTCTCTGGGTGGCTCAGCTTCCTTTAAGACTTTTCCCAATTCTATTGTAGTGCAAAAGTATTGTTTTCAATAAAAAATGAACAAGAATGAGATGCTAGAGTTATGAGTTTTGAACTGGCCCAAACAAAAACATGATGGTTTTGCCTACACTTTATTCCTTCTGCCATCACTCAGGCGCACACAACCCCCGACCGGTGGAAAGTGTGTTTGGGGAGGATGGAAGTATTGATCCCTGCTTTGCCACTGTCATTGGCCTCAGGGTGGCCTCAGCTCAGGGGAGGACAGAAACAGACAGCCGCTGGCACAGAGAGAGTGGTTGTCATTTTGTTTTTGATGTTCCACCACACTGCGATTGCACCGTATGGAGCTGTGTTCCTTTGTCTTTAAACTCAAAAAGACTATCGGACAAGTTTACACAAATGAAAGGGCTGAAATTACCGTACGGCGATGCGCACTTTATGCACTCAAGTGTGGAATAATACAAATTCAAGTTTCTATGAACTTCTCTTGTGTATGAGCTCTGGATCGTCTCTTTAAAATTGCAAGTGAATGGTGTCTAGAACTTGTGATATCTACTACAAAAACAGTAGACACACAAATATCCAAGGGATGCCCAGACACATTTGCTACTTACCGGTACTTACTGGATAGTTTAACTTTTCTTTTAATTTTGTTTCTCTATACCACTGGTTCCCAACCCTGGTCCTCGAGGAACACTATCCTGTATGTTTTGGTTATTTATCTGCTTTGGCACATCTGATTTGAATGAACAGGTGATTAACGAACTTTTGCACAATTTGAGGAAGTACCGGTAATAAATCCCCGAATCAGGTGTATTGGAGCAGCGAAACAAATAAAACATTATGTTCCTCTAGGACCATGGTTGGAAACCACTGTCCCATACATCTGAGCAATCGTTTGAAAATTAAAACAAATACTTTGACAGTTTAGGTGTTTAACACCTGGTTCAAATATGGATTAAGTCATCGGTCAGACAAATCAATCAATACTGGTAATCGTGTAATAAAGCAATATAGATCTCTTTAATTGAAACAAACATAATATGACAAGTTTATCATTGTCTTCTGTTCTGTTATCTGAATGTAAAATGTGAATTTTCTGCCCTACAGGTGGTGGACTCGCATTGCGGTGACGCCATGTGGATGTTTCCTGGTTCAAACCTGGGGTCCAAGGCTCTCAGCCGCCAGGCACTCACTGGTGAGCTTCTCTTCAGACTTGCCTTTAGAGAAGAAGGTGGTGCCCTGGCTTACTCATTCTGGGCAGGGTGCTGTTCCACTCCTGGTGAATTTCCATCAAGATTTTTTTGGGGGGTGTTTGAACTGTCTGGCTCCTCCAATGGCGTCAGTATGCCATGGTAGACTACAGGTCCAACAGGTCTCTCTTGTAAATGAGTCCTCGCGACTCAATGAGACTAACCTGTATAAATAAATGTTGACTGAATCTGGGGCGGGCACCCCTAACAACACAGCCCCAGATCACTGCACCATTATGTGTGGTGTTCCTCAAGGATCTGTACTTGGTCCAAAGTTGTTCATTTTGTATGTAAATAATTTGGTCAAGGTGTCTGGTCTCCTTAAAGTAATAATGAATAAATGAAATAAATGAAATAAATCATTTGGGTATTCTAATCTGTCTACCGTGTTACGGTGACAATTTTCTGATTAATGAAAGCCTGGCTCTGCAGGGAGGTGCTCCGGTTTCCCTTTTCAAGGTGAGGTTTCCTGATGTGTTTGTTGTTTGTCAAGATTTGTGAGTCCCTTTATGCCTGACCCCTCCCCTGAGGCCTGTTTACCATGGGAGACCCTACCAGGGGCTGATGCCCCCAGGAACATAGGGGTACTCCAAACCCCTCCACCATGTAAAGGTGGTGATTCTGTGGAAGGCATCATTTTATTGCTGCAATACCAAAATGTGTCCAATTTACTGTTGGTTTGAGGTGAAGTTAAATAATTTTAAAATTATTGTCTTTCATTATTCCATCTAGTTTGTGCCCTACACCAGCACCACAGCATGATACTACCACCACTATGCTTGTATGTTGGAGTTTCTCTAATGTTGTTCGGAATGAGCGTATCCTTTTGAAATGGCATTTAGAAACTACCGGCACTTGATTCTTGTTTTTAAAAATCATTGAAGTTGTACAGTCTTCAAAATTCCCTGCAACAATATGACATTTATGTCTATGAAGAGTGCACGTAAAACTTCTGACCGATACCATAAATACTGCATCATTAGTTTAGCAATGAAGATGTTTTCAGGTGCTGCACTTATGTCAAACTTATTTTACTGTATTTTGCCCAGAACTTCCAAAATAGTGTATAAAAATGGTGACAGAGAAGGAAGGTGGAGTAGGGGGGAAAAGAGGGCAAAAAAATCATTTGAGTAGCTAAATTAAATTAGCAGCTTTAAAGAGCCCGAGGGCAGAGTGGAGTTCTGTCCCCTGTGGCTATGCTTTAGAGAAGGGGGAATGAATTAAGCTTGACTGGCTTTTCTGCCTCCTCCTCTTACTCTTATTTTATACTCCATCCCTTTTCAGATTTTAACTAATATGTGGGGGAGACAGGAGGAGAGAGTGCAAGATGAACAGGAGGGTATAAAAGCAACTTGTCAAGGTGAGGACAAGCTGAAGTGATTCCAGTCTTCCTTGTTCATTTATTTCCTTCATTTTGCCTCTTTCCCCTTTATTTCATTTCCTTGTACTTCTTCTGTGTTGTCGTTCTGGGTGTTCGAAGGTTGTTGATGTTTTTGCACCCAGGATTCAACTATGAACCCAGGGGTGTTCACCAGCTCTGGCTCCCTGTCCTGGGCTATGTACCTGATGAGGAAAGGCCAGACAGGCACCGGATTCTTTGGTAAAGCTCATTTTCTTGACACCTTGCAGTCTCCATCGCCACTGAACTGTCCGTCCGTGATGTCTTTGCCTTGCTGTTTTTATGCAACTGACAAATGAAAACGTTTGCTCAGTATAGAATGTTGTGTTTTTGTGTCTCGATTCATTGCACGGTTGCACTTCTTGGAATGTTCCGTCTTGTTTTGAGGGTTGCATCTCAAGGTTCTGGTAGCTTCTGCTTGAACTGCTGCTTCCATGTAGTGTCTTACTGCTTAAACTAATCAAAGATGCAAAAGCAAGAGTTTTCTCAATGAGCTGTGTTGTTGGGAAACGGGTATTTAGGGGGTGCTAAGGGTCTTGCAGGGGTTCTTGAAATTATTTCAAGAATATTGTAGTTGAAAAGAGATTCCAATGGGTTCTGTAAACTGGACATTGACCAATCCTGTTCATTTCTTATGGGGTCATGCCATGTGTTGCTACATTAGACTTTGTATTGGGTGTCAGTACAATACGTACTGTTATGGAACAAGTATTCCCCAGGTTGGCCATGTTTCTATCTGTAAGAAAGACAAATAACTACAGTACCCTTGCAAGTCACATAATAAATGCAAAAATACAAGACGAGACTCAGTTTTAAAGGTCAGTGTTAAATGTCCATAAGAAACAAACATTGTATGTGTTTAAAGTACGTAAATGTAGTTTGCTAAAGCAACAGTTACGTTTTAAACGTAAATCTTGCACGTATGCGTTGGGATGATTTTCAACTATTATTGCGACAAATCTCAACTCATTGTAAATAAATTGATTTGTTGATATTTTTGTGTTTAGCTAGGTTTGAATAGATGTAGCAGCCATTTTGACTCCAAAAGTTCATCAATCGACTGATTACTTCTGAGCATGCCATTAGAATCTGTCCATTGGTTCATAAGTTATTCTGCTATCAGGTAGTTATCACCGTTTTAGACAAAGAACTCAGTGATTTGTTACTACTCTAAATAAATGTTACAGATGACTCTCAGCTACTAACTCACCAAATTTGAGCTCAATTTCTAAGAAATTTACTGAGTGTTTGTTACATTTGGTTGGCGGCCATCTTTAATCTCTTGGTACATTCATGTGAATGTGTTTTGGACTCCAGCAAACTTTCAGCTTATTCATCTTTCCATATGTTCAGCTTAAAACTTTAACTTTTTTTTTTGTAACTTATACTTTTTGAAACATTTACCTTTTTTGTTCTTATTGAGAATAATGAAAACATTTTCAAATCATTGAAAACCTTTATACTCTTTAAAATCAGCTTGCTTCAATTTTTTTTTTAGCTTTTAGCTACTAGTATGCTGGAATATGCTTTGGCTACTGTTGACTTGTTTAAGCCTTTAGCTACTAGTCCATTTTTTATTTTAGCTATTGTTTTGCTAATTTTAGCTTTTAGCTACTGTTGTGTCATTCTTAGCTTTAACTTTTGCCTCTTGTGTTTGCTTTTAGTGCCTGTTCGGCTAATTTTAGCTTTTGCTTTGCCAAATTTAGCTGTTTTTTTTACTTTTAAAACGTGTTTATTTTTAATAACAACTATGACAACCTATAGGGTAATTCTGAAGAAAGAACAAAACGTGATAAGGATTATTTTGTTCATTTCCCTGTTTTGAGATTGGTCATTATTATGTCAAGAATAAAGTCAAAATGTCTGAATTAAAGTTGTCTGTAATAAAATCTACATACAAAAAGAAAAAGTTCAAATAAAATGTAAAAAAAATAAAGTATTTAAGTGAGTATGACGAGAGTAAAGTTGCTATTTTGAAATGAAAAGATAAATTAAACCACGACTGGAGCAAAGACCAAATATCTTGTTTGAATAGTCATTTTGTTTCTTATTAAAAGAAGTTTTACTAAAAAGTAAATTATTTTACATACATATCATTTGGCATAGATTGTGACATGTTTAAAATAGTAAATAACTTCTAAATAACTTGAATTCAACACCTACAATAAGCAATGACTGCAGTCCACTCTTTGTGAATCTCCCCCACATTTTGGAATGGGTTTTGTTTCACAATCTTCTCCAGGGTGTGGTTACCCCTATTGCTTGTACAGTTTTTTTTTCTACCACATTGTTTCCTTCCCTTCACTTCTCTATTAATGTGCTTGGACACAGAGCTCTATGAACAGCCAGCATCTTTAGCAATGACCTTTTGTGTCTTGCCCTCCTTGTGCAAGGTGTCAATGGCCGTCTTTTGGACAACTGTCAAGTCAGCAGTCTTCTCCATGACTGTGTAGTCTACAGAACTAGACTGAGACCATTTAAAGGCCTTTGCAAGTGTTTTAATTAGCTGATTAGAGTGTGGCACAAGGTGTCTTCAATATTGAACCTTTTCACGATATTCTAATTTTCTAAGATACTGAATTGAGGGTTTTCCTTAGTTGTCAGTTATAATCATCAACATTAAAATAAATAAACGTTTGAAATATATCAGTCTGTGTGTAATGAATGAATATAATATACACATTTCACTTTTTGAGTGGAATTACTGAAACAAATTAAGTTTTTCATGATATTCTAATTTTATGACCAACACCTGTATATAATTATGTATGGTATATGCATGTGTGTGTGTATGTATGTGTATATATATATATATATATACTTATACAGGTAGTCCCCGACTTACGAACGG
>JARVGV010000713.1:10616855-10627928 GCA_031762435.1 Hypsolebias longignatus
TTTTGAGTCCTCAAAGCACGAACCAAACCTTCACAAGCAGGCAGCCTGACGAGGGCCAAATTAGCTGCAGCTGTCTTCTTTGTATGTTGATAAACCAGGAACCAGCCGATTCCAAAAAGCAGGAAACCTGTTATCATGAATCCGATTGTATGTCTTCAGCGTCCTCCTGAGATTCTCAGTGGAACATGAGGGTTCTCCAGGACCCTGTCGCTTTGTTGAAAATATTTTGGCGACTGCGTCGCATGTCCAGTTGGTCAGATCCATAACAGTAGTTTTCATTTCGGAAGATTTGGTAAAATAGGAGCTCCGATGCACAGACAGAGAGCAAAAAAGTAGGAGGAGAACAGGAGAGGGAAGAGGATGTGTCCGCCTCGTACCAGAGCGAGTGAGGGAATTTTTTTTAAAACGAAGTCCTACATAAAAGAACTACCTGTACTAAATTCTTGCTGCTAAAAGGGGTTCTACAAGCTGTTGATCAGGGACTGGATGCAGTTTTTCAACACAATTTTCTATTTAGATGTGTCTGTTTGTTCATTTGAGGTTAGACTTCCATAACTTTAGAACCTGATAGAAACTATTTTTTTTATTTTTCCCTGTTACATATATATATATATATATATTTAAAAAATCAGATTTGAAAAAGGGTGGATTTTATTTTTACACAATCTGTTGTTGGTTTCTTTCTCGAGTTCCCTGTTTCAGAGGATTTTTTGTCTTTCCAGGTTAGAATTTTACATCCGGTAAGTTAATGGTACTTTAGTAGCTCATAGCTGTGTGGCGTTCTTTGGATTACCAACGTGTCATTGATATTTTTACTTGCACTAAAATCAAGGTTTACCTCACAGGTTGCTCCAGTCTTTATGGGTTGCAGTTGTTTGCTTAGAGTTCAAGGTTAAGAGAGAACCCATCCATAGTACTGTATCTGCAGAGGACATTTGCACACAGATGGCTTGGGCAGATTATCGTTATTATGGAAATCAGCTTCCATGGCTCTATAAATCAGTCGGCGTGGAAAAGAGGAAAGTGTTGTCTGATGTACTGAATGCTACAAATCCTAAAATACTCTGGTGTCCCGAGGATACTCTTTCAACTAAACCATTTCAAGAAAAGTTATTTCTGTATTAAAATCAACAGTGTCCTACGTCAATTGGATCTAGCAAATGAATGGACCTTAGTGTCAATATCCGTCTTCTTTTTGCTTCTTTCGGCTGCTCCCTTCCTCGGGAGGCACTCCATTATATCTATTGAATTGTATAATAATTCAATACTTAGTTCCCCATAATGATAAAATGAAAACAGATCCCCCCCAACCCCAAAAGCGCAGTTTAAAAAAAAAAAAAAAGGCAACCATCACATATGACATTTGGATACTGTACAGGTGTGTCTCAAAAAATCAGAATATTGCGGAAAAAGTTTTCTTTTTTTTTTGTCACTCATTTCAGAAAGTGAAACTCATATATTACATAGATCCAGTACACAAAGTGAAATATTTCAAGCCTTTAGTTCTTGTAATTTTGATGATTATGTCTTATAAAATAATGAAAAAACAAAAATTCAGTGTCTCTAAATTAGGTTCCACAGCCAGCTTTTGGTACCTTTGTTAGTGACGTTGTTGTTGTTTTAAGCCGTAATCTTCAAAATTACAAGAAATAAAGGCTTGAAATATTTCCCTCTATGTGCAATTGAATCCATTTAATTTGATTCAATTCAATAACACTGTATTAATCCCAGAGGGAAATCAAATGTTGTAACTTATCATCCTGGGTTCATTAAAGAGTTATTATATTTGCTGATGGCTGTGGGCAGGAAGGATCTCTTGTAGCGGTCTGTCCTACAACGGATCTGAAGAAGCCTAATTAAGTCATGTTCTGACATGATTGACCAAAAAATATATTTTTTAACTTTTTCACAATATCCTAACTTTTTGGGATGCACCTGTAAGTATTCAGACCCTTTCCTTAGTACAGTACTGACTTGAAGCACTTTGGCAGCAGTTCTAGCGTCAAGTCCTTTTGGATTTGATGCATTAAAACCTGGATTGGGGTATTTTCTGCCATTCTTTGCCAATCCTCTAAAGCTCAGTCCAAACCTTTGGGGACCAATGGAGGAGCCCTTCTTTAAGTCTCTGACTGGTCCACACAAAGACATTCACAGACTGTGTTAACCTCTGGTCCAGTCTGAGTGCCTGATCTCCACAGAACTCTCCTACAGCGTGATTCTTGGGATTGATGGGGGCCGAGATGGGGTAGAGGCAGGGCAGCCGGCCCAAGCCCCAAAAGTCCCAGGTTCGATCCCCAGTTATTACGCATCTCGTGGTGTCTCTGAGCAGGACACCCCATCTACAATTGCTCCCCGGGCACCTTCAGTGGCTGCCCACCGCTCCACCTGGGGGTGGACGGGTTAAATGCAGAGAGCCAATTTCACCATTGTATGGGAACATACCGGTACAATGATGACAACACATACACATTATTATTATTATTCTGCTACCACCGTGCTTCACAGTGAGGGTGGTGTTGGTTAGGTGACGAGCGACGCTTGGTTTCCTCGAGGTAGGTTGGATCTTAGAGCAAACAGTTCAGTCTTGGTTTCATCAGACTTGTTATTTGACCTCATGGTTGGTCTGATATGTAGCAAGGGATCCTACTATGGTGAGGTGTATTTTCAAATCATGTCTAGTTCACTTAATTGAGCACCAGTGGACTCCAGTCAAAGTGTAGAAGCATCTCAGCTGTGGTCAAGAACAATGGAAGGAGCTAAATTTCTTGTGTTGTTCAAACAAAATTGTATTTTTCTTGCGTATGTCCCTAGGTGGTAGCCCTTGGCGACATCCCCGATGGCACCTTGGTTACAGTGATGGCTGGAAATGATGAGAATTACTCGGCGGAGCTTCGGAACGCCACGGCCGCCATCAAGAACCAAGTGGCCAGATTCAACGACCTGCGCTTTGTGGGCCGCAGTGGAAGAGGTACGCCAAGACGTGCATGAAAGCCAATACTATTTGTTTAAAGATGCTCAAATGATTAGTTATACTTCAGCTCAGTGGTTCATACACAGCTTCATTGTTCTGTTTAATTTGGTTCCTGGATATCGTTCTAAAACCTCCTAGTAGGCGCTTCGAACAATTCTGTAACCGACACGTAATTAGTTGTGGCACCCACGCTGCTTGAAATACAGTAGATGTGCATTGCACAAATGATAAACAGAGCGGATAAAGTAGGGGAAGTACAAGTGGGAAAAAAAAAAAAACATAATTCATTCAACTTCCTCCTAAAATTTTCTTTAGTCTACCTCATTCCACCCGACACGTTTCAACCCCCCTCCTCTCTGTGTTTAACGGACACACTAGACCACAGTTACTCTAAATCAGTCGTAGGCAAATGTCCCAACTTATCTATTTAAAACACCAGTCCTGTATACACAAACTGCACCAACATTTACACATTTACAAATGCACGTGCACTTGATAACAACTCGGTCTGAAGAAAACAGAAGAATAACTGTGCTTTTATTGTATAGACTGCACTGTCGTATTGGAAAATATTAAAGTAGTTCAAAGAATACAAGAGTAAAAGTTTGTTTAAATACAAACTTAACTGTGGAGGACACAAAAGTAGTTCCTTTTCCCAGCATTACTCGTCCTCTGCAGTGTTTTAATACAGTGAGGTTAAAAGTATTCTAAAGGAACAATAATATTCTGGTTGCTAGATTCAACAAAGTTAAGTCGTCATCTGGACCTTTTTATTTTTTTTGGGAATGTTTCGTCCTTCATTTTTTCATTCAATCTTTATTTATACAGGTTAGTCCCATTGAGCCACGAGGACTCATTTACAAGACAGAACTGAATTCCGAAGAGCCACAACAAACTCCGTCCCACAAGCAGCACACTCACATAGTGGACCAACCGGTTTGATGGTGATAAAATGGTTTCTGGAGTCCACCCTCTCCCCTGTCGAAAAATCTGACTGATATTTTACTTGGATTATTGAGCATGAACTTTGATGTTCTGAACCACTTTGGGCATGGCTGCCTCAGAGGAGTCGACGGGGGAGAGGGCGGGCTCCAGAAACCATCTTGGCACCATCAAACTGGTTGGTCCGCTATGTGAGTGTGCTGCTTGTAGGACTGAGTTAGTTGTGGCTCCTCGGACTGAAAAAGTGCTTTGGATGAAGGACAAAACATTTCAAACCATCCAGAGGACCTCTTTACTGAACTTTGATCTTTTACAAGATTGGAAATCATATTTTAGTAAAGGTGCGTAAAATCTTTCTGTGACCCATTTAAACACTGAATGATGTTTCTACAGTGAAGTATGTCTGAGCAGCAGAACGCCAGTGAGGGATAATTTTCTCATTTGTTGTCAGTGGTAAACATTTTGTTGTTGTTGTTGTAAATTTCCTTTCCGCTGGACGTACAATGTCCTGCTACCAAAAAGCGCAGAACCTTATTCCAACCAAGCCATTCATTTTGCTGTGATTGCCATTTCTTCTAGTTTCTCCACCTAAGGCATCTTTACTGATCATTGTGAGAGAAGTGCTTTTAGCTGGTAATGCTAATGGACAGTGTTATTGCTTGGCTATTGTGTTTCTCTCCTTGTGTGTGGGTGGATGTTTGTGTCAAAGTGTTCCAGTTATTAATTAGGCAGTGTTTCCAATTGGAGGACGAGCACTTGGTTTCAACACACACACACACCATTTTGTCTTTCTATCATTACAGGGATTTCTCTAAGACTTCCATTCATGTCATTAATTTCTATAGCCTAACCCTAACCCTAACCATTACAGTACATATCTAACCCTAACCATTACCAGTACATACCTAACCCTAACCATTACAGTACATATCTAACCCTAACCATTACCAGTACATACCTAACCCTAACCATTACCAGTATGTACCTAACCCTAAACCTAACCCACCAATGACACTTATTCTTATGGGGCTTGGGCCCCATGTGGAGCAATTGGTCCTCACAATGTGGTTTATGCTGGAAAAAAATGGACCTTATAAGGTAGCAAATAAAAAGACACACACACCATTTCACCAAATGTCATTTTGTCATAGTATGTGCATGAGGTTGAACCCAGTGGTATGTGATATGTGTGCACATGGATTCCCACTATAAACCTTGGGAATTTCAATATACCGTCTAAAAAGTGCCCAGTGATACTTGACATATCATTGGGCACGTGTCATTGATACATCAAATGGCATTTAAGCACTTCTGTAACAATCTGTCTGGCAAAACACATATGGGGAGATGATCACGGGAGAAGCAGGAACAGCCCATGATGCCAAGGACAATCCACAGACAATGAGGGAAGGACAAGACACCAAATAAATAAAAACACCCGTGACTGACAATGAGAAACACCTAGTGTGATCAGGGCTAAGGATGGGTGTGTTGAAGTAGAAAAGACAAGCAACCTACACCATCCTGACACAGTTATTTTCATTATTTCATTTTATTCATGTCACAACAGTTTCATTTTTGTTTAGAAGTTTTCATTATAAAATTAAATTATTTCCAGATCAATTATTCTAAAGATCGTTAAACAACTACTGTATTTTTCTGCCTATAAATCACTTTTGTTTTTTGCATAATTTGCATGATCTGCGACTTATATGCCGAAGCAACTTGTTTATGGATTTTTTTCCCCATATTTATAAACCAAATTTTGGCTGAGATATGAACATTTTCATTCATTCTGACTGAAAATATTGAACACTACCATTTTCAGCCGCTAGATGGCACTTGAGTAGTATGGCATTCCATTGTGTCATGTAATAGGTAAAAGTGGCTATTAATGACACAATCGGTTTGCCATAGGTTCCACCTTCGTCATGCTTGCCTGGAGCATATGTCAAATCAGCTGCCCTGGTGAAATACAGCTGATTTGACCCTTAAAGTGCATTTATTAAGTAAATGTTTAACTTAGAGACACCTTTACTATCAAGTCGAGCAAACAAATAATTGTTTTAAGGTGTTTATCTTGTTAAATTTAGAAGAAATGCACAGCGAGCCCTCACTTGCACGCTCTGTGGCCGCAATCTGGCTTTTGAAATGCAGCTAATTTGACCGTCAAAGTGCATTTATTAAGCAAAAATTAGACTGAGACACAACTTTGCTATAATTTTGAGCAAAGAAATAATTGTTTTAAAGTGTTAATCTTGTTAAATTCTTGTTAAAGTCCTCCCGTGCACACTCCCGCGGCCACCATTTGGCAGCCAATCGATTTTTAGCACAAAAATGACGCATAACAAATTCAACGCATCAGCAGTGACTCATAATAGATGCAACGTATATAGCGAAGCAATGTATTTATGTATTTTTCCACTTTACTAGACATATTTGGACTGATGCGACTTATAGAGCGGCGCAACGTGTACAGCGGAAAATACGGTACATGTTGAAAATGTAGCTTCGCTTGCTAACAGCATAGAAGACCTTGGTTTAACCATTGAACAGCTTCAGTCCAGTACACGCACCTTGAGTACATTTGGTGAATTGTGCTTTAATCATTCTCCGAGCTGTAAATCTAATTCTGTCCAACAGCACTATTAAAATATTACAACCATTTTCTTGATATAGTTACGGTCTCCTTTTGCCAGGGAGAGAAATCTGACTGTCCATGAATGCATCACAGATAATGTAAACTGTAGCATGAAGACATCAGACTGCAGGATATTTGTTGGATTTGCCGAAATCCTAAAGATATAAATTGACATAAAAACGTATCAAACATGTTTGGCAAGCCATTGCTCCACACGGGGCTCGTGTTCATGCAGTTTAGCACGGTATCGTCTCAACAGCTAAAAAGCAGGAATTAAAGTTGTTAGCGCGCGGCCACACCACTGCTATTTGTTTCTTTTTATGAGTCAGGTAGTTAGTGCAGCTTGGACTTTTATCTTTGTGTCCATGCACGCACAGATGCAACTCGTTTTCATGTTCCCACTCAGTTCCTCTTTTAAACAGGACTGGCATTTTTCTCTGACAATATATAATTGCAACGTGTGCGCACACACCCACACACACATTATTAGGACATTGTATTGACTTCCAGTAATTTCTGTGGTTTAAACTTTAACCATAACTATTACCAGTACATACCTAACCCTAATTTAAACTAATTTCAGACCATACACATAATCCCCAACTCAAAATTTACCCTCTACTGTGTTAGGACTGGACTTTGGTCTACAGACTATTAGTCTAAACCAATAGTTCCCAACCCTGGTCCTTGAGGAACACCATCCTGTTTGAACGAATGGGTGATAAACAGGCTTCTGCAGAACTTGATGAAATAATTAAATCGCTGAATCAGGTGTGTTGGAGCAGGGAAACATGGTGTTCCTCAGGGACCAGGGTTGGGATCCACGTCAATCATTCATTCAACCTTTATTTATAACAGGTTAGTTAGTCTCAGCGAGTCACGAGGACTCATTTACAAGAGACCTGTTTTAAACAAAGAACACAGATGAGGTACAGACAATAATCATATAAAAGTATATAAAACGAAGTGATATAAAAATGAAACAAAAACAGCTACATTATAAAGCAGTGTAAAATACTAAAAACAGGAGCAGGTCTGTGTTGGTTTTTTGCATTGATTATACCAGAAAAGGTCCTAAAAGGTAGCAAAAATCAGGTACACACACACTTGCATCCTCCTTTTTCTATTTCCAGTGAGTCAGGGGTGACATTGACAAAAGTCAAGCAAAACTGTTTTCAGTAATTTCTTTGTGATTTGGTCATCTAGTTTATTTATGTGTGTTACTGTGTGCTGGTGGTTGATAAATGTGTGAGATGCAGCAGACCGTCAGGTCAAATCTACAACTAAAATGCACTCCATGTTTTTACATATTACCAGTAGATACAGTATCGTGGAATGGATGTAATGGGTGGTAATGCGTATTCTTGTAATAAGGGAGAAGAGATGTTCCGAGAGCCATCTTGTGGCCATTATTAATAAATATCCACATACAGTATAGTCATATTCAAGCAGGTCTTTATGATTTTTTTTAACTTAATGTAAAAAGTACTATTATACATCTGATAAAAACTTTTTTTTTAATAAAATGTCATTGAAAATATTATCAGCCCTCCTCTGATTGGTAGTTTGTTGTCCTTTAGTTGTTATAGCTGGATAGTGCTCAGAGAACTTTAGCTTATAGAACTAGAGTTTCATATGAAATGTCATCAGTGTTTTTAATAATTCCTAACTCAAAACGTTTTCAGACTCAAAACCTCATTTCCGGAAACTTAAAAACAAGCCTTTTCAGCCAGTGTTAAAGATAGGCCTGTCGCGATAAACAATAAATCAATGAATCGCATGATAAATGAAAATTATTGCCTTAATTTTCATTTATCAGCTTTAGCGTTTCTTCGTATCGCTCTCTTTCTACTGAAGACACTGGATGACAAAAAAGCTCAACTCCAGTGCTCTTCACTGGCCCCTCCCTTTCAAATCTGTTTTAACCGTCCAAAATCGTGTTTTTTGATTGTTAGAAGCAGCTAAGCAGAGAAACTACGAGCTAAGCTAACAGGCCGACCTTGAGGAATAAAACCTGTCTTGTTGAAGCTCTAAAATTCACGGTTGAAACCTGTGCCTTCATGTAAAAAGTTGTTTTTCTCTGCAAAAAGAAGCTGAGAACTTGTTTACTGTTTTTTTTTTAATTAAAAGCTTTATGTGAAAAATGCTATGCTAAAAAGTTCAAACCACACCGAGCGTCCGCCATTTTGAGAACCAAAGAGAGACAGCCCATGTCGTGTCTCTCCTGTTTTTCTCAAAGAGACACGCTGCTCGCTCCCTTACTATCCATCCTTCGGTTCAAATAGTCTTATACTGCCATCCAGTGGTCAGAAAAAAGGTACTACATGCAACATAAATCAACATTTCTTATTAAATTTGACAATAATTACTAATTATTACTAATTATTGTCAAATTTCAAACAATATTATCATTTATCGCAATAATTTGAGACAATTAATCGCCAAGCAAAATTTGTTATCGTGACAGGCCTAGTTAAAGCACAAGACTACGTAGAGTGGTGACACATCTGAAAAAGTTGCCTGTTTAGGCTCCTAATCACGAAGAACCTATTTTGGGCTATAAAATACATTAATTGGCAAATGTCCAGATCTAATGACAATTGGACAAAAAAAAAACTGAAAGTAACACAAGTTGTAAATGCTTTTTAATGAGAGAGAGAAGGGTGTGAGATTAGGCTACTTTGGAAAGCACACGATATGAGTAACGGTTGGCTCAGTTTGAAGTTTATATAGTGCTGAAAATTTGGTGCTTTCAAAATTCAATCCCCCAAAATTTCCACACTGAAAAATCCAAAGTACAGACATTTGTGTTTCAGACATTTTTAAACGAGATATACAGTATTATATGAGGTAAACAGGGTTTTTGCAAGCTTTTGGTAATTTATGTGAAATGTTATTTGAAGTATATGTGGCTACACAAACAACGAATGATTAGGAAGAGCTGATTGTAAAAAAAACTATCTAAAGTAACAGTTACCATGTTGTGTTTTAAGCGACTAAGTAGCAAACTCATAGGCTTGAATGTCTAATCCTTTTTTCAGTAGCAATAAATGAAATCCCATGGCAACAAATACAGTCATAACAGACTTGGTGTAATTTTGACACCTTTTAAATCAATTTTGCACTAAAAGTAGAAAAATTAGTGCTTGGTCGATTATTTCTTTGTTGTAACAATGCTACTTGGCAATGAATAATTTAACATTGGAAAGACAGATCATTTCCACTTTTACGGTTGTTGAGAAAGATGCATTTGTGGATTGAGCAGCAGTTGAGTATGCGAGTTCCACCCATGGGAAATGTACCACACCTTCTCTGCTTGGCTTATTCTGCCACTGACTCTTGTTTAAAAAATTTTTTTAATTGGATGATTGAAGTCTTAACAATCAAAGACATACTGTCAATTCAACAGTTTATTTATTTAACAATCTTGGGCCTCAGTAGAATGTGGAAGAACCATACACAGCCACAACAGCCTGGCTCCTCCTCCAAATGCTGCACACTAGCTTGCTGCGGGATGGCATCCCATTCTTCAAACAGCGTTTGTTGTAATTTAACCAATATGGTGGTTGAGTTGATGTTTGTAACAAACCAGCTGATCCCAGAGATGTTCAATAGGGTTGAGGTCAGGACCGCAAACTATTTCATATTCTTTGTCTCCAAATTTGAACTTCAGAACAATTTCACAGCCATGAGCCATCACAAAATGATTGAAATTTTGTATGCTATACCTTTTCTTTATGATAATTTGACAAGTTTACAATTACCGGTAGTCCAACATCTACGACTAAAACAAAGTAAATTATTTTCTCTTCTTTTGTCTTTTGTCTCTCAACTTAACCTTTTTCTAATCTGTCTACCTGTGGTTTTCCTGTTTTTTTTTAATAGGAAAGAGCTTCACGCTGACAATCACAGTATTCACCAACCCCACCCAGGTGGCTACGTATCAGAGGGCTATTAAAATTACAGTTGATGGTCCCAGAGAGCCACGACGTGAGTAACTCTTGACATGCCCATGCTCTACATAGCAACGTATACTCTCACACAGTTCAACTACCATGTACACATCCATTTGTAGCTTCCAGTGAGGTTATTTTATTAAAAACTGTTGAAAACATGTAGTTTCAGTCAGATTTCATATTGTTACGAGAGCCCTGGTACTTTTTTCAGACCAAGTACAAGTACAGTACTTCACTGTGGGTAATTGCAGATACTGAGTAGCAAAACAGAGTACGGTAGTTAGAGTTCGTACTTGAACAATACACAATGATTTTAGAAACAAATTATTTAATTAGGAACACAGAACCCAGTTTTTAATTTAATATAATCTTTTTTATCTTAAAATAACTCCAAACTGCACTTTTTTTTTTGTTTTTGCCCAAGTTACTTGCATCATGAAAAAGAAATTATATCACTAACCATATACAGTAAGTGGTATCAGTCCAAAGTACAGGTAGCCCCCGGTTTACGGCGTCATCGGTTTACGGCGTTTCACGTTTACGGCCGTCGCCCCCCAGTGACG
>JARVGV010000713.1:10778960-10790244 GCA_031762435.1 Hypsolebias longignatus
ACTGTAAAGCGCTTTGGGGCCCCTCATGGGGGCTGGAAAGCGCTATATAAGTAAGCTCCATTTACCATTTACCATTTCTCTTCCTGCCCCATCTACAACACTGCATGTGGTGTAATAAGTTGTTGTAGGTAACCAGGAAAACCTGGAGTGGACCTTTAGTGGTTTGAATATTCTCCTATTAATCAAGTGGAATGGATTTGTCATGAAGAAATTGTCATGTTTCTGCCCTCTTCATGTTGCATTTCTGCCTTGTCATGCTCTGCTCTGAAGCTTGGTCAGCCACACCCACTCTACAGTCACTGATCAATCAGCCTCATGCCCTGCACCTGCTGCTCACTAACTCCTTGCCAGATTATCAAACCCATTTTGGTACTAGATGTCCAGCGCTGAATCTCTGATCCTGTCTGAAACTCCTGTCTTGACACCAAGCCCGTTTTCTGTACTTACTCTTTTGTCTGCTCCCAATCTGTTCTTGCTCCGCCCATCTGATCTTATTAACGATTATTCTTTTTGCTCCTCAAATTCTGAATTTTGGGCTGCGCTCTGGATTTATTTAAGGACCTCTGACTTCACGTGCATAACCCCTGTTTCCTCTTATGGACCTGGATTGTCCCATTGTTTATGATGATTGCCACATACCTCTGCTGCTGCGCCTTCACCAGTTATGGCGACGTAACCCAGTCGAACTCTTGACAGGTGTTACCCACCTCGCCTGCCTGAGAAGGTTAGAAGCTATTCAGTATTTTCAAATAATACCCTGGAAACTTACAGACCACTAATTATCATATCTCTACAGATCTGTTCCCATATCTGGACCCAGACTCCCACCAGCAGCTGCAAACTAATAAATTATTTAACCTTTCTTGTTGTCCGGCTGAGTTTTCAAATCCAAAATCTGATTCTTGTCTGAAATAGCAACAGCGCTTGGTGAACTAATATTTCATGATGAGTGTGTGTGTGTGTGTGTGTGTGCAAACAAATATTTTTCAAATGTGAGGGGGGCACATCCCCTTCACATATAATTGATGCAATGCCAACACAATTTAACAGTTCAAGTGCTTCAGCTTATTTTCTTGCATTTTTTTTTTCATTTATTAATTTACCTTTTATTTATCCAGGTAGTTTCATTCAGGCACGATAACTCATTTTCAAGAGAGACTTGTTTTAGGGAGCAAGTGGTGGGGGTTAAGGGCCTTGCTCAGGGGCCCAGAGTGGGGCAAATGAGGGTCCTGGAGGCAGGTGTGGGTGTTTCACCTTTTTCCACCCACATTTTTGGATGTTGTCGGTACCGGGGCTTGAACTGGCGATCTTCCGATCACAAGCCCACCTTCTCTAACCTCTGCGCCACTTCTCCCCCAGCACTACATAGCACTGATTAGTTTAATTACATACCGTAATACAGGTAGTCCCAGGTTTACGTCTGAGATCCGTTCTAACGGCTCGGCCGTAAACCGATTCAGACTTAAACCGAAACTGCTCCCCCTGGCGGCCGTAAACGCAGATTTTCGGCCGTAAAACGAAACTGAAACTAAAACGGCGATTGGTAACGTCTTTTTAAACATGTTTTTTCAATGTGAAAACAACTTAGAATGGCCGTTTTAATGTGTTTTAATGTGTTTCCAAGCAGTTAGCTAACAAAATACCCTCAAAAAAATGAAAAAAATTATAAAATGCTGCATAAAAAAGGCAACGAACAGCGCGATGACGTCACTGGGGGGTGGAGCCGTAAGTACGGAGCGCCGTAGGTCGATGGCGCCGTAGGTCGGGGACCACCTGTATTTGTTGTAGTCAGTCCGTGAGAGGAGTGTTTCTGGTTCTGCTGGAGGTTCCTGGTTGAGAAGTAAGGATCGTTGGAGAGAGGTTCAGGTTAGTAGATGGGTAAATGGTTTCTTTCCAGGCAGCAGTTTTCTTGAGTAGTTTCTTTGGTGAATACAATCCGAATGAATAAGAATTCACAGCAAAACCCAAAGGCCTAGGAAAGCTGAGTGGAGTCCAGCACTAGGAAGTCACGGAGACTTGGTAATGTTCTGGCTTCAAAGGAGTGTCTGACTGAGGCTTTTAAGCTCCTCCAGAGTTGTTCCTCAGAATCAGGTGCAGGTGTGTGTGGTTGATTGTGGAAACTGCTACCACTGTGAAAAAAGAGTGAGTGTGGCTGACACAGCCAGAAATCTTACAGACCTTGGCGTCAGATTCTGCAAGACCTCCTAATGTGATGTTGGACTGATGGAGTGGTTATATTTGAATCCTGTGAGGCTAACAATGGTGGAGAGTAGCCTAGAGAAACCTCAAAAGGAGACAGACCTGTGGCAGATGACGTCTGGGAATTATGGGCATATTCAATCCATGGAAGATGCTGGAATCCAAGTGGAAGGATTGTTTTCAATTACGCACCTCAGCTTAGCCTCCAGCTCTTGGTTACATCTCTCCGTCTGGCCATCGGATTGTGGGTGGTAACCTGAGGTTAGGCTGGTGGTCGCCCCCAGAGTTTGGCAGAACGATCTCCAGACCTGAGAGTGGGGGCCTCTGTCCGACACAACATCTGTAGAAATGCCATGGAGGAAAAACGTGTTTGATCATGATCTGAGCAGTCTCAAAAGCAGATGGGAGTTTGGTGAGCGGAATGAAATGGGCAGCTTTGAAAAACTGATAAACTATGGTGCAGATAATGAAATTACCATCAGACAGGGGCAGACAAGTGATAAAGTCAAGAGCAATATGGGACCATGGACAACTGGGAACAGGTAAAGGAAGGAGCAAACCTGCAGGAGGTTTGTTGTTATTTTTAAGTCGGGCATGCAAACACAAACCCCTGCACATCTTTAGCCATGTCTGGCCACCAGAAATGCTTCTTGGTGAGATTTAACATGCGTACCATGCCAGGATGACAAGAGAACCTTGCTGTGTGAAGCCAGTCAAGAACCTTGTTGACCATGATTGAAGGCACAAATGTTCATCCAGGTGGTCCTGTTCCAGGATCTGTTTCTCTTAGCTGAGCATCTTTAATGTCTTCTCGATCTCCCAGGTCACGATGCCCACCATGCAGGATGTGGGCAGGATGTTTTCTGGAATGGCAGTCTTCAGTAGGAGCAAACTGACGAGAGAGAGCATCAGGTTTTACATTATGAGAACCAGGCACATAAGTTATAGAAAAGTTGAATCGTACAAAAAAAGTGACCATCTAGCTTGTCTGGCATTGTCTCTTAGCTTTCTGGATGTAAACCAGATTCTTGTGGTCGATCCAGATAATGAATGGTAGTTTGGCTCCCTCAAGCCAATGTCGCTATTCTTCAAGAGCTAATTTAATGGCTAAGCGCTCTCTATTTCCCACATCGTAATTACGTTCAGATGTAGAAAGACGCCGGGAGAAAAAGGCACAAGGGTGTAATTTTCCATCCTCTGATGTTCTCTGAGATAAAACTGCCCCACACCTGAATCAGAAGCATCTACTGCCACCATGAACTGCTTGTTAGAGTCAGGGTGGGAGAGGATGGGGGCAGAAGAGAAAAGACGTTTCAATTCCTGGAATGCCGCTTCAGCTTCTGAGGTTCAGGAAAACCTTCTTAGCGTGGAGATTAGCTGAGTGAGTGGGGTAGCGATCTTACTGTAATTCTGTATGAATCGTCTGTAAAAATTTGCAAAGCCCAGAAAATGTTGCAGCTGTTTCCGGTTAATTGGCATAGGCCATTCAGCAAAGGCTTTGGTTTTCTCCAGGTTTGAGCAAACCTGTTCTCTCTCAAAAATGAATCCCAAAAACGTGACAGTAGTAATGTGGAACTCACATTTCTCAGCTTTGATGAATAATTGATTTTCAAGTAGTCTTTGGAGACCTGCTTGCATGTGTTTAGGATGCTGTTCTTTCTCCTTTGAGTAAATGAGGATGTTGTCAAGATAGACAAACACAAACAGATTTAAAAAAAAATCTCGTAGGACGTCATTAACCAGTGCCTGGAAAACGGTGGGTGCATTAGTAAGACCAAAAGGCATAACCAAGTATTCAAAATGACCTAAGGGTGTTTTGAATGCGGTCTTCCACTCATCTGCATCCCTTGTTCTTACCAGATGGTAAGCATTACGGAGGTCTAACTTGGTGAAAATGACTGCGTCTTGTAACTGCTCATACATTGAGTCCATAAGAGGTAAAGGGTATTTGTTTTTAACTGTTATTTTGTTTAAACCTCTGAAATCTATGCATGGTCTAAGTGTCTTGTCCTTCTTGGCCACAAAGAAAAACCCAGTTCCCACAGGGGACGTGGATGGGTGAATGATGCCAGACGTTAATGAATCATTGATGTACTGTGTCCTGGCCTCTCTCGGGGCCTGACAATTTATATAACCTGCTGGAAGGTAGTGGAGCACCCGGAAGGAGGTCAATGGCACAGTCATAAGGTCTGTGAGGTGGTAGTGCTAAGGTTTGCTGTTTACTGAATACAGGAGCCAGAGAATGATATATTTCTGGCACTTTAGATAGGTCTATTACTTCCTGAGATTGAGTAAGGGAAGCACCAGGAGTAATTGCTGACTGTAAACAATTTACAGAGCACAAAGCCCCCCCATCTCTCCACTCTGTTTTCAGCCCAATTAATGAGTGGTTTATGTTGCGTCAACCATGGGTAACCCAAAATCAGCTGAGACTTAGAAGAGTTGAAAAAAATATTCACCCACATCATGATGGTTCCCAGAAACAACAAATTCAATTTTATTTGCCTTACGATAGATGGAGGAAATTGTTTTCCCAGTAAGTGCAGCCACAGATATTGCAGGTGACAACTCTGTTGTGGGGATCTGTAGCTTCTCCTCCAGGTCTTGGCTGATAACGTTTTGTTCTGCCCCAGAGTCAACCAGTGCCTGAATGGGAAAATTAGTGGTTTTAATACACAGGGTCGTAAGTAAACAAATATTTATTTTAGGAGAAAATTAAGAAATACCCACCAGTATCTCCTTTCCTACTGGTGGGCTTTCCGTTTTAAACGCAGCTTGCATGCTGTGAGAACGTGAGCCCTCTTACTACAACATAAGCATTTGTTGTGGGTTATACGGCGCTGACGCTCCTCCAGAGTGAGCAGAGTTCTGCCAATCTGCATGGGCTCTGGTTCGGGTTGACTGGGTGACGACACAGGCCAATTACTTCCTGGTTCTGAGTGCACATGTTAAACGTAGTCCCCTTCAGTGGCAAGCTCTCAAAAGCGATTGTCGATTTTAATTGCTAGGGTGATAAGTTGATACAGGTCAGTGGGAGTCTCACAGGTAGCAAGTTGATTCTTTATGTCTTTATTTAATGCGTTGATGAATGCTCCCCTGAGCGCTCTCTCGCCCCAGTCCACTCGCTCTGCCCAAATGCGGAAGTGAATGGCGAAGTCAGCCACCGGTTTGTTACCTTGTCGCAATGAAAACATCTTTTGGGTAGCTTCTTCTGTGTAATGACCTGTAAAAACACTGTTGGAAGTCCTCGAGGAAAGCGGAGTAACTCATGGAGTTGATCTGGTGTTTCTGCAGGTAAACGTGTGCCCACTGGAGAGCTTCGCCTTTTAAAGCACTCACAACAAAAGTTATTTGGGAGTCATCTGAGGTGTAGGTTATTGGAGCTCGATTAAAAACAAGCTCACATTGTAAAAAAAACCCACCGCATTTCTTGGAGTTACCTTCAAAACATTCAGATGGTCTAATGTCAGGTTCTCGGAGAGTTGCCGGACTATAATGGACCGGTGCTGGTGGGGGTGGCTGGCTTGGAGTGCTGAGTGTTGGCAGACAGGTTGAAAGCTTTGGTTCAATTGCCTGGATCATTCCTCCAAGCTGTTGGAGGTTATGCTGTACAGTTTGTTGTTGAGAAAGAATTGTTTGGAGGGTTAAGTCATGCTGGTCAATACGTTTGTTTTGGGTTAAGACACACTGCTGAAACTGTTCCTGTTCGGACTTGCCTTGGGGATCTATTTGGCCAGAACATTCTGTCATGTTTGTTGCATAGTTTGACCCCAAGTGGCAGACCCAGACAAAAAAAACAGAAACAGAGTTATCAAAAATAAATTTTTATTTACAGTTGTGGGAGCTGCAGAGGGAGAAGAGGACAATGGTGAGTAATGGATCTGTTAGATTGAGAGCTCTTAAAGGAAATGATAGTACAGGTAGTCCTCAACTTACGACGGAAATCTGTTCTCACGCGGCGTCGTAAACCGAATTTGACGTAAGTCGGAACATGCATGGTACACATTCTACGCGGCGTCGTAAACCCGTTTTTTTTTTCAACGTAAGACAAAAACAGTGTACATACTGTACCATAAACGTACAATACTGTATTTCCAAGTGATTATCTAACACAGTATCCTACATAATTATCAATTATTATTACGTTTGGGAGCCATAATGAAGGGCAAAAAGAGTTAATGGCCTACTGGGATGCTGGTGACGCCGTCCTCCTCGGTCCAGAGCGGCGTACAGTATAGTATTCCTCCGCCGCTGCACCGCGTACAGTACAATATTCTTCCACCGCTGCGCCGCTGCGTTACGATGTTTACGACGTAAAACCGCGTAACTCGAAATAAGGCTTTTCATGGTAAATGGGAGATGCGTCGTAACCTTGAAACGTCGTAACTCGAGATCGTCGTAACCCGAGGACTACCTGTACTTGCATCCAAGATCTCGATCTTTCCCACACCACACAGTGTTCGAGACCCTAAGTGAGGGTAGGAACGTAAATTGACGGTAAGCAGAGAGCTTCGCCTTGCAAATCAGCGCCACCTTCACCACAACAGACCGGCACAGATTTCAGCAATACTGAAGCTGCACCTATTCATCTATCAATCTCACACTCCATTCATCCCTGACTCCTTCATAGATGTTGATTTTTGTTCATATTGCGATAAAACCCCTTATGAGATTAATTCAATACATGGAGATTCAGTGGAATACAATGCAAATGATTCTGTTATTGTTAGTGAAACTAATTTTTGTTACAACAATTCACAAGTATGTTTTAAATTACAGTTCACGTTCATAAATCCTTGCTCACAATTACAGTACATGATAAACAAAAATAAGACCTGGACTGGTGCAAAATTAATCAAACTGCCGGCAGCAGATGTGTTTAACTCAGCCTTTTGCGACACTGTTAGGGTGAAGCACACATTTAGTGTTTGTTGCTGTTTATAAACTGGTGCTGCTGCCGGTTTCCTCTGGAATCACATCATGATGCTTTTGAATTTTTATTTTAATAATGTTTTACAAAAAACAACACCAATTCAGTCATTTTTGCCAACCCTATTTCATTTCAATTAATATTTAATCTCAACCAAACCCTGTTTCTCTGTGCATGTTTGTTTGTACCGTTCACTAAACAAATTAAATGAAAGTCATTAGGTTGGCATCTACTCAACTCAGCCAGTCTTAGAGGTTTTTAGCTAATATTTGATGTGGTAGTAGCTGAGCATTGTCCCAAACACACTGTTTGGTCAAATTTTTGGCATTAGCTTTTGGAGTCAACGTTATTTGTCTGTTGGCAGCATATTTCATGAACCACTGGATGGATTTCTATGAAATACTCAGAAAGGCATTAATTGCTGTATAACTTTCAAATTATTAACTTTGGACTCAACCGTATTCAAGATGGCTGCCACAGCTAACTGACTTTAGGATAGTCAAAAATATCTATAGCTAAGTGGTTTTTGCAGATATCAAGCTAAAATTTGGTGTGGTAGTAGCAGAGAGTCATTCACAACAAATTCTGAGTGTTAACATGTAAGATCATGCTGTAAATGTAAGATTTTTGTATAAACAACAGATAGCATGACTACAAATAAAAGTTATTTCTGCACTGTTGCTTCTGCAATATGTATTTCTGTGGCAAGAGTAAATAATAGTTTCTGTCTGTGTTTTGATACTTATGTTTTTGTACACAAACATTAGTGTTTAAAGCGCAATGAGCAGTTTGAACAAGTTTTTTAAATGGACAGAACTGTTATGCATTCATCAGTATCAAAAGCAAATAAAAAGTTTTATTCAATTCAGCGTACTGTAATTTCTACTTTTTTTGTAAACACATTTGTGAAATTTAGCAAAACAGTTATATTATTCAAACTATGAACAAATTTTCTTAAACACTTAAAAAGATGTTTCACATTATTTAATTCCATTTTCCCTTGCAATAAGATAAATCAACATTAATAAATATTCATCTTTGTTTAACTGTTTTGTAATTTATTCATTTTTTAAATTGAAGTATTCCTTACTTTTCATCATGTATGTTTTAAATGAAATTTTTATGGCTTAAAACAATTGTTTTACTTTCTAAGCTCAACGCTTTTACATTTTTACACCTAAAGAATATGAAACGTATGAAAGTGGTAGTATTAAAATGCAGAATGTGTATTTCTTTGCTTTCCACTGTTATGCATCTATTAATACAAACAGCAAATAAAATATTTTGATTAATTCAGTGTATTGTAATATCTTTGTCTTTTGTAACAATGTAACAGTGTTTCATTAATCCACACCTCAGTATTCGGTTTAATTTGAAAAGTAACAAAACTCTTAAGTAAAAAAAAAAAAAAAAAAAAAAAAAGGATCGGTAAAGTCAATGTTACTAATATGAAAGGTTATTTCTTAATATAGAATATAATAGAATAGAAACAACCTTTATTGTCCCACGGATGGGAAATTCAAGTGTAAGAGGTAAAAAAATAAAAAGATTCACACCAAAAGTTCCTAAAATGTTAAAAACAATACATAAAGAAATAAGAAAAACAATTTCAGTAATAATGTTCAATATGTATTGGAACAATGAGAATGGCAGACTATTTACAGTACAGGAGTATAGACAGAGTGTGTGTTTTAGCAGAGGTCGGCATGTATTTAATACTTATTACGTTTGTTAGGGGCAGTGGTTATAGAAATAAAAATTGAAAAAAATTCAGTTCATTTATTTATTTTAAATACAATACAATACAATACAACTTTATTTATAAAGCACTTTTAAACAACACTGTTGGCCAAAGTTCTGTACATAACACAAACAAGCATAAACTGTAAACTCAACAAATACCATAAATTAATCAACAATAATAAAATTAAACTGTTGTTTTGTTTTATTGTACTATACATTATTCATTTAAGTTCGTCACTCTGTGTTTTGCAGTTTAAAGTATTTTATATTAAATATTAAATTCATATTCATGTTAATTATCTGTTTGAATAAACGTTGCATTAATAATTTTATATAATTTAAGTGTTTTTCTTCTTGCTTTGTGGACTCAAAGAATTCTATATATTTTTTTATTCATCTCGTGGGATACAAGTAAAATAAAATAACAAAACAGAACAATATTAAAGTACAGTACAGTAATCCTCTTACGTCATGTGGAACATTTATTCCCTCATTTTGTTTTTAACCGACGTATTTAGGTGTGACTCAGTAAAGTTACGTTAAAGTTTAGTTAGTTCCGGTGTATTGTTTCAAAATAAACCATCGAATAGCTGAAACATTTCAATAACTAACTAAACTACACACTACGTGCATTTTAATAGGTATATAGAAACGAAATAAATTCTAAAACGTCATCCAGGAGATGTTTTGTAACTTAGAAGACTGACTTAAGTTGTTAAAATTACATGAAATAGGTGATGTAACGCTGCAGGGAAAAACGCGAAGCAGCCATTTCCGGTGGTGTAACGAGCTTTACGGGTGTCCCCCCCACGTTGTCGTGGGAAAAAAAAAAAAAAACACGTCGAGGTTTATTCAGAATTCACTTCAGAGACAGAAACATGGTGGGGAAGATAAAACATGTCCGCCAGAAGCTTCACCAGGAGGCAGTGAAGCTCGCCCGGCCTGAGAGCTTCTCTCTGCTGCCTGACACGTCACTGAAGCCTCCATCACTGGAACCACGGAGGAAAACACCTGAAGAAAACATCCAGAGTCACGCGGAGGGGCCCAGGCAGGTGAGTTTTACAACATTTAGACGTTTTAAAATGGTGCTGATGCAACTGTTAGCCAAAAATACCGATTAACTTTGGAACAAATCAAGCTAAGAACTCACGTTTTAATGAATGAACTGTAAAAGAAAGCTAAACATAGCCCATTGGGTCATCACGGTCACCATGGTAACAGCACTGTGTCTGTCAGTCCCTGACTGCCAAGTTCTTAATCAGACTGAAAACAAACAGGGGCGGACCTAGTTTTCATTGGGGTGGCTACACTGTGGTTCCAGTAAGGGGGGGTGGGGGGAGTTCATTGTCACAGGAAGTTGACTTTTAGCAGGCATGCTAACAAAATTGTCAACAGGTGTATGCTATAAAATGATTTTGATTAAAATAGGGGAAACATTTTTTTTATGGTAGCAATGATAATAAAATTTCTGCGTTTGAAATAGTAAATCTATGGCCTTTAAAAAAATTATTATTTATTTATTGTACTCAAATTATCCCCAATGGGGAAATCAATTTTCTGCATTTTTCCCGTTGCACATTTAACATTTAACAGTGCTGCTGTTCAACGTAATGTTTTTATGCCATTAGTGCTTAGTGTACTGTATACTGTATTTAGTTGATGTTTTTATTAGTTCATATCTTCAATGTTATTACTGTTTTTCTTTTACATTTCATTGTTGGATGTAACTGGGACCCTGTGTACAGAATCTTGTTCCACCACGTGTACCACATGTGATGTTCACGACCAATAAATCTCTGTGACTCTGTCAGCAGTAAGGAAGTTTGATCAGAGCGCTGACTAGTTTTCTGTAAAGTGAATCATTTGAAACGTATTCCTTTAAATTGACAGGTTGGACCGATGAGTTGAATAATGTACGGGACTGAAAGGTTTTTGTGGGTATTCCCCTCCCAGTTTCTGTTTCAGAGCTCCCTCCCCTCCAGCATCTTTGCTGGCACTAAGATTTCTCCAGAGGCCCTGGTTCAAACCCTGAAGTTTGAGGAACTTCCACATGTTGCCTTACCTTCTAAGAAAGGTAAGAATATCTGATGTTTGCCTACACGTTCTGATGCCTGGTTCCTTTACAGTTCGTTGAAAATAATTCAAATAGCCTTTTTCTATGTAGTGCATAGCAGTGTTTCCCCTACCATTATACAAGCAGGGCGCCCTGCCTACCAACCCCGCCCCCACACACACACACACCCCGTCGACAACTGCCGGCACTGACGTAGAGCTAAGCTAATGGTGCGCAATACAGATGCGCTAGCTATAAATTTAGAAGTAGCGCTAAGATTCCCTCACGCTGAGCTGTCTCGAAAATGTTCTGTCCAAACAGTGCGCAACACAGCTGTGTCTCGGTGTCCACCCCCCCCC
>JARVGV010000713.1:11371299-11387072 GCA_031762435.1 Hypsolebias longignatus
AAACTGTCCAGATGACCTGATTGAGAATTATCAGATTTGACACCTGGATTATTGAGCATGAACATTCTTGTCTTATTTGTTCAGTTGTTTTTTTAATTGAGAATCAAAAAAAAATAAATAAATAAAAAATAAAAAAAAATTGTTATTTCATTATTCATTTTCATAAGGGATTCAAAAAATACAGTATATGTTACTGAACTTGTTACCGTACATTGTTCTTTTGTTTTATGTTGTTAATAAAGATATAAAATATATTTAAAAAAAACGCCACTTTGCGTTTTTTTCAAATGTGATCCCGGTCACTTCTGCTCTAACATAATTCCATTTTTTCAAACGTAATTCCATTTTTTTCAAATGTGATTCCAGCCACTTCTGTTTTGGCTACTTGTGCTTTGGCTTAATGTAATTCTGTTTTTTCAAAGGTAATTCTGTTTTTCCAAGTGTGATTCAGGACATTTCTGTTTCGGCCACTTCCGTTTTGGCTTAATGCAATTCCGTTTTTTTTGTTTTTTTTTCCCCCAAATGCAATTTTGTTCTGTTCAAATGTAATTCAGTTTATTCAAATGTTGTTGTGTTTTTTTTTTTTTTTCTAATTTAATTTAATTTTTTGAAATGTTGTTCATTTACACCTCAGGGCCACCATAGTTTGTAAATCTTTTATCGACATATTTATCCTCATAAACCAATGGATGAAGTTTAATGAAACCTTTAGAAATCAACCACTGGATGTACATCTACAACTAATGAACTGTTAGACTCAACTTGATTCAAGATGGCTGCCACAGCCAACGGCTCTTAGCAAACACACAAATGGCTGTATCAGTCAATTTTACCAATGTTCACCTGGTATTAGCCGACAGTGATGCCCAACACATATTCTAAGCCCTTAGAAATTGTGCGACCACTGGACAGATTTTAATGAAACTTTGAGGAAGTAATCGTTAGATGCTCATGTACAACTTATCATCATTAGCCAACACAAACCAGGTTTGAATTCAGGTAATTTTACAGATATTGAGTTAAAAATGCATTTGGTTGTAAATGAGAGGGAAAAAAAAAAAAACACGTGATTTGCATGAGATTGTGCAGCATAATTCAAACTTTGCCAAAAAAAGACTACAAATTTGTTATTTCTCAACATAAGATGGCCTAAATTTAAAAACACTGTAGTTCCTTGAATTAATCATCATAACTTAATGCAAACATATTCGACGTTAGTAGCAAGCCATGCTTAATTAAGTCCCTGGGTTTTGGTTTAAGTTTGGACCAAATCGGCACCAAAGTTATTAGTAATGATTGTGTAGGAGATCTTGGGTTCAGCCTGGGTCCAACTTTTGGAACAGAATAAAAATTGAGTGTTAAAAAAACCCACTCTGCAGCACCTACTGTGAGAAAGCAACAAGTCTCAATCAAAACCTTCCCCAACACCTTAACCTGCACAAGCACAGTGTGGTTAAACACTTTGCCACTGAGTTTTCACACCAATCGTCAATGCTGCCACACACACACTTCCCTTGTGCATTTTCAGAGTCAAACATCATCTTTGTCACCTGGACGTGAAGCCCTGTGCAGTCCAGTGGTGACAGACAGCGAGGGAGACACATTTACAGCATTTGTCAAGACTGTTAACGTCCTGCTGGGTGCTAAAGCTACAGCCAACAAAGTGACTTTATTAACTCACTCCAAAACGTACTTGGAGGTTTCTTACGTAGTGATTGGAAATATTAACCCCGAAATCTGACAGACCCCCTGCCAAAGTTCTACACCAACAAACAGGATGCATTCAGGGCCATCAGCTACCCCCACCTGGGTCTCAGACCACATCTACATCATGCTGGTCCCTGCATATCACCCCTTGATGGAAAGCTACAGACCAACGCAGAAGGCCGTCACCGTGTGGCCAAGTGATGCTGACTGTTTCCAGTGCACAGACCGGCAGGTCTTCAGGGAAGCAGTTGTCTGGGAGAAGGCTTTGAGGAGTACACATCTGTTGTCTTCAACTACACCAGTAAGTGCAATGATGATGGAGCAAACCACCACAAGAGCTGCTTCCCAAACTAGAATTCTGGCAAAATGCAGAAGTTTGGTGTCTACTGAAAACCAGGGATGCTGGGTTCAGGTCTGGCGCTATACGGTCCCCCAGAACAGCATGGAGAGCTGCAAGCATTTAGAGGGCAAAGCTACCGTTCTTCCAAAGATCCAAGGAGCATGAGGAAAGGCGTCAAATGCATCGTAAAGTACAGCACCACAGACTGGCAATGCCCCAGGGGCCGCGCCCAGCCTGACGCTCTCAACAGGTTCTACGCTCGCTTCAAAGGCTGCATCACCTCTTTCAACATCAAACTCATCCCACCACCAGGTGAAAAGCCCCTCAGTGCGACTCCTGCGGAAGCGAGAATGACCCTCCAGAGAATTAACTCTTGCAAACTGCTGAACTTGATAATGGCCCTTGGCAGGAGCACATGGACTCTCTGGGGTGCTGGCAGACATAATGAATGCCTCTCTTGCGTAAGCAGCTGTCTCCACCTGCCTGTAGACTGACTGCCATCCCCGTCCCTTCCTGAAAGACAGCATCTCTCATGCCGATAGTCAAGAAGTGCTTTGAGAAACGGGTTATGGTCCACGTCAAGAACACCATCAAGGTTACTGTGGATCCACACCAGTAGGCAGATCAGAAGACCTGTTCCACAGAGGACGTCATCTCCTCTGTGGTCCACACTGCTTCCACCCACCTGGACAGCAAGGACCCCTTTCAAAACTTCTGAACTACAAGTACTGCTTTTTCGGTTTCAAGCAGGACACAACTCTGCACAGAAACACTGCTGAGTTTTCCGAAGGACAACATTCAAGATTTTTTTTTTTTTTTTTTGTCTAATTGAACGCATAAAACACTATCCTAATTGGATTTCCTTTATCGGGCTTTAGAAACATAGTTCCATGTCTTGCACCCAACTGTGTCTTAGTTGAAAAAAAAATTGTTAGACCCATTATTAAACAGTTTGTCAGTAAAATTAGGAAAGCATCAGGAAAAATGACTTTATTGTCTCGGGGACATGCTGCAGGGACAAGTGGGCAGAGAGTGAATTCTGCTCATGTTGGCAGAGACAAATCAGCCGAGCTGCTTGAATTATGCATGCCCTCCTTCCTCTGCTGTCATACCTCTGTCCGTCATACAAAGTTTACGAGAACAAGTCAAACTGTGCGGCAGGCAGCAAAACAAGTTAAACCGTAACAACTCAGACCACGATGAAGAGGAGAAAAAGCAGTTTACTGTAAAACTTCAGCAAAAACAATTAGAGTCACAATCAATACATACAATTTCAAAGACGTCAGCAGCTTTAAAACACAGTAAATCCCTAAAAACACTGTTCACGATTTTGAGTTATTGTCGCTGGTATTGATTAACATCTCCAAACCTCGGAGGCCTGATTATTTTACTCGGCGTCACATTAGTTTCCATCAGCTGAACGTCGAGGAAAAAAAGTCAGTTTCATTTTCTGACACAAACTAAAGGAAATTTGCATTCAATGCCCGACACGACCGTTTCAATTTGCCTCATAATGGAAGAGGGTTTTAAAATTCAGATAAGAACATGTTATACTCTGTAAAAAGGTCAACTACATGATCTGCATTAAATCTGGGCGAGACTTGAGTTTATTAGCTCTGGATGAAACAATGAGCTCATTTTCTTTTGGGTTTAGAGGGAAACAACTTGCTACGTGCATATGTTACTTCATGGACATAATAAAAAGCTTTGTTGCCTACAAATGAAAATATTATATATTACTGTAATGTTTCAGTTGTGAAGGTAATCATGAATATTTGCATCTAACACAAATATCTGAGAGCAGCCAATCCTCACTCTGTTTTTTCTTTCTATTTTTATGTTGTGGTGAAACGTATCGTCTGTCTTGGACAGAAACAAATTGTGTTTGACATGTCGACTTGGTTTCTGCTGTTTTCTCAGCCTGGCTCTTCTTCAACACTTGGAAATGTCTGACAAAATAAAATAAAAAAAAACATCGGGTCCGGCGGCATGGTGGTGCAGTTGGTAGAGCTGCTGCCTCTCAGCGAGAAGGTCAATGGATGAAATCCTGGCCGGGGGGCCTTTCTGGGTGGAGTTTGCATGTTCTCTCTGTGCATGTGTGGGTTTTCTCCAGGTTTCATCCCACAGACCAGAAACATGAATGTTGATAAAAAATTGTCCCTAGGTGTGTGAGATGGACTTGCACATTGCTGGACACCAGTGACCCCCCACCCCCACCCCCCCACCCCACGACTCAAAAAGGAAGAAGCAGGTAAAGGTAATGGATGGATGGACGGATTGTGTCCAACAGTGCATCTCACATCAAAAAGACAAAGGGAGACGTCCTAATTCTGTTGTAAAATGGCCTTTTTCACAATTAAAATAAATGTTTCAACATGTTAACAGCTCTCACTTCAGAAGTAAAAAGCCATTTTATAGAATACAGAAATGCATAATGCCCTAAATACGTTAATAAATTGTGTTCCTAAACAAAAACGCAAACCGAAAGCCGAATTACTTTTGACTTTCATCTGTTCTAAAAAAAAAAAATAAATAAAAAAGTGCAAATGTTCTCAATAGCAGAGGTGCCAAATTATGAACAGTCCTAACAGTTCTCAGTACATGATTAGATTAAAAAAAAAATTATTTAGTGAATATATTACATTGATAATACACCGATTGATGGTAGGAGTTTCTGTGGATTACAATGTTTGCAGATGACACTGTGATCTGCAGTGAGAGCAGGTGGAAGAGAGCCTGGAGAGTTGGAGGTATGCTTTGTATGTGGGGCGGCCGTGGTACAGTGGTAGTGGCAGCCGACCCCAGATCGGAAGGTTAGAGGTTCGAATCCCAAGTTCCCTCACCATGTGTTGTTGTGTCCCTGGGCAAGACACTTAACCCCGAGTTGCTCCCGGTGGGACTGGCTGGCGCCGTGCATGGCAGCCTACCGCCACTGGTGTATGAATGTGTGTGTGAATGGGTGGATGGCTGGTGCTGTAAAGCGCTTTGGGGCCCCTCATAGGGGGCTGGAAAGTGCCATACAAGTAAGCTCCATTTACCATTTACCATCATGTCAGATTGCACCAGTGGTCATTGTTTGAGCCAAAGTGGACCTAATGGACGACAACAAAGAAGGACACCCAATCATAAAAAGCCAGACTGGAATTTGCTAAAAGGCATATTGACAAGTCACAAAGCTCCTTGAAGAATGTCCTTTGGACAGAGGAGACAAAACAGGAACTTTTTAGCAGCAATCCCATCCCCTAAGCCAACGATGAAAAAGGAGTTTGGCATCAAATCCATATAATTGAAATCTTAAGACGTTCAAGGTTTTCTAGAGAAAATGTGCCGCCCAGTGTCAGAAAGTTTAGTCTCAGACAAAGGTCATGTAGTCTCCAACACAATATTGACATAAAACACACAACTATAAACACCCACAAATGGCTCTGAACCAGACACTGGACTTTCTGAAGTGGCCAACTGAGCCCTGAGCTAAACCTTGTTGAACATTTGTGGAAGGGGCTGAAACATGCAGTTTGGAGAAGGAACCCTTCAAACTGAGAGCAGGTGCCAAAGTCTCAGAGAGAGTTACAGAAATCACTTGATCGCAGTGATTGCCTCAAAAAGTTGTGCAATGAAATGTTAAGGGTACCATCTTTTAGTCAAGGTCACTTTCACTAGTTGTTTTTATATACGTATATTTTGTTGAACCAAAATTCATAAGACTGATCATTAGTTGACTTAAAATATTTTTTATTACTTTTATTAGTCATTTCAGTGACCTTTGTGTTTTTTTTTTTAATGAATGTATCCATTTATGTGTCTGTAAATGGATAAATGAAGGAGTATGACAAGTCTTCAACAATCTATGGAAACCTCAAGACGGAGTTGCATGCAGATGCTGAATGAGATGATTCTAAAATGAGTGGAGCAGCCAGACCTGTGGACAAACAAACAAAAAAAAAAAAACTGGACAGAAGGAGCAGACAGGTGACTACTACACAGGAAGCAGATCTTTACCCCAGGTGTTAGCTCTGGCTCGCTCATTGGCTAGTGCTGATCTGAGCAGCAAGGAGCCATCTTTTGATCTGAGGACAGCTGTGTGAGGAAAATTTGTTTAAATACTCCAAAGAACAAAACATTTTATAACTTGTGAGTTGGTGCACACCCTGAAAAGTCAAAACCAGAAGCAGTCATCCTGTGTAAAAAAGTGGAGTCACTGTTAATCAGGAGCTGAACAGAAGTTGAAAGCTGTAGATGGAAATTACCCGCAGGAATGGGACGCTTCTCGGGCACACGAGTGGGAGAGGCCTTGGTGGTCTGCCCAGGAAGTGAGCCACCATTGGAAGATAATTTAGTGGTGGGGGAAGAAGTGGTGCTGATGAGAGAGGTGGTGGTGGTGGTGGTTGTTGTGGTGGTAGTGGCAGAGGTGGTGGGTTGGAGTTTGGGGAGGGCAGGAGTCAGACGATCCGCCGGTCGGGTTCTGTTGGTTCTAAAAGTGTTTCCTGAGAGGAGAGAGGTACAGTGATCCGACTGATCAGAACCAAGAAGCCAGTTCTGGTTCCCGACTGACTGAACTTTGATCATCTCCGTCCAGACACGTGACTTCAGACTTTCCTTCAAACAGCTCCGAGAACTAAGACTCACTTGGTTTTAAAGGATGAAGAACACCTTCCTCGTCTGGATCCAATTTAAGAACATATTTTTTTTCTTTATGCATTTCTAAAAATTTTACAGAATTCTGGTATAATGAAGTAAAAAAATAGTCCAGATGTTTAAGTTCTTAAAGAGGGTTTTGTAGAACAACTTGTGCTTTTTTTTTACCAGAAGGAAAGTCCAAACGCATCTGAACGGACTGACATGCAGTCCTGTCATGCAGTCTGAGGTATCATGATGCGGATACAGTGAGGGAAATAATGATCTGATCTTCTACCAAACCTGGACGTTCGTCCACTTGTTCCATTTGACTAGAGACAAAACTCAACTAAAAACACATTAAAGAAAAAAGTGTCAGAGGACCTGACTTAATTACTGAGTACGAATCAGGATGTTTTAAACCACTTTGGCCATGGCTGCCTCAAACGAGTCGGCGGGGGAGAGGGCAGACTACAGAAACCATTTGAGTGCCATCAAACTTGTTAGTCCACTATGGGAAGGAGCTGTTTATGAGACTGTTTGTTGCAGCTCCTTGGATTGATGAACTCTTTTGGATGAAAGATGAAATGTTTCAACAAATAGAAACTATCCAGAGGACCCGACTTAATTTTGTTGAACGTTATAGAAAAGTTACAAACAGATTTGTGGCCATCCAACTAATTAGACCATTCTGATTTCAGCTAGTTTTGATTGGGAAGCCCATTTATCTACAGGTTCCTTCCATAACCACTGATCAGACCAAAGGTCTGTCAGGGGACTACAATGATCAGACTGTATATCTGAACAAACCTGGTGTGGACCACATCCTATCAGCAAGAAGCTTAGGAGAAACTGTTGGTGCCATTATTCATAAAAATGGCTATCAGTTGTCCTCAATCCAGAGCTTCATGTAAGATTTTCCACATGGATTATAAAGAATGTTGAGAAGGCTGAGGGATCCACCCTTAACTGCACCGGAGGAATCAGTAAAAACACTATTGGTACCACACTTGTGATAGACCAAAGGTGCCACTGCTGAAGAAGACCCATGTACCCAGGTCTGTTCAGTTTTCCAGAGAACCTCTAAATGTTTATGTGAAGGCTTGAGAGAAAGTTCTGTGGCCAGACGAGACCAGAAGCCAGCTCTTTGGCATCAACTGGATGTGCCGTGTTCACCACGGCTCAAAGAACACCATCCCCACTATTAGGTACAGAGATGGAAACACTATGGTTTGGGGCAGTTTTTTCTGCTAAAGGTATAGGAGGTCTTCACCACCAATGGACGGGGACATGTATCTTGGACCAGAACATTCTTCTCTCAGCCAGAAAAATAAAAATTGGTTGTGAATGGGTTCCAGCAGAACAATGAAAACATCCCGCCAAGGCAACAAGACTAGCTAAAGAAGACGCACCAAGGTTCTGGAGCGGCCGAGCCAGTCCCCAAACCTCAGACTTGTAGAAAATCTGTGGAGGACGTGAAGTCTGAAGGCTTTAGAGTTTCCCTCCTGAGATGTGTAGAAACTAGAAGACCATCAAGTCAGGTTTTGTTTGAAGATCAAATACTCATTGATGACTTGTTTATTATTTCTTATTTATTTGTAAGTGGAGAAACCTACAAAAGCAGCTAAAGATCTGACCATTATTTCCTTCTCTTTATGATGAGAACAGATGGACAGATGGATGGAGATAGAAACAGAAGATAGAACATTTAGGCCTCGAGTGAAAATGTTTTAAATGTTTACAGTACGGATGTCCAATTCTGGTCCAAATGGTGCCAAAAAGGAGATTTCTGGGATTTAAGCTGGTGTTTTGGTCAATGGCTTCCTTTCAACAACCTTGTTTGGTTCTGCCATTCCTACAAGGCAATCTCAGTCTAGAACTGTTCTCATCAGTGGTTCCATGATGGTGGAACGAATCTACCAAAGCAGGAATATCAATTTCTACATACAGGCTCATCTCTTCAGGAAGACCTTTTGCACACAAACTCAAAAGGACTTAGGACTTTTGGACCAGTTCTATTAGTGATGAGTTTCTTACTGAACCAAAGATGTCATAACCTACATTTGTTGGATGACTAAAGTAAAAATATAAGATAAAATTATATGAATTATTTGCTGGAAACTGTAAATGTATGGGTTTTTCTGAAGTTTTCATGGAATCTGAGGATCGGTTCAGCTCAAGAGCCACAAACTGACTGAAAGTGAACGAATCTGTTGGTTTTTGTAGTAATGCAAAGGCCTAAAGTAGTTTTTCCAAAAATAATGAGGCCAATACTTTCTATAAATGTATTGTTTGTGTTGCCTGTTGCCTCAGGAGAAAAAAAAAAGAGAATTAAGGTATAAAAAGACAAGAAAAAGGGCAAAGTGACAGAGATGATGTAGAGATAAACAGCAGCTGATGGATGCTGAAGCATGACTGTGGTCACATGACCCTGCTGTCGGAGTGGGTGGGGCCAAGTCAACTTACTCCTCCTCTGCGACGTCACCTCCAGGAATCGACTTTCTGACTCTGTGCATGCTAACGTGCAGCCAATCACAGCAGCTGCAGGCCCTGGCCCCGCCCCCTCCCAGCTGCATGAATGAGTGAAGCTGATGGTTAAAAAAACAAAAGAGCGTCTATCTGGTTACCAGGCGACTCGGAGGTAAGTTTGGGCTCAGAGCCCGGCAGAGGGAGAGTTTCCTGCTGGCTCTCAGGGGACTCTGTAGGAAACAGTACTCTGTTTTATGAGGTGAAGAACAGGAGCAGAAAATCAAGAACTCCAGAGCTGAAAGGTTCTGAAGAAGTAGCTGCAGCTCCGGCTCAACTGATAAAGGGTCTTTCTTTAAATCACCGCTAAGCTTTTAAAATATAAATTTGGAAGTGTATTTTTATCAGTTGAACCGATCTGGGAGCCTCTGAGGTCCATAAACACGCCTCTGCTACCCTAAAAAAAGCATAAAAGAAGGAACAAATTGGAGATAATCACCAAAGGAGGTGCGTGGAGAGCCTGGGAAACCAGGGAATTTGGTCAAAGAGGAGTGTTGAGGTCTTGTGCTGTTGTGCAGAGCTGCAAACAAGTCAGCCATTATTCAAAATCACAAGTCACCCCCGGACTTTTTATCTTCTCCATAGAGGGCTACAACCAGATAACGGTTTATTCGGAACGCTTACCAGGGCGAACAGGGAGGAAGGGCCGTGGTTTCTGCAAAAGAAAAACCAGACACAAACGATACAGTGACGTTAAACAGGTGTGGGCTGATTGTTGCATGAACCATTGCTGTGAATCCAATCAGATGCTTTAAATCCTGCAGAAAGTAGGAAAGATTGTGCAAATGTACCTGTGTCTGTAACTGGAAGAGCTACCATTAAATAATATATTGAAAATGTTCACGGATTGTTGCCAACACACTTACAAATCCTGCAAAGATAAAATAATTTTTTGAAATGTACGCTTCCTGTTGAATGAAATATCAGGCCGACTAGACTTTCTTTAGATCCTTTCATGTGTGAGGTTTAGTTCAGCTTTAGTAAAGTGGCGTCTGAACACATCAGCCTCTACATGCAGCAGGTCACATACCATAGGCTTTGATAGAGAATGGTGCTGCTTGTACGGCTGCTGAGCGTTTTTATCTGTAACATTAAGAAAAAGTCTAAATTACATCATTGCAGACAAAAAAAAAAAAACCCAGCTCAGTTATTTCAAGAAAAAAAAAAACTAAAAGAAAAATACTTCCAGTAGCGCATTTTGGTAAATACTGATAAGACAAAGAGAAAGAAATGGTGATTATTCACAGTTTTTTTTCCTGGACAGTGAAATAATGAAGATGGTAAACATTTTCTGATTGGTGGAAGGAGCATTCCTTACTGCCAGTGTTGGTGTTATGGATGACGTGTTTGCTCCACATGCCGCTTCTGTTGTCCTTGTTGGAGCGAACGCCAAACTCATATGGGGTGTTGGGCTTCAGGTTGTCCACCACCGTGTCACTGGTCGGACACGTCTGGTAGATCCACTTCCTGTTCCTCTCTCTGTAGCGGATTGTGTAAAACCTGAAGGAGGATAAAAGATCATTATTCATAGCTGGTTGAAGGATTAATGAAGACAAATCCACATTATCTGATGAAAAAAAAATCACTTAAGGGGTTGCTCAGGGTCCAGTGCTCGGTCCTTTTGGTAGTTTTAAATGTGGATAAATTGTTTATGTAATCCAGTTCCTTGTTTTTAGAACATAACAAACAGATGTGGTCTTTAAAAATTCTAAAATGATTCACATCTGACCTCAAGAGAATAAAAACACACTCCAGATTCCAACATGTCAATATTTAGGGAAATAAATGAAAAAGATCCAAAGGAAGGTGGAATTTATTTTTTCGTAGGACTGGATGTATGGTGTTCCTCAGGCTTTTACTCTGTTTTTTTTATATTTTTAAATCTCTACCTAACTAGCTTTTATCTCGTGTTTTGCTATTTTTAGTTAACAATTATAAGCTTTTATCTAGTGCTTTGTGACATTTAACCAGCACTTTGCAGCCTATCTGTTTTAGATTTTGATAGCATTTTGCTAATTTAAGTTAGCATTTTACTACTTTTAGCTAGTGATTTGTTACTTTAAGCTAGTGCTTTTCTGCATTTAGGTTTTAACTAGCATTTGCTCCTTTACCCTAGTATTTTGTTGCTTTTGGTTAGTATTGTGGTACTCTAAATTAGCGCTTTGCTTATTTTAACTAGCATTTTTCACATTTTAGCTTTCAGCTCAATTTCAACTTCTTTAGCAAATTTCAGTAGTTATTTGGCACCTACTCTGTATTTAAATAGAAAATTACTTTTTATCTTGTTACTAAAAAAAATATTTTGTTTTTGAGATTAATGCTGAGTGTAAACATGCGAGGAAACAAAAAGTAAGAGTTTAGAAAAATATTAAACTTCTCAGAATGGCAGAAGTCAGGAAAAATGTTTTTTATGTGAATGTTATGCCATAAAACTCCCAGTATTATTTCTACATCTTCAATAACTACTTTAAATATTAACAACATAATGCCAGACTTTATATTTTTGAAGAACTTGAGGGGTTAGGCAGAACCTTGTAAACTAACACCTCAGAACCAATCAGAACCAGATGCTTCATCAACAAATGTTCTGATCAATCTGAAGAATGATCTACGACCCATTGAAAACTGTAGTTTCAGGTCTGGGTCTTCTCAAACCGACTGCAGCTCTGAAGGTGTCGGGTTAACAAGACGGTGAAGTTGGACACGTGAATGACAAACACAGCCATGTGGTTTCTCTCTGGCTGCCTGCAGCCGCCGTGACCTCAGCGTGGAAACAACGATGTTGTTAATTCTGGCCGCGCAACCGCGCAATCTCCACTTTCACTCTCTGAAAGTTGTGTTTTTCAGAGCAGGGGTCCAAAACATCTCAGGCTGAAGCCAAACACTCTGCAGAAGGAGCTGACGTTAGCGTTAATAGGAGCTAACGGAGGACTGCTGGCTCAAGATTTCCAATGCTTTCTCCAACCCGTCGGACAGGGTGGGAAAAAAAAGTGCGCCATAGGCGGCGGGAAAAAGTCAGTGTAGGATCTCTCAACACAGCCGAAGGATTCAAACACAACAGCATCTGTTTGCAGAGTCATAATTCATCGTCTTGATTGGATAGAAGCAGCTCGACAAAGAAACTTTTGAAATAATCAGAAATCTCAAGTTTCCGACAGTTTTTGGTCATGAATGTGGAACACGGTAGCAGTCCAACCTTTCTTGGTCATCGCCTCCTGACTGGACAGTACATTCTTTAGTGACAAACATAACAAACAAACAAACTCACGAAACAAATTGTGTTTCTTTACGAAAGTTTAAAGACAATCACCCATCCTCCAGACACTCGTTCATGATGTTCCCTTCGTAGGGCGTCTTCAGGTGGTTCCCCCAGGACAGCAGTACTGCCGTGGGGCTAACGGAGCCGATCACCAGGTGGAGCGGCTTGTCCAGGTTCACTTTACCTGCAGGGGAACATTGGAGAACAGTGAGACTCCAGGACCCTTCAGGGTGGGTTGAACCTTACAGCTAATGCACCTGTGCACTGTTTCTTCACATCGTTGGCTGGGATCGGCTGCACCGCCACCAAGTACTTGGGTTCTGCATCTGAAATGATACGGAAACTGAAGTCAGGGTATGGTCTTGTTCCGCTTTTGATCCAGAAAAGGTTAAGACCAAAAAAAAAAAGTCTGGACCGTGTAGAGAAAGCTAAACGCAAATTCAAAAAAGAATGACTTGAAATTTTGGTTCGTATGCCATTGATCGGTATTGGCCGTGATTTAATCCCAACACTTCCACGGCTAATGTTTATCAGAGTCACAGAGTCCTGTTGGAGCTCAAAAGGCAGAAACGTGAGGAATGCTGGACTCTATCAGTGGAAACAAGCCGCCATGACAGTGATGATGTCATGGCAGCGTTTATGTCATGGCAGCGTTTTGTTGTCCTTGCTGATGGACAGATGTGAACGATTACAGATAAAGTTTCCCTGCTTGGTTTGGACTTGTGAAACCACTCACAGCTTCTGATTTGCATCCAAATCAAACAGCTTCTGCTTTCCTTCGTTGTGTTTGTAGTCCAGACTTTGTTTCTGCCAATGTTCCATGAATTCATTTTATTATTATTGAGATTTGGTGTGGGCTTCTTGCCATCTCCTTCAATACAGCAAATTAAGACTAAATTATATAGACATCTGTGAAAACTTAAACTTTTGTTGTAGTAAGACTTTATTTCAGCTCCAGTTTTTTGTTCTAACACTCCAACAGAAGAACGGTCCATTTATGTATTGTAGGGATGCTCCGATCAGGTTTTTTGTTGCTGATCACTGATACTGATCACTGATACTGATCACATGGATATGGCTCTATTCCTCTTTTAGAATTGCGCAGCTCGGGGTGGCTGCATGTTGGAGCTGTTACTTTCATTCTGTTAATGCTGTTGAAAATTTAAATTCCTCTTTTTTCTGGATGCAAATCACTTTTTCGGATGAGTATTTCCTCTGGTATCAGGTGCAGTGCAGCTGGAAGGATTTTTACTGAAACATCTTAACCTTTGGGCATTTGTTATGATGCGTAGCCATGGCAACAAGGAGTTGTTGAACAACCAGGTGCAGTTGATTAACATCTCAAAAACTCAAATACTTCAACTAGAGCCCCAACACCCAAATGAGTTGAAAGGGAGGTGCCGTGGACAAAATCCCGTCAACCTGGTGGTGGTGCTCGAGTACATGACCTCTGAGATCCTGGAGCTGGTGGGAAACTCGGCTTGTGACAACGAGAGGACCGGGATCATCCTCCAGCACCTTCAGCTGTCTGTCCATGGTGACAAGCAGCTTGGCAGTATGTGTGTATATACAGGTGGTCACCGACTTACGGCGCCATCGACTTACGGCGCTCTGGACTTACGGCGCCGCCCCTAGTGATGTCATCGCGCCGTGTATGTCATACACAAAAGCTAAAGCTTACTTGTTCCCAACATTTCCTCTTGATTCAAGGTGAAATTAAAATATGACAGATTTGTTTCATTTAAATCTTTGTTAAATAAATCTGACAGAGTGAAGAATTTGGGATGTGTAAAATGTAAATAAAAACAGAATGCAATAGAATATAGTATATAATGTAGATTTGTAAATCATTGCATTCTGTTTTATTACATTTTATGCAACACCCATATTTTGTCAGATTTGTGGTGAGATATAGATTTTTTTCTATATATGTTGATAATGAATTTTTTATCTGATCAATAAAAACACTGTTATGTGAAAAACATTACAAATGTATTTCCTAACAATAAGTTCCCTTGTGATCTTTGCAACAATTTCAATAACACAAACCTAAACTGCTTTTATTTATTTTGTAGACACAAATGAATGTACTTGTATTTGTTGTTGTAGTTCTGGTTGTTAGCCACTGCAGAGGAAAACTGAGTGTGTCTTTCTGCTCCGTTTCTTCCTGCTCTCTGTGGATGCAGCAAACAGGAGAGGTTAGTGATCTTCTGCTTCTTGAAGCCTAACACACTCAGGAACTTGATGCTTCATCAGAACTTTGACTCTGAATGAAGTTAGATCTTTGTTTCAGTTCACTTGCTGCTCTCTAAAATCTGTCTTGTGTTGTTTTGTCATGACCTTTGACCTTTCACTCCACTGCTTGTGTTACTTGCCCAACCCTTGTGTGTCTCATTGTACGATAAATTGCACACTTCAACCTACACCACCTCATATGAACCTCAGCCGAGTTGCTAAAGCTCTCCAGAACCAGGCTGAGACAAAACAATCCTTTTACTATTTCTAATCACCCGCCACCGTTCATGCCCATGTTCACACCAACATTATTTCATGCTGAGAAATGTTATGGACTTTTTGGTCAAACATTGAAGATAATGTGAGATGCATTTTAAGCAAAATCATGACCTGTCACACTCAGGTGTTGTGAATGATTCTCAGCTACTACCACATCAAGTTTAGCATCTCTAAAACTGACAGAATTAGGACCATGATCTTTGATTATGTGGTTTTTTAAGAAGTCTGAGGCGCGCACAGAGGACTCCACAAGGGAGCACAAATAAGTCTTTAGAAATCTATTTTCTTTAGAAACCTATTTTCTTTAGAAACATAAGATTACACAGGAGGAAGCAGCAAGATATGATAATGTGACATTTAAAAATCCCACAGAGAATAGTGCTCCGCTTAGGGTTAAGTATTGTGGTGATTGTGGAGGGAAGCCATCTTTGTGAAGAGAACCCGTCCAGCATTAAACGGGGCCGAGGCCTCCGTGTTCAACTGTCCCACTCACTAGTTATTGCTAGTATCACTCAGTCGTCTGTGGCCATCAGGGCGTGAATGATTTATTGTTGGGCTGATGGTCCTCCTTTATCATGTGAACAGCTAGTTCTGTATGTCAACAACAAACTGGTTGTTAGCAGTGTTGCCAGATCGGGCGGTTTACCACCAGTTGTGCGGTTTTCATTCTCCATTTTGTGGGTAAAAATTGCTTTGGGCGGGTGGAGGTAATTTTGGTGGATTTGGAGTCAGATCAGCGGTTTTTGAGTTAATCTATTAAACACATTTCAAACAATCATTCATCATTATTTCATAGCAAAGCTCCTCTGACCT
>JARVGV010000713.1:11556702-11569799 GCA_031762435.1 Hypsolebias longignatus
TCGTGTCCTAATTGACAAGATGTGAAAGATCTTTTTTTGTAATACCACTATCTACCCTCATGGTTCTTCTCCCTTTTTCGTATCTAAGATTATGGCCGCGCTGATAATTTAGCTGTGCGTACACAATCACGTTGTACCTGGTGCAATGTCAATAAAGATACTCTGACTCTCTCTGACTCTCTGATGATAATCATTTGGTGTCAACCCAATTCAAGATGGCCACCTCAGCTAAACGACTTTAGCAAACACAAAAATGGCTCTAACTCAGCCAATTTTACATATGTGGAGTTGACGTTTGGTGTGGTAGTGGCTGAGCATACTATGAGTACTACCCTACTATCCCTTCAGAGAACAGTAGAGCTTTAATTGATTAGTATTAGTCCATCCATCTTTTACCTGCTTCTTCCTTTTTTGGTTGTGGGGGTCACTGGTGCCTATGTCCAGCCATCACTGTGTGAGAGGTGGGACACACCCTGGACAGGTCTCTAGTCCATCACAGACACACATGGAGACAAACAACCATTCACTTTCTCACACATATAGAGACAGTTTAGAGTCACCAGTCAGTCTAACATGCATGTTTTTGGTCTGTGGGAGGAAACCGGAGTACCTGGAGAAAAGCATGCATGCACGGAGAGAACATGCAAACTCCACCCAGAAAAGCCTCCCGACCGTGATTTGAACTGGAAACCTTCTTGCTGAGAGGCAACAACTCTACCCACTGCACCACCGTGCTGCCCTAATTAAATACTTGTACAAAAAATAGTGATTAATGTTGATTTATTACCAGAGAGTCATTAGGGTTGTGTGATTATTTGTTTTTGTTTTTATTTGTGTCCATGTTTGGATATAAAGCTACTAATTTTTATGATTATTGCACATACCTGATTTGGAAGAAACACAGTAACTTAAATTAAAAAAAAGATTTATATGTGTTGAGCTTGTATTTACTTTATAAAGGTGTTTTCCAGGTCGTTGTGTGGAGTGTGAGTACTTGGGTCACTGCACATCTGCACTTGTTTGTACGTGCACTCTATGCATCACTCAGACACACACCCAACCCCTTCCTCAGACCCCGCCTCCCTCCCCCTCCCTCGCCCTCCGTCTTTATGTCAAGTGTCAAAACAGGAGGATGGATCCGGTTTGATAAGTTCTGTTCTGTCTGGCCACGTGTCAGGACAGGATCAACCATACAGCTGAGGAAAACCATGTCCTTCACTCCCCTACCCCCCAGGTGTTCAGATTCTTTTTTTTATTCTTTTTGTTTGGTTGGAAGCCTTTTGTAGTTCTTTAGTTTTCTTTTGGGCTGCTTCTGATTTTTTGATGAGTTTTAATGTTTGGAGTTTTTAATTATAGCAACTACCAGTAATTGGATTACAAAGTACAGATTACACAGTTCAAGAATGAGTTGTGAGTTGTGCCAATGTCGGGTCTATTAATAATTTGTTTAGCAGAATTTAATTCAAGTACCTTAAAGTGATAGCTCACATCGTTTGGTGAAGGGTTCTGTGGAAAGGTTATGAACGATAATATCTTACCTGTTGTAGACAGCTCAGTTTAGAGAAATAAAGTTTGTTTCTGACCGCACTAACGAGTAGTTTGAGTGGGGCCAAGACCAAAATTGATTGCTGTTGTCTTAAAACGAGACAAATTAAAAAAAATTAATGAATAAATAATCTCAAACCAGAACTAATTATCAGTTTTATTTTTCTTTGAGACATATTTTAAATTACAGTTAACCCTTGTAGAAGAAGCTGCCTCACACATTTAAACTGTTTTTTTTTTCTAAATTAACCAACGTTTTAATAGTTTTACTGTAGTTTTTCCACTTTTTGTTGTTGTTGCTGGCATGAGTTAAATTTTAATGAAAAGCAGAAGTTGTGGAAAATCATTTCCCATGAGCAGTCAATAACATGTCTTCTAGGTTTGTGTCATTATATGTTGACTGTGCAAGCGCAGGCCTGTCACAATAATAAATTTTGCTGGGCGATTAATTGTCTCAGAAATGATTGCGATAAATGATAATATTGTTTGAAATTTGACAATCATTAGTAGTTATTGTCAAGTTTGAGAAAAAATGTTTGTTAATGCAATGGAGCTTCAACAAGATGGAGTTTTTTTTTTCCAGAGGTTGGCCTGTTAGCTTAGCTTCTTAGTTTAGCTGCTTTTAAGATCCAAAAAAGTGATTTTGGATGGTTAAAACAGATTTTAAAGAAAAAGAGAAAGGGAGAGTCAGTGAAAAGCACCAGACGTGAGTCTTCTCATCCAGTGTCTTCAGTAGAAATAGAGAGACACGAAGAAATGATAAAGCTGATAAATGAAAATGTGGTTGATAATTTTCATTTATCATGCGATTAATTGATTTATCGTTTATCGTGACAGCCCTATGCAAGTGTCTAGGGCCACCTCAGTTCAATAACTTTTTTTTTTTTTTGTCTTTTGGTCTTTTATTTGCTCATTCTCAGTTTCTTGTCTTTTTTTTTTCCTTTAATTTTGTTTTTTCAATCATTTAGGTCAAACACCTATTTTAGCCACAGAGATAGAAAAATCATAAACTGCGACCGTATCATGTCGAGCACAGCTTTGAACATTTAGGTGTTTGAAGTTATTTTCTGCTTTCTGCTGCCAAGTCAGACTCCTCTAATAAATCCCGTTTTATCAGTGCCCTGGTTCCTCATCTTTGCAGCTGAAACTAACTTCCTGTACATTTTTCCACAGCTGAAAAATTAACAAACGCAAAGCGAGCTGGCTTCTCTCAAAGCACTCACACATACCAACACACACACACACACTCCTCCGGGTATTTGGCTGGGATAAATAATCATTGTAAATAATGAATGTCAATTAATAGAGGGAGACGTGGCCTTGCTAAGCACGATCTGATTAGTGTTTCACTGGGATCTCCTCCCCAGCTGGTTTCAGCCAATCACACGAGCCTCTTTCAAACACCACAGTGAGGTTAGCCCATTAATGGTTTAGTCTCACCACAACATAAAGATCTATTTGTTGTGTTTATGTCCCATAATGTCATGTAAAGTCTCGGCTATACGACCTCTATTAAATCTGTATAATGGTTACTTTTATTGTTGCTTAAGAAATGCTGTCTTTAAAAGAGTTTGATCAGAATGTTTGTATTTATTCAAAGATAAAGATAAAAGATAAAGATAAAGCCTATAAACGCATGTGTTACAAGACTTTATTTAAAGTGTTACTGTTTTTATTGTATGCCCGTCGAAGGCGGACGTACTATCGTATAGTCTCTGTGCATGCATATGTAAACTTTCTCTTGTCCTGCCCATAACGTTTGATCCACTCAAGATAATCTAACAAAACTTCATGCACAAATGTCTCATCACCAGACAGAGTATCAGGTACACTGTTCATCACCCCAGCTCCAAGATCAAGGTCATAAATCAAGGCCAAAGTTAAAACAAGGTTTTTGCTTGTCCGGGCCATATTATCTTCTGAAACTCAAGATCATTTAATAAAACTTGAATTCTGTCCTCTTGTTATTGCAAGAACTGATTTGACCATTAATGTGCATTTTGTAAGGAATAGTTCAACTGAGACATACATTTGCTATAATTTTGAGCAAACAATTATTTTTAGGTGGCTATCCTGATAAATTTGCACAACGACTCGTTATGTGCACGTGTTTACTTCTGTGTATTTGCTTTTGAAATGCAGCTGATTTGACGGTCAAAGTGCATTTATTAAGCAAACGTTAGACTGAAACACACATTTACTATAATTTTGAGCAAACAAATTGTTTTTAGGTGTTTTACCTTGTTAAATTTCAAAGAAATGTGGAGGCTTCCCGTCGCTTCTGCGAATTGGGTTTTGAAATACAGCTGATTTGACCGTCAAAGTGCATTTATTAAGCAAAAGATAGACTGAGACACACGTTTACAATAATTTCAAGCTAAACAATAATTGTTTTTGAATGTTATTCTTGTTAAAGTCCTCCTGTGCACGCTCCCGGGGCCACCATTTGGCAGCCCATCGGTTTTTAGCACAACACCGGTCCACATTTCCAAGTTGTCGGCGGTGACTCGTAAGAAACGCGGCGCGTCAGCGGTGACGCATAATAGATGTGACGTATATGGCGAAGCGACATATTTATGGATTTGTCCAGTTTATTGGACAAATATGGACTGATGCGACTTATAGGGCGGTGCAACGTGTCCGCTGTATAATACGGTGTCAGCCCAATCCTGGTCCACGAGGGCCACTATCTTGCACGTTTTAGAGATTTCTCTACTCCAACACACCTAAATTGAACAAATGGGTGAATTACACGCTTCGACCAAACATGAAGAGGTTCAGTCATGGAATCAGATGAGTTGGAACAGGGAAACAAGTAAAACATGCAGGATAGTGGCCCTCGAGGGCCAGGATTGGGCCACCACTGCTTTAGATGATGAAGATGGAAATCCCAAGTTAGAGCCAATGGAAGTACCTTGAATGACAGTTCTATGACTGAAGCACATGGCAAAGTATTTTATTAAATTAGCTCGATCAAAAGCAATGCTGTATAAATGCTTATTATTTATGTCGTAAACTCTAAAAGTGTTTGTTGCAAGTTAGCTCGGCTCTGCTGATTTGAGTTTTATCCTAACGGCCAACATTGTTTTGTTATGAGCTGGAGACTTATGATTACCGGTAGGTTCACAAACCCGTTTGGAAACATTTTGCAGATAACAAAAGCCCGACCACTGTCGAAACATCTGCTGTAACTTCACAATAAAAGTTGGAACTTGGGATGTAAAATAGTTCAAAAGTTTGCATTAAAAAAGCTTAAAATCTGAGTTATGATAACTACAGTAGTCCCTCGCTACTTCCTGGTTCGTTTTTTTGCAGACTCGCTCTATCACGGTTTTTCAAAATAAGATTGGACACAACACACAATTGGCTGATTGATGGATGAGCCGCACGATCAGCATGGAATTTTTATTTAAAATCAATTATTTGAAATTATTTAGCACCTGCTGAACATTTGTGCAGCCCACACTGCAGGAGAAACGTCCTCCTGCAGCTCCTCCTCCTGTGATCTCCGTCTTCTGCGGAGTGCAGCCGTGGCAGAGAGGAAGCAGAGAGCTGAGATTAGACTTGTCGTGATAAACAATATATCAATTAATCGCATGAGAAATGAAAACTATCTACCTCCTTTTCGTTTATCAGCTTTATCATTTCTTCGTGTCTTTCTCTTTCTAAAGACACAAAGCTATCTGTGACAAAAACCTCAACTCCGGTGCTCTAACAAGCATTTCTTCTTAAATTTGACAGTAATTACTAATTATTGTCAAATTTCAAACAATATTATCGTTTATCGCAATAATTTCTGAGACAATCAACTGCCCATCAAAATTTGTTATTGTGACAGGCCTACTACTTGAAACTTTGTCTGTGAATGTTTACTGTAAAGCTGGAATCAGCAAATGCTTGCAGCAGGTCCTTGACTGTGTTGAACTTGAGCTTTATCAGCAACATTTGGTCTCGCTGAGCGACTTTATCGAGTCTAGGTGAGGTTTTGATCAGGTCTGAGCCCACCTCCTGACATGAAGTCATTTCATGTAGCAGGTTTATGGAGCAGACACTCATTCGTCCTGCTGTTGGTCTCTGTCACTGACGCTGGAGTCGATCACGACACACTAACACGGTCACATATTGTGTTAATATCTGTTCTGTGACACATGGACAGCTGACTGTTTCTGTTGAGCGGTGAAAGTGTTTTGTTTTTTTTAATGCAGCATCTTTGTACTTTCTAACAGAAGATGGTTTCTGTAACAATGACGATGATGCCAGTAATGACCTGAAACACAGCACTGTGAACAAAACTCGTTTGGAATCACACTGAGCCGTGTGTTGACAGAATTATACCAATAAAACTGCTCTAAAATCACACAGTAAATGAACTGAGACCCCTGCAACGAAGTATAAATATTTCATGAATATTTTGAGAGAAGGTTTTTTATTTTATTTATTTTATTTTTGTTTAAGATTTCAGGAGATTTTGAAGATTTCCTCACTATTGTTTAAAAACAGCAGTCACAGCTCAGTTAGATGTGGCTTCAACATAAACTCATGTGTGTTGGTGGAATGGAAGGAATCCCCTTCCAGGGTCTAATGAGTCCCAGTCCAGGGTCTGATGTGTCCCAGTCCAAGGTCTTATGAGTCCCAGTCCAGGGTCTGATGAGTCCCCTTACAGGGTCCCCTTCCAAGTTCTGATGAGTCTCTTTCCAGGGTCTGATGGGTCTCCGTCTAGAGTCTGCTTTTAGCTTCTGTTGTGATTGGTTTAACTTGTATCTGTAAAAATTAATGTGAAAATCTGAAAATTGAACTGGTTTTTGTTGCTAGCTGTTTTAAAATCTGTGAATCATCTTGAATCATGTTGGCTTCAGCAGATTATTAGTTGGAGTTTTACATCCAGTGAATACTTACTGAAAGTTTCATTCACATTTTTTCAGTGGTTCAAGATATATTTTATTATCAGAATTAGACAAAAACAATAAAAAACATTAGTATTTGTCATAAAGTTCAGACTGATACATGTTAGAGAACTTCCTGTTTATGTTATAAGTTAAAAGTCAAGTTCATTTGTTTAGTTTTTTTTATCTTGTCACATTGAATCATCTGAATGAAACGTGTGAAAATAAATGAATGAGCCTCCAGTGGAACAGTCATGAACTCTGATTGGCTCACACGCTGTTGCTATGGGAGACTCAGCTGCTCCTCCCATTGGATTGAACGCTTTCCTGTCAGTCAGCATCTCACCATCACCATGGCAACAGAGAGGAAGCAGAGCAAGAGGCTGAGGCTGTTGTTGTTTGGTGCAGCAGACACTCACACTCAGATAGTATCTCACACACACGCGCGCACACACACTCAGATGCGACCTGCTAATCCCAGACTAAAGGAGGATTAATAATGACATGTGTGGATTGAAAAAATGAAAAGTGGCTCTGAGTTTACTATAGATTTGACCATTTGTGTCTTTTTTTGGTGGTGGTGGAAGGGGGGGTGGGTCGGTTATTGTCTGAAGGCAGGCGATAATGTTTTTTGCTCTCAATTGTGTGTGTTTGTCTGTTAGCAAAAAATCTCATTAGCCACCAAACAAATTTTAACAAAACTTTCAGGAACTAATCACTCAATCACTCTCGAACCTTTACAGCTGCTTTATTTTGGAAGTCATTTCAATTCAAAATGGCCGCCACAGTTAAGCAACCTGGGCCAACACAAAAATGGCTGTAACTCAGTCAGTTTCCCAGATGTTGAGCTACAGTTTGATGTGGCTGAGTGTCAACCACAACAAAGACCAAGCTCTACACATCGTGTCCATGTTTTTTTATACCTGGACGTGTTTTCTGTCGGAGCAGAAATCCCCCTGCAGGTGTGAATTTCCAGCTGTAGCACTCTTGGTGTGGGGTTAGGACACCTCTGTGGATGTTTTGATAATAATTTGGTCCCACAAATGTTTTACACATATTTAAAAATTCTACAGAAACAACAGCAAGCCTATGAGATGCAAGCAAAAAATGTTGAGAACCACTGCAACAGTTGCAAGATACTTTTGAGACATTAGTGAGACTTTAATGAGACATTATTGAGACATATGAGACAACAATGATACATTGAGACTTTAATTAGACTTTAATAAGACATTATTGAGACACTATTGAGAATTATTGAGACGTTATTGACATACTGAGACAATTATGATACATTAATGAGACCATAATTACCTTTGTAGACATTGTTAATACCGGTACATTAATTAGACTTTGATAAGACATTATTGAGACTTTAATGAGACATTATTGAGACATATGAGACAACAATGGTACATTGGGACATTAATTAGACTTTAATAAGACATTATTGAGTCACTATTGAGACACTATTGAGAATTATTGAGACGTTATTGACATACTGAGACAATTATGAAACATTAATGAGACCATAATTACCTTTGTAGACATTGTTAATACATTAATTAGACTTTGATAAGACATTATTGTGACTTTAATGAGACATCATTGAGATGTTAATGAGACATTTTAAGACATACTGAGACTAATTATCTGTTACTGAGACAATAATGATACATTATTGAGGCATTATTGAGATATTAATGAGACATTATTGACATTCAGTGACAATTACGTTACATTGTTGAGACCACAATGATATATGACATATTGATACGTTAATTAGACTTTGATAAGACATTATTGAGACTTTAATGATGCATCATTGAGACATTAATGACACATTATTAGGACATACTGAGACTATAATGATACACTACTCAAGATAATAATGAGACATTAATTAGACTTTGATAAGACTTTATTTAGACTTTTATGAGACTTTAATGAGACATTATTGAGACATTTCTAAGACATACCAAGACAGTGAGCCAAGACATTACTGGGACATTGATGAGACATTATTGAAACATTGAGACATTTTTGAGACACAATTGAGACAGTTAAGAGGTGTTAATGAGGCATTGTTGAGACATTAATGAAACAGTAATGAATCATTGTTGAGATACCACTGAGACAATAATGAGATATAATTGAGACATTTCTAAGTCATTGCTGGAACAAGAAATATTTATTTGACATTTGCTCAAATGTATCATAAATATATATTAGGTGAGTCTGTAATAAAAAAAAATCTGTTTTTTTTTTATTATTATTAATTCGTTTATTTATTTACATTTTGCTTCAGTTTTTGTTTCCATCAGTCTCAGTTTGAGGACATGCTGACTTTAAACATGAAAAAAATGTTTAGCTTTATTTAAATGGGCAAAAATTTAATGTTTGTCTTCTTATTTCTATAATAAACAGATGTGTCTTTACGTTGTTGTTGTTGTTGAATAAAGCCCTGAAAGTGAAAAATGAGCCACTGATCAACAACCTTAGAAGTTTTCTTTGCAAAGACTTGGTCCAGCATTTCAGTCTGGTTTCCACCTTCTGCATGACTCACACCAACCGTCATTCTTTCTGACCTTTGGGGATAGAAACAATAAAAATGGAGGTGGGTGTAGATAAAAGGGTGGAGAGAGTCAGATGAGCAGGAGGAGGAGAACGAGGAGTGTTGCTCTGACTGGAATTGCATAACCTCCTCTGACCCAGAAACCTCCTGCAGTCGGTCTGAACTCATTCTTAGATGGAGAGAAACAAAACAGCCGGAGGGTCGTGTTAATGCAAAGTTTACCTCCTAAAACCACTGGAGTGGAATGAAATGGACGGCAAGGACAAAACGTCTGAGACGTTCAGCAGAACGTCAGGAGAGCTGACAGGTGAAGACAGAAAATATCAAATAGACCAAAGGAAGGTGAAAGTCTGATTTACTGAGCAAGTAGATCTGTGGGACACAGATGAGGCTCAAAGAAAACAAACACTGTAAAATGATGAAAATCTGCAGATGAGGTAATAAAATGATCTCCGACAGAAGAAGAATATAAAAACCTAACAAGGTTAAGTCAGGTCATCTGGACACATGCTTCTTTGTTGAAGAGCAACGAAAAAAATCATCCAGACTCATCTAATGTGTTTTTATGATACCTTTGTGCAAATGTCAAAAAACTCTCTTGTTCAAGCAATGACAGAATTGTCTCATTATTGTCTCAGTGATGTCTCAAAAATGTCTCAATGTTTCAATAATGTCTCATTATTGACTAAGCAGTGTCTTATTTAAGTTTCATTAAAGTACCATAATGTAAAATTATTATGAGCATGCATCAGGGTATAATTATTGTCTCAGTATGTCTTAATAATGTCTGATTAAAGTATAAATAATATTTAATTAAAGTCTCGTTAATGTATCATTATTGTCTCAGTATGTCTTAGTAATGACTCATTAAAGTCTTAATAATGTCTCATTAAAGTCTTATTAATGTATCATTATTGTCTCAGTATGCTTTAATAATCTCAATAATGTCTCATTAAAGTGTCATTAATGTATCATTATTGTCTCAATATATCTTACTAATGAAACAATAATGTCTCATTAAAGTCTTAATAATGTCTCAATACAGTCTCATTAAAGTGTCATTAATGTATCATTATTTTCTCAATATATCTTAATAACAAAACAATAATGTCTCATTAAGTCTTAATAATGTCTCATTAATATCGCTTTAAAGTCTCATTAATGTATCATTATTGTCTCAGTATGTCTTAATAATGAAACAATAATGTCTCAATAATATCTTGTTAAAGTATAATTAATGTCTCATTAAAGTACAATTAATATCTCAATAATGTCTTAATAAAGTCTAAACAAAATCTCAATAATGTTTCATTGTCTCTGTATGTCTTAGAAATGTCTCAATAATGTCTCATTAACATCTCATTAATGGCTCAAAAATATCTTTCAACAGTTGCAGTGGTTCTCAACCACCTTTTCTACCTGGATTGTTGAGCATGCATCAGGACAGAATATAATGTTATACAGTACAGTGATATATTTACATCAAAACAGAAAATTACAACAAAAAAAATGTCTCTTCTGCTTTATATATGACCTCTGTCCATCCTGTTTTTTTGTCCAACTCCAGGTGAAACCGTACACCTGAGCAGCATTCTGTAACACCCCCTCCCATTCAGCTCACCTTTTTCAATCCCCTCCCGTTGCCATGACAACCACCCCGGAGACGATGCTGCTGCCTCCTGACCTGGAGCTGAGCCCCGAGCGGCTGGACACCTGCGGAGACACCAGCAGGCGCTACAAAGTGGTTCCGTCGGTCGTCTGCTCCATGTGCTGCCTCTTTGGAATCATCTACTGCTTCTTTGGTGAGCAGCCGAACTTCAGCTAATCATACTGAAAGGTTGAGATGCAGCGTGACTGAGGGGTTGTACATATTTTGGCATTTGGTAATGGTAAATGGAGCTTACTTATATAGCTTTCCACCCCGCTATGAGGGGCCCCAAAGCGATTCACAGTACCAGCCATCCACCCATTCATACACACATTCATTCACCGGTAGTGGTTGCTGCGGTTCCACCGTTGCTCTTGCTGCCATGCAAAGCGCCAGCCAGTCCTACCAAGAGCAACTTGGGGTTAAGTGTCTTGCCCAGGAACACAACGAGGTATGCAGTGACCGGGGATCGAACCCGGGACCTTCCGGTCATGAGTCGGCTGCCCTGCCTCTACACTATCTCGGCCCCATTTAACTCGTCCTGCAGACCTTGTGTCATTTTAGCTGTTCGTATACCAAAAAGTCCAGCTCATTCAGGAGAGGGGTGCTCGGACTTTTGTTTTTTGTGTCTTTTATAATTATATATTTCTAAATATTCACCTTAATTTACAAAAATATATAATCTTAAAACACATGCAGATATTTTCAAATCCTTCAAAAGCTGTTTTTTTATATCTGCTTTAACACTTCAAAATAATGCTACTGTTGCTAATTCTGCAAATTACGCTTATCATAAGACTACTACTGCTAATGCTAAATCTGCACATGCTAACACTACCCCTCAAATTACACTAATGCTAATTCTAATTCTAAATTTTGGTCAAAGATACTGTAACATTGTGTTAAATTTAAAGAGCCCTTTGGTTACTTTTATTTTTTGCAAACCTTTTCATTTTGTTTAGCTAACTTTTTGCTATCTTAAAGCTAGTAATTCACTACTTTTAGCGTTAAGTTAGTATTTTGCTACTTTTAGCTTCTATAAGACAGAGTTTTGCTACTTTGAGTTTTACTCAACATTTTGCTATATGTAGTTTTCAGCTCAGTTCAAGCTTCTTCAGCAGATTACAGTTGAGTCATTCAACACTCAGAATTCTCTCCATTCTTGACGTGTCCTTTCAGGGTACCGCTGCTTCAAGGCGGTGATGTTCCTGACGGGCCTGATGTTCGGCTCCATCGTCATCTTTGTGCTCTGCTACAAGGAGCGCGTCCTGGACACCCAGCTGAGCGCGGAGGCCTCTGTGGGCATCGGGCTGGGCATTGGGACGCTCTGCGGCCTGGTCACCATGTTGGTCCGCAGCGTGGGCCTCTTCATGGTGGGCCTGCTGCTGGGCCTGCTGGTGGGCGTGGCCACCCTGGTGGGCATGGCGGAACTGTCCGAGGACCCGTCGCGTTCTGTCTGGGTGCCCCTGGGCGTGCTGCTGGGCCTGGGCATGTTGTTTGCGGTGCTGACACTGCAGTGGCAACGCCTCTTCACCACGTTGTCCACCGCCATGTTCGGCGCTGCCGTCATCACCGTGGCCTTGGACTACTTTGTGGAACTCTTTGCCCTGGTGCTCTACATTTACGAGCGGATTAAGGTGGAGCCGGGCAAGCCCGTGTGCTGGATGACCTGGGTGGTACTTGGAGTGTGGCCCTCCCTCACCCTGCTGGGGGTCATAGTTCAGTGGAAGGTGACGGCTGAGGGATATTCCCACACCAAAGGTCAGCAAAGGCTTTTCTGTGTACATCTGGTTTACATTTATTAATAATAGAAGTGGTTCTCCATGATTTAAAAAAAATAAAAATATGCAAATGTTTTTTTTTTTTAATAATGCCAGTAATGTTCCATTAAATGCCCAAATCTTATGAGTTGCAACTGTTGGGGACTACTAAAAATGTTTTTTATTGGAATCTTACAAAAGTTAAGCTAATTAATGTGAAATGTGAGATGAAAATTTCCAGAAGTTCACATAAATATAACCAAATAATCAAGCTCGAGTGCTCCAGAATACCAAAATAATGAAGTCAGACGAGTTCCAGGCTCACACGATGACTCTGTAAACATCTTGCTAAATAATCAGTTGCACAGATTAGCTATAAGTAGCAAAACACTTGCTAATAGCTAAATGTTGCAAAAGCTTGCTAAAACAACTTTAAAAAAACAGGCTTGCTAAAAAAAAATAAAAATTAAAAAAAAAGATAGATAAAACTAGTAAATGGCTACCTACAAGCAAAATGTTAGCTAAAAACTAAAACTAGCAGAATGATAGCTGAAAGTTTAAAATAGCAAAAGGCTTTCTAAAACCTAAAATCATCAAAATCTGTAATTGTTAAAGGTCAACTGACATGATGTTTGAACTTTGCATAAAATGGCACAACATATATCTTGTATAATTGAAATATGTTA
>JARVGV010000713.1:11809737-11820200 GCA_031762435.1 Hypsolebias longignatus
GCCTCAGCCGCCTGAGGAAGTAGAGTCTCTGATGAGCTTTCTTGATCAGGCTGGTTCATGTCTATAGTTTAGCTACATTCAGCTTTTTATCTTCAATTTTGCTAATTGGTGTCATTAGCTACAGGTTAGCTATATTTAGCATTTTGAGACATATTTATCACATTTATTTATCCTCAAATCACAGTGCAAATCCCGGCCGGGAGGCATTCTGGGTGGAGTTTGCATGTTCTCTCCATGCATGCATGTTTTTTCTTCGGGTACTCCAGTTTCCTCCCACACACCAAAAACATGCATGCTAGACTGATTGGTAACTCTAAATTGTCCCTAGGTGTGACAAGAGAGTGAATAGTTGTTTGTCTTGTTTGTCTCTATGTGTCCCTGTGATGGACTGGAGACATGTCCAGGGTGTCCCCGCCTCTTGCACAGTGAAGGCTGAATATGGGCACCAGTTGACCAGAAAAGGAAGAAGCGAGTAAAAGATAATGGACGGATGTTGCAGAAAATGCCATTTCTGGAGCTGAAATCAATTTCTGATCACATTCGCATCTAAAATTGTCATTCAAAAGGATGAAGCGAATGAATGAAACGTTTCTCAGTCAGATGAGTTTAACATGCACAGGACTTGATGAGTGTTGCATCGACGTGCACAGCCTCCCACAGGAGGGTGTTGAGCTGCGCTGACCCGCTGCAGGACGTTCAGCTGCCAAAAGCAGCACACTTCACTCCAAACGCTTACTAAGGATGTCTGCAGTTCATGTGGGGGAAGAGTTTAAAACCAAGACATTTACTTTAAAATGTCTTAAATTATTTAAATGATAAAAAAGATGGAGATATTGTTACATTGCAAGCAGATTATTATTATATTTTATCCTATTTTTACTTTTTTTGGTAGAGATTGCATGCAAGTTATTTGACATTTTAACAAGTGGCCTTAAATAAATTTAAAAAGTTTTTTTTTTCATTCATTCATTCAACCTTTATTTATACAGGTTAATCCCATTGAGCCTCGGGACTCATTTACAAGAGAGACTTGATTTTTTTTAACAGAGTGATGACAACAGTGGACAACAACAACAACAATAGACAATCATAAAAGATGAGTACAATTATCTTTTTAAACATTTTAAAATAAAATGACAACCAAAAGACAATCAAAAGGAAAAGTAGCTAAAAAAAAAAACAGCTAGAAATAAAATACTTATCAGAAATATGCATGCATGTCATAACATAATCAGCGCCAAAGAAAGGTGCCAAAAGAAGAATATTTAAACATGCATGTAAAGCTTAAAAGTTTTTCATGTCTCTAATGAGGGAAAGTATTTTCTTTAAACAGATTATAAAAACAAATACAGTATTTGTTTGACATATTTTGTGGCAGAACCAAATAAATTTGAGATAAAGAAAAAAAATAAAGCAAACTAAACTGTTGAAAGCAGCAAAACTAAACTAAGATCTTTTGAAACTTTAAGTGTATTTGAATCTTAAAAGCTTCGGCTGCAGCTGCACAGTTCAAACGATCCTCGCACATGTTCAGAATGAATTTGAGCAAAGACGAGTTTTCAGCTGCCTCCTGGCGGAAAGCCCTACAGGTGAGTCAGGCCTCTCATCAGTCTCACAGATATGAGCTCCGGCTGCACAAAACACGCTTTGTTTGTCTGAGGACAGCCTCTGAACACGACTACAAACCCAGAATCAGCTGCTGAACAGCTCCACCCAGCTCCTCAGTCTGAGGTTGGAGCAAACGGCCCTGTGACTCTGAGACTCCCACAATGATGCCCATTATTACCCAGCAGCCGGCTGACGAGTCACCGTTTTATCAAAAACAATGGAAGGATTAACTGACTCAAAGTTTGATGAGCAAACTCACAACAAAATAGGAAAAAATAGTTGATTTTTGAAACGCTCCGTTATTATAAAGTGATTATTAAAGAACGCTGCTGTTCAACCGTTAATCTTTCGGAGTCGACCAAATTCTAGATGGCCTCCTTAATTTATTAAACCAACACAAAAGTGGCTTCACTTCAAGTTCTAACAGATGTTGTGAGCTTCCACAGTGTTGCTTGAGATGCACACAAAAACGTCATTTTACAAAATTATTTTTTTTAAAAAGGCCACAACTCTGCCCATTTTCAACGTTTTTGTCTAAAACTTGGGTGTGAAATGCGGTGGTAGATGTTCAAATCTGGATTCTGGAAGGAAAAACTTCACTTATCTTTACACTTTGAAATCAGAATCACCGTTATTGACCAAGTTAGTGTGCACAACAAAGAATCTGACTTCGGTTTCAAGTGCTCACAGCGTACACACATCAACTACAACTAGGCCTGTCACGATAATAAATTTTGCTGGGCGACTGTCTCAGAAATTATTGCTATAAACGATAATATTGTTTGAAATTTGACAATAATTAATCATGTCAAATTTAAGAAGAAATGTTTGTTAATTTTTGTGTGTAGTACCTTTTTTGACCACTGGATGGCAGTATAAGACGGTTTGAATCGAAGGATGGATATTGAGGGAACAAGCAGCGTGTTTCTTTAAGAAAAATGGGAGGGAGGTCCCTTGACGTGACATGGGCTGTCTCTCCTTCCTGTTTTTCGGTTCTCAAAAGGGCAGACGCTTGGTGTGGTTTGAGCTCTTTAGCATAGCATTTTTAACACAATGCTTTTAATTAAAAAAAAAATCAGTAAAGAAGTTCTCAGCTTCGTTTTGCAGAGAAAAACAACTTTTTAGGCGAAGCTACGGGTTTTAAATGTGAATTTTGGAGCTTTGACAAGATGGAGGCTTTTCCCCGAGGTCGGCCTGTTAGCTTAGCTCGTAGCTTAGCTTCTCAGCTTAGCTGCTTTTAACGATCCAAAAACACGATTTTGGATCATTAAAATAGATTTTAAAGAAAAAGGGTCAGTGAAGAACACCGGAGTTAAACAATAAAGCTGATAAATGAAAACGAGGTCTATAATTTTTATTTATCATGCGATTGATTTATTGTTTATCGCGACAGGCTTCACTAGTATCACTCAGCTCTCTGTGAATAGCAAGCGGCCATGTAACGATCAGTCGTTAGGCTGATGGTCCTTTATTATGTGAACAGCTAGTTCTGGATGTCTACAACAAACTGGTAGATCCACGATGAGAAGGTGCTATTTATTTATAAGACTGAGTTTGTTGCAGCTCCTCAGACTGAATAAGTCCTTAGGATAAAAGATGGAACATCTCAAAAAGAAGAATCTCAAGAGGACCTAACTTAACTCTTTTAGATGTTTTTTTTTATTTATTTTTTATTATTAGATTATTCAGGCTGTATCAGGATATTAAAAAAAAACTGCTTCTGAGAAATAAATACAAGTTGTGTCTAAACTTGAACTCTGGCCGGCTGACACGGTAGCGTCGCGTCCACCCTCTCCCTGAGCCACCTGTTACGTTTCAAGTACCGTTTAAAGTTTGTTTTGTCTCGTTCTTCTCACGCAGAACGCTGACCGGCTCTACGAGGGCCGGCTGTCTGAGTTCACCCCGCTGGCGTCTCTCCACCACCAGCCGAAGGCCGGCGGCCACCAGCGAGGCTCGGAGAACCAAAGGAACGCCCCGAACCCTCGAAGGTCTGACACCCCGAACAAGAAAGTCATGTACGCGCGCTGGCAACGATCGCCGGGCTACTGCACCTTCACCCCCTTCCTGCGGTTTGCAGACGGCTCAAAGTGGGGCGGGGCTTACGGCAGGGCGGGACCTGAGACGTCAGTCTAAAAATAAATTCACCCGTTTTGTTTGTTTTCTGAGATATTTACGTTTGGAGTCGACCGGAACGAACGATGCGTTCCGTAAGCAACTGGGAAACTTTCCATCGCTACACTGGAATCAAACAGGACTATCTTTGTTGTTGTTTTTGTGTAAAGCAGGTATTTACTTTTAGCTGGGTTTGAATTCAGGTGTGGCACAAATGCATCATGGGATGGATTTCCAGCCTCAGAGCCTCCACGACTCTCAAAGGGCTTCGTGTGTTGGAAGTCACAACAGACTGAAACGCTGTGATTTGTAAAACACATGCGCTGCTACAGTTTACCTTTTTTTTTTTATTAGCTTTGATGTTTATTTAAGACTGATGATGATGATGATGATGTCTCTGACCTCACGCCTTCTTTCCGTCTCACTTCTCTCCGCCTGGCCTGCCTCTTCGTAGGACCAACCGGTGTTGCCTTTGTGCGAACATGTTGTCCAGAAACGCTCCGTAGGACTCGGCGCTCATCCTTCAGCATCGTAAGGAGACGTGTAGAGCAGGAGGAAAGCCTGAGCGTTGGAAAAATAAAATAAATAAATAAATGACACCTCCAAGTCTTTCAGGCTTTCCTAACGCCGTAGGTAGAAATGTGTGTTAGAAGAAATGTATGGAGATAAAATAGTCTCAAAAGTAGTTACGCAAACGCACGGATCAACCTTTGACTGTGACTTTTGAGACGTTCTTACTTCTATAGATTCACAAAGGCGATGCTGCGTTCAAGGCTGGTGAAAAGCTGGGACGTTTTGAGTTTTGCGGGATTTACGGAGTTAAGGAAAATACACATTTCTGATTTAGCTCATAGTGGCTGTGTTCAAACGCGCACGCTTACAATGACGTTACCCGATTCTAAAAGTGTTAATTTGAGGAAAAAAATAAAAATTTATTTGACTTTTTCAACGAAAACAAAAATCCTTTGTTCTCTCAAATATTTTTCATAAATTGGCGTTAATCTGTGTTAGTGAGCACTTGTGCTTCATCGAGGAAATCCATCCACCTCGCAGGTGTGGCCTATCAGGATGCTGATCAGACAGGCCGTAGGCTGACCACAATAAAAGGCCACTCAAAAACCTGCAGTTTTATCACACAGCACAATGCCACCGATTACCGTAATTTCCGAACTGTCGAGCGCACCGGAATATAAGCCACGCCTACAAAAAAATTGTACATAAATAGGCTGTGCGTGTCCTCGATGTAACATAAATTATTTACACAGAAAATTTTGTTGAACTTTTTGTTATAATTGGTCAAATAATTTATTTAATTATTTAAATAGTCTCACTGAGTCATGAGGATCCACCCACTCTACAAGAGAGATGTGTATTGGGCAGCTCTGTGAGCACCCGGGTGTGACGAGGCTAAATATTTTGGCGGAAAAAAGCGTGTTCGCCCATTAAAAATAAATAAATAAAAGCAGCGGGGTTCAAAGTGAGTGAAAATAAGTAGTGGCTTATAGTCCGGAAATTATGGTAGGTTGTTTATTTCCATAAAAAACACTGAAATCCATTATGTCAATCTAAACATTTCACCAGTAAATCCCGCAACACTCCGTTGTCCCAGCTTTCCAGCAGCCTTGAACGCAGCATTACCTTTGTGGATCCGGAGCAGCAAGAAAGTCATGTTCACAGATCGTGTATTTGACAACTTTAAGCGCATAATTTTCCTCCTTGTGCAATTTGAAAAACTGTTTGTAAAACTTGTGGATCTTTTTGTATGCTTGCAAATCTTGTGCGACTACTTTTGACACTAATTTATCTCCGTACGGTAGTTGTGTGAGCGCTTTAAAGGCAGAGTTTTAGTTTGGTCATTGGCTTCATGTTTAGTATTTGCCACCAGTAGCCTGTTAGCTGCCTTAATGTTGCCTTATAAAACTCATAATTATTATCTATTGTTGTTATTTACCAAAGACGTGACAAACAAAAACCTCTTTGTTGTCTGCAGGATGAAAGCCAGATTTAATTTAGATTGTTTGAGTTACGTCAAGTTGTAAAAAAAAAAAAAAAAAAAGCAACTTATAACGAGTTTAATTAAACGAACAGGAATAATACTTTTTTTTTTTTTTTTAAATACCGCCTGGTTCGCATTACTGACACCAGTTTATATTTTTTAACTATGAAACTGTGCTGGATGGAAATTTTTTTTATTTTTTAAAAATCATAATTTATGAATACAAGCAAAATTATTAAATCCAGTGACGGTTCGAGAACTTGCCTGTTCCCTTTTCGTTGTCACTAAACAATGATTTGGTTGAAAATATCCCCCCCAAATAAATCTACGCTCCAGATGCTGGAAATAAATTTAAAGATGTTCATATCTCAAAAAGCAATATTTTATTACAAATAAAAACTCGTAAATTTGAAAATTAGAAGTTTCCCTCACGAAGCATCAAATGTGTCAAATTGTCTAAAACTTGTACTTTTCTGCGTAATGAACCCCCATACCATCAGAGAGGCAGGCTTTCGAACCGTGCGCTGATAAGACTGGATGGTTCCTCTTCAGTTTGACAAACGTGGATCCACAGTTAAAATAATTTTAATTCGCCTGACGCAACCTGGGTTCAAACCTGCGGCCTTATGATTACGAGACCGCTGCACAGACCACTGAGCTACCATAGCCCTGAAGCAAACAGGACAAATCAAAGCCATAAATCTAACTTTAACAAGACTAAAACCGTTTTCTGAATAATGTTGAATTAAAGAATAAATGTTTAATACGTTTAGTTTTTTATCTTGATTTAGCCGAAAAAGTCTTTATATTAAACTGAAACAAGTAAAAGAAGTTAAATAAAATATTTAAAAGTTGTGATAAAAATATTTAAATGAGGTGGTTGAGTCTGCAGGTTAGTTTTGAAAACAGGAGATTTGACGTCACTTTTTAAACAACATTTTTTTTTGTTTGTTTTTTTGTTTTTGTCTTTTTCTCTCTCCATCCTTCTGAAGTGATGAAGGTTTCCCCTCCTCATCTTCGTCTTGAACCCGTCGTGATCCGGAGCAGACGTTATGAGCACCGAAACCTTGCTGCCGCCGCGGAACATTCGGTGCCTTCTGTTTGTTACAAAACGCGTTCGTAGCGAAGCGTTCGTGGTGAATTTGCTCGTTTTAGGGAGCGCTTCGACGGGACGGAGGCTCCGAGCGATGGACGTGAGGAAGCACAACCGAGAGGACGACGCACGCGAAGAGACGAATGTAAAACTATAAAATAATGCAAAAATATGGATCAAATCAACAGTAAAACAGTCTGTTTTATATTTGTATTATTTTGTTTGAGCTTTAATGTTGAAAAGTCTTTGCTGTTAAAAACTAGGATTTATTTTTTTTAAATTTCAAAATAAAACAAAACTATGCGTCCTTCATCTTTACCGACCGAAACGTGCTTAAACGTGTACAGTTGGATTTGTCTTAAAGGGATAGTTCAGATCTTTGTGGAAACTTCCAGAAACTAAAAGTTGAATTAGGATTGGCTCGACGAGCTAACTGCTAGTCGGAACAGGACCTGAGAGTTGCAGGACCTGAGAGTTTCGGCGTTCTGTGGAGGTCGCATTTAAAGTACGATGAACAAACGTAAAAAAAAAAATCTGAACTGAGCTTAAAGATCTTGGCTGTCGCGCTCGTAACAGGACTACGCTAACTTGACTGCGGCCGTTTGTAGTTAGTCACGATAACAAATTGGGCGATTAATTGTCTCAAATTATTGCGATAAACGATTATATTGTTTGACAGCCTATTTGTAAGTTAGATTTCACGTAATCCAGTGTGAAATTGTTGAGCTTAGAGCTGAGGTGTTTGTTGAGAATAAACTCTCATCTCTCCAAAGAGCTATCTGCAACAGGTAAGATGTTTACCGTTCACTGCTTCTCCACAGGAACCCAGCACCAAAAAATCTGAACTAACTCTTTAATGTACAGATAACCCCTGAAAAATGACTGCTGCTGTAGTAAAATTAATTTTATTGTCTGTAAAGAGAGAAAAATACAAAATAAATAAATCTTTGCTGAGCTTTAACGGTTAAACCAGAGACGACGTCGGCACTTAAAGACTTAACTTCCTGAACTGAGTCCCTTTTTGATTCTTTTAGCTCTGCTTGCACTCCAAATGTTTTGATACGCATATTTGTTTTTACTTTGTGGGGCAGTATTCTGAGTATTCTGTTCACATAGACGAGTATTTCTCCAGAGCTTTACTAAAAACTGATGTTTTGTGGGGTTTGCTGACGAGGAGAGATGTCGCCATGGAAACTTTGAATGCCGTTAATGTTTATTTCATCATTTCTTGTCTTTAAGCAGAATGTTTGTTTGTAATCTGATAAATTATACACGTCATAATCACCACCATCTTTATGGGATGTTGTTTGTAAAGTTACGCAGTCAAAAATTAACAGCAATATTTTGGTTTATTTAGACTTTAATAAGAAAAAAAATAGGGTTTTCTTTTCAGTCATATTTTCACCATGTTATTCATACTTTTGTAAATGCCAGTTCCAAACTAAATATTTAATTTACAAGCTAAATATTTAGTTTACAAACTAAATACTTGCAAGTTAAATATTTAATTAAATATTTAGCTGTAAATTAAATATTTAATTTCCAAGCTAAATATTTTAAGCTAAACATTTAATTTCCAAAATAAATATTTAATTTGCTAAATATTTAACTCTTACCTAAATATTTAACTTGCAATTTAAATATTTATTTAGCATATTTAGATGTTTAGCATATAAATTAAATATTTAATTTACAAATTGCAAGTTAAATATTTAGTTTTCAAACTAGATATTTAGTTTAGGGATTAAATGTTTAGCTTAAAGATTAAATTTAATTTGCAACTTGCAAGTTAAATGTTTAGTTTGCAAACTAAACATTTAATCCCTAAACTAAATATTTACTTAACTTGCATGTTAAATATTTAGTAAGTAAACTAAATATTTAGGTGTGAATTAAATGTTCAATTTCCAAGCTAAATATTTAATTTGTTAAATAAATATTTAACTCTCACCTAAATATTTAACTTGCAAATTAAATATTTAGTTTAGGAATTAAATGCTTAGCTTAGAAATTAATAATTAATTTACAACTTACAAGTTAAATATTTAGTTAGTAAACAAAATATTTAGGTCTAAATTATGTATTTAGTTTAGAAATGTGACATTGATCCTTGACTAGCATGGTGAAAATATGACTTAAAATATATATTTTTTCTTATTAAAGAATAAATAATGATTCGTGGATTCAAGGCTCTTTGTCATACGCACCAGGTGGAACAAAATTGTGTACACAGGGTCCCAGATGCATCCAACAAAAGTATTAAAACGTCTAAGAAAACCAGTATTAAGATCTAAGATATGAACTAAGAAGAACGTTAACTAAAATAAACCAAAGCCGTTAATTTTTGACTGTGTAACTTTACAAACGGCACCCCATACATCTATGAAGCACTATATTTACATGCATCATCAGCATAGAAGTATATATAGTTAGGCTTACAGTTGTACAGTTTGTATACAGTTTTAAAGTTATATCGAGGTTTAGTTGTGGATTTGTACCTTTTTTTCTTCAGCAAACGATTGTACATGTGCTTGGAATAAAAAGCAGAAGTGCAAACTTGTCTTGTGCTGGAGCATTTTGTGGACGCACCGTCCTCTGCAGCCACACGGGCGCAGTAGAGTGCTTCGTCAAAAACTCACCTGAAGAGTTGAACGCATGAAGCATTGAATGTAAATATCTTACATGTGCATGTGAAAAAAAAAAAAAAAAAGTCAAATATCCTCCAGGGCTGCCGTCTGCTCCAGCCGAGGACGTCGACAAAGATTTAGGGTGAAGAGTGTGAAGGGTTTGGATCGATTGGTTCCCCCGTCATTTTGTTCTCTCCTCCACAGCTGGCAGAACATCTGCGAAGGATGGAGGAAGATCTAGGCCACGACTGTCAGTGAAACCTGGAGGGACGACGTCTCAGCTTGTTGTTTTTTTCACATCGACTTGGAATGACTCATCCAGTCACTTTCAAAATAAAAGCACCACCTTTACCTCTATTTTAGTCACAGATCCTCATCTATAAATAACGCAGTGTGTCTGTCGTGCAGTTTATTTTTAGGGTGCAGCTCGCAGACTATATAGGTGTGTGGGTGGCGTGATTTAAGGTGTAGCCGAGTCCTTCACTCACCCGCTCGAGGCCGGACGGCAAGGAAGTAACACAGACTGCTACAGAAACCGGATGAAAAGCTTAAAAATCTAAACTGATGTGGAGTTATCACTTGGAACCTGCAGCAACAGGTGACTTGGAGATGTTTTTTGCGCCGTAATCCCGTCAAGTGCCGAGCTTCAGCAGAAAGTCTTTCTCCGAGCATGAAATTGGGGTAAAAAAGTTTTGGTGCTCTTTTAGGAAGATGACATGCTCCCCCACTGGAAGTGAAAGGAGCTAAATGAGCACAGAAAGTGGAATTATCCGTTTCCGTTGACGCAAACTTGATCCTTCATTACAAACGCGTTACGCTCCAGTGTGAGAAGATCAGCCATAAGACAGACGCTGCAGAAACTTCCATCCACGGCCGAGCTGCAGCCGCGCATGAGACTTTTTCAAAGCTCGTTTGGTTTCCAGTCACTTTAATCGAACACCGAACAGAATCTGATGCCAAACAATGAGCTGGAAAACACTGGTTGTGTGGTGCCACAGAGGGGCCATGGTGCTAAAGACACCCCCCC
>JARVGV010000713.1:11873319-11886101 GCA_031762435.1 Hypsolebias longignatus
AGTAACACTGGTTACTACAGAGAAGAGTAACACTGGTTACTACAGAGAAGAGTAACACTGGTTACTACAGAGAAGAGTAACACTGGTTATTACAGAGAAGAGTAACACTGGTTACTACAGAGAAGAGTAACACTGGTTACTACAGAGAAGAGTAACACTGGTTACTACAGAGAAGAGAGAAGAGCCTACAAACCTTTATCTAAACAATAATTATATTGTGAAAAATGTCCATAATGAAATGTTACAAATCAGGACTTATTAAAAATATTCTCAGGGTTTCTTTAGGTCTTAGTTATAATTATTTTGTTAATTATTACTTGAGACTTTTACTAACTGTTCGGTCATGACCTTTAACCTTTAACCTGCCAAGTGAGGCCTGAGATGAAGCCATTAGGTTTTGTTCACTCTGAGCACAATCCTTCACAGAGTGAAGGACAATAAAAGTTGCTTCTCTAAGGTCATTGCTGATGTCTTTCCACCTTAAACCAATGTGAACACACACGCCTGTGTGCTCCGAGCATCAGTTTGTTCTGGTTAAAAACACTGAGACAATGTTTTATTGTTCATCTGACGTATTTCTTATTACGGTCTGTCACGATACGTAAAATTTTAGTAACGTACTGGTAAGTTATATTTAAGGCTTGACGCAAGTTGCTGTTAAAAATTAAAAATAAAATTAAAATGGAACAAAACAGGTTGCTGTCCATTGCCCGTCAGTACTGTTGCATGATGGGACTTTTTCAACTCAAATACAGTACTAATGCATGAATGCTAACAAGACCACAAAGTTTATGGAAGAAGCAACAAATTATTTGATAATAACTAAACCATTTTAAGACCTAAAAAGAAAAATCCGGACACTTTTTAATACAAACGTGAGAAACTTGAAGACGCTGCAGAAACCCTGTTATAGTTGTAAGAAAACAACTGCTTAAGGAGCTAAACATCTGGATTTTACGTGGGTATTTTCTTTTTGTATAGATATATTCATTGGGAATGTAGAACAAATTAAAATTTACAATTACTGTACAACAGTACATTTTTTTTATTTCAACGAAAAACAAGCAACAACAAAAAATTTTTTTTAACCCATCCACCCCACCCAGGTAGAATCTCGTCAGAATGTCCAGAGTCCATGTCCAGTCAAACTCTGTTAATGGAGAATGTTTTTCAGGAGTGCAGTACGACAACAGCTCATTGATCCAGTGTTTCTGATTTGAAGGTTCCATAGATGTCCAGTTTTTAGCTGAACATTTTCTTGAATATGAGCTTAGTTTGTCTGATCTGAGATGTCAACCAATATGAGCTTTGCTATGTAGATTTAAGAACTCTTCAAAGTACATAACTGTTAACAATGGTGTACCACAAGGTTCAGTCTTAGGACCCCCCCTCTTCACAATCTACATAATGAAGTATGAAATGCACAAGCAAATATCTGCCAATTAAAATCAACTCTATAACCTGGGGGTTATTTAGCAGAATTTAACACTTTAAAACCCAATATTTTCTGCATAACACCAGAAATGTATATTTGCATGGGTGGATAAAAATAATAATTCAATGCAAATCTTAATAATGTTGGTTTTTATTATCTGTGCATGTTTACTGCAATCATATCATCCTTACTGTGTGCGTGTGCGCGCGCGCGTGTTGGTCGCTCACCTGCAGGAACAGGAGCTCGGCCCGCTGAATGCGGGGCATGGAGCTGCTCCTCGGACCGGCCCCTTGCTGCTCTTTGTGGCGGCTCAGAGGTGCTGAGGAGGCGGAAGGAGCACGAGCTGTCCGCGGGCTGCGCGCCACCAGAGCCCGTCCACACGGAGCCGCGCAGGCATGAGCAACAAAAACACGTCTCGACCGTGACAGCAGCTGCCGCCGCCTGGGCTCGTCGAGGAGGGATGTTGTTTTTTTTTTCCTCGCTCTAGTCGCGCGCGCCTGATGCGACACGAAAGCTCGAGCGGCTACCGGCGCTCCGGGATAAACGCGACTTCCCTGAGGACGAATTCATCGCACAAAAGAATGGACATGTGGGGAAATAACAGTAAAAATATAAAATACAGGGGTCGGGGGGTAAAAAGGAGGCGGCGGGGATGCTGGACGAGCTGCCTGAACAGACAGAAGGGACCAACGGCAAGCTAGCGTGGATACGCAGCTAACTTCCGGTTTTTATTTTCAAAATAAACTTGTGTTATGCTAGCGTCAGCCATTTTGGTGCCTCCACAACGCTACTGTCGAATAGAGAGGCTGTTGGGAATAAAGCATACAAGTTTGCATGATTTAAGATCATTTTTGCAGTTCTTCTACTTGCGTACTTTTCATTCTACTGGTACTTTTATGGGAAATTTAAACTACGGTGGCCTGGAGGTAGTGTTGAGGTTAGTTATCTATTTTCTACCTATCTTATCTATTTTTTACTGCCGGTTTGATACTAACTCCGAGAAAATTTACACTTCGACAAAAACTACTCAGCCCGCGCGTCTGGAGTCAAACGCTTCGCTTTTTTCGTAAATCGTCCAAACTGTGCCGAACTTCCGGCGACTCCTCGCCGACTTGACGCTGCCGGAGGCAAAACTGTGACGTAGGACGCGGAGCGCTGCGCCGCACGCGCTGATGCTGCAGTTGCTAGGGGCGCGAGGAGCAGACAAGGCGAGAGGCTAACAATGCAGGGGAGGAAAATGGCTCCCTCCTGTGTCGAGTTTTACGACCAATTTCGAGCTAATTAAAGAGAGGACGCTGATTAACCCCAAATATTCGACTTAAATCCCAATTTATAGACTTTAATAAAGAAACTGGACGGTTCTGGTGGCGGGTTCTGCTGTAGACACAATCATGGCTGAATATCTTATGCTCAGTATCCTATTAAATTGTTCTGTGTGCCTTCCAAATACAGACAATTTAAATTTTATGGATAAATTTAACTTTTTTTTTTTTTTTTTTTGGCAGTTGCTGCAATGTCATGAAGACCAAACAACAACAACAACAAAAAAATTGTAATGTGTTGAATTAAAAAAAATGTATGAGCTGCCACTTACCACGTGTTTGTTTACCACAAAAACAACTGAAATTACCAAAAAATAATTCAACAGCCGTGGAAGAGTTGGGCAGTGAAGAGTCCAACAATTCAGTTTGTACATTTGTACACTCAGATCTGTTGAGTAAACTATGTGAAACACGTACCTTGTTTACGTTGAGCGCATACCCACATTCTAGAACTGCATATCAATAAATCTGGAAAACTACTGGAGTAAACTCCGTGTTCTATTTGGTATAGCCAGGGAAACCTTTTTGATGTTTGATTTTACAGTCTGCAACAAATACCTTTAATGTTTAGTGCTTATATTTTTGCATCAACGTATTTTAAGAAAAAATTACAGTACTCCCTCGCTACTTTGACTTCCGCGGACTCGCTCTTTCGCAGTTTTTCAACAATTGTGAACTTTAATATTACTCACGTGATTAGGATGGTATGAGATAAAAAGTTACTGAAAAAATAAATACTTTGGACTGATGCTGCAATTTTGTAGTTTTCTTTCAAAAGACCTATATTGTACCGCCAGTCAAAAGAACTACACTACCCAGAAGCCAACAGTGCTTCCGGCCGCTGCTTTCTGCCGAAAAGGAGGGATTGTTTTGCAACGCAAATCTATGCTATCCATTAAGCTCACAGAACTGGCAGGAAAGTCACAAATAATCCTCAAGCTCAATTATCATGCGCACATCAACCTGTGGTGGGCTTCATCGCTGCAGGGTAGGTCTCCCAAATCGGAAGTACTGTTCTGCAGAGCTGGTGTGTAAAATTTTGCAGTACTGTAAAATACATACAGTAGTCCCTCACTACTTTGTGATTCGACTTTCACAGGTTCGGTCTATCGCAATTTTTTCAAAGATTGAACACGAGACAAAAAAAAAAATTGTACAGGACACAAGATTGTTAACTCATGATATTAATCACATGATTGGGACAGTACTAGATACTGTAAAGTTTTTTTTTTTTTTTTACTGTACAGTAAAATGTTAACGAAAACATAAAATACTTCAGACAGGCACAGCCATTTAGTAGTTTTCTCTCAATAAGCTTACATTGCATCCCTGCTCATAATGACTACATTTCCCAGAAGCCCCGTTGCCTTCAGCATAAAAACCGTACAAGAGGTAAAGTTTTGATCTGATCGGAAAAAGTTAGTGACTTCGGCACCCAGCGGATGCAGAGAGCTGCATGGAACCCACCAAACTGGACTAGAACCAGAGCTCCAGACCCATGAGGACTTCTGAGCAGGACGCGTACCGCCAAAGGTCCAGCGCTCCATCCGGAGCCCACCGCCGCCACCCAGAGCCAGAGAGCTTACTAGAACCGGAAGGGTAGGTCCGCCAAAGTTGAAAGAAGTAGGAGCGGAACCGAGCCGCTGCTGTTCTGCAGTCTAGTAAAATTTAGTAGCTACATATACAATACATATACGTACGCATATTGGTAAAATACAGGTTTAAGCATTGAGAACATTGCAAGAGCGTGGGAAGGGCTTATAAAGCCTTAATACTTTACCTATCACGGGGGTTTGTGGAACGTAACCCCCGCAATAATCGAGGGACTACTGTAGAGAAGTCTGGACTTTCAGGCGTCGCCTTGTATGGGATACATGTGAAAGATGGAAAAAGTCTTGAAACTTCGTAGACCTTTATATTGTGTACGTTCGTAAGATTTAAAACCTTTGACGCAACTAACACCACCTTTTCTAACTTCATCCCCAATCAAAAGATGGTCAGTACCATAAATACTCAATTATTTCATATATTTATTGATATTTTCTGCCATAATGAGTTGAAAATGTTTACAGAAACTGTACCGAGCAGACGCATAGCAATGGAATCGAAGGCCGTGTCCACTGAATGCACAAGAGCTCCATAAAAATTATGCAAATATTAATGCAATACACATTTTTTTTAATACAAAGTACAGATTACAAAAACGTAAATGAGATCTCGCCATGTGCCCTGGAGCAGCTCTGACAAAACAGAATAAGAACGATGATGGTTTTAGCACGCATGTACAGCGCTACGCCTAGACTTTCTTGAAGTCCCACGACGTATAAAGAAAAAAACAAACACGTACACACACATACGGGTGACTCAGTCGCTCGGACGTCACGGGATGAAGGTGAGAAGCAGAAATAATATCCAGCGTGCTTCAGAGTTTTTATTTCTCCTTTTCTTTTTAAAGTTCGATAATGGACACAGAGAAGTGTTTTGTAGTGTTTCGTCCACAGTGAGGTGCAGCCGCTGTAACAGATCGCTCCGTACGGGATTCGGGTGATTGTAGTGATAAAAACCCGGCTCAGTTTGTTGCGTAGCCAGTGCGAGCCGAGGTAATCCACCGTTCCAGCCAACCAGGAACGGATTAAGTGTTCGAGTCCCCCCTAAAGACGGCCCAGGGTCGAAGGAGAGGATTGTCGTCTGTTTTCTTCTCTCGGGAGGTGAAGAAGTGTTTTACTAAACGATTGTGACAATTAAGTGCAACGAAGATTAACAAAAGCTAAACGTAAAAAAAAAACACAAAAAAAACTACATCCTATTGCACAATTTAAAAAGTATGATACATTAAAAAATGGATACATGTTCAAGACAATGGTATTGCATACAAATCAAGGAGAAAAACAATAAAAAGTAGCTTGTTCTGTCTTTTAAGACGTTTGTTTACAGAGCTCGGTCTCGCTCCAAGTGTTTTTTTTTTTTAATCGTCTTTTTTTTTTTTTTTTTTTTTAAGTTTAGAGACCACTTTTTGTTACGGTCGCAACAGACAGAACTTGGAAACACTGATTCGAATGGGTTCAAAGTGCACATAAGAAGTAAAAAAAAAACAAACATGAAACATTTCTAAGCTTACGATGAAACGAACACAAAAAAAAAAAAAAAAAAAAGAAGAAGAAGAAGAAGCTGCATAGCTGGATTCCATTTAAAGCAATGCTGGGAGGGACGGACCTAATCGCTGTACACATCAGAACCGACGGGCGAGGGGGGGTTTCTGTCCGGTATGGGGGTTCACACCTGCGTGTCGCCGCCCCCGCCCTGCAGATAGATGGCTGAGCTGGACTTGGGCCCGTTCTGATTGTGAGCCCGGGTGGACCCGTTGTTGTTGTTGACTTCGGGCCCCCGGGCGTCCGTGGAGATGACCCAAGTGGTGGGTCGCCACTTTTTCAGGGAGTACGGCGTCTTCACCCGCTTCTTGATTTTCTCCGCCGTCCCCAAGGCTCCGTCAGGCGGCGCCACGCCCTCCCCTGCAAACGAAACGGCTTTAGTTGTTCAGGCAGGAAAGATTCTCAGTTCATGACACGTTCTAGATTATTACTGTATTCTGTGAATTATGAAGCAGTCATGCGAACTGTACATTTTCAGCGTGATTCAACAAATCATATGGAAACGTTCAGCTCTTTCAGGACAGCCCTGCTATGACTTTTGGTATTGGTTCAACTTTAGCTTTTTGAAATATTTAGCCTTTTCTGACACTTTTTTTTTCCCCCTCATCGAAAATGAATTGAGCTCATTTCACATTTTGTTGTGCTTCAGCTAATTTCAGCTGTTTTGTGCTCCTTTCAGATTATTTCTGCTCACTACAACATTTTTGTGCTGCTTCTAACTTCTTTCTGTTAATTTCAGCTCGTTGTGCTCCTTTCAGCTTATGTATGCAAGTTTCAGCTTTATCTATTTCAGCTACTATTTAGCAGGTTTTACGCAAATTTTAGCCTTTTCAGGTAATTTCACATTTCTTTAAACTTTTTCAGCCTAATTCAGCAAAAATGTGCTCTCCACACCTTCTCCCTTAAGCTTCTTTCTGACGTTTTAGCTACTATTCAGCTTTTTATTTTTATTTTTTTTTGGGGGGGGGGGGCTAATTCAAGCTTTTTTTCAAGTTACTTAAACTTGTTTGTGCTCATTAGGCAAACGTGTTTTTTCTGATTTCTTCTGCTAATTTAAGCTTGGTCTACCTTTTCAGCTACTTAAAAAAAGGCTTCTTTTTTTTAAGCTAATTTCAGCTGCTTTCAGATAAATTCAAGTTTTTCATGGTAATTTCTTCTACTTTCAGCTCAACTTCTTTCTGCTAATTACAGCTTGTTTCTGCTAGTTTAAGCTTTTTCTACTATTTAGCTGTTTTTATGCCATTTATTTCTAGATTTTTCAGCCAATTCCACTTTTTTCTTTTAGCTTATTTCAGCTCTATCCGTTTCGTTCTAGTAGTTTAAGCTTCTTTCGGCCTTTTCAGCTATAAGCCATTTCATTTGCTCATTTCCAGATTTTAGTGCTAATTTCTGCTTATTTAAACATAATTCAGCAAATGTGTTTTGCTTCTGCTATTTTAGGCTTGCTCCTCTATTTCAGCTACACTTCAGCATGTTTTTAGCTAATTTCAGCTGTTTTTCAGTAAGTTCTTGAGCAATAAGCATTCACACTGAATTTTCATAGGAAATGCAATTTCTCTAGTAATTATTAGTTATTCATTTATTATTAGAGGCTACAGTAGCTCGGTGTCGTGGTCATGTAATCCTGAGGTTGCAGGTTTGAGACCGGGTTGCGTCAGGAAGGACATCCAGCGTATAGATAGATAGATAAGATGATAGATGTAGATAGATGATATAGATAGCTCTAGATAAATATAGATGATAGATTTAGATAGATGATATAGATAGCTATAGTTAGATATAGTTATGTATAGAGAGATGATATAGATAGCTATAGATAGATGATATAGATAGCTATAGAGATAGATGATATAGATAGCTATAGATACATAGATATTGATGTATAGATAGATTATATCAATAGATATAATGGTAGATGATAGATAGATCGCTATAGATATAGACAGATGATAGATGTAGATAGATATAGACAGATGATATAGATGACAGCTATAGATAGATGATAGATATAGATGATATAGATAAATAGCTATAGATAGATATAGATGTATAGATAGATATCGATAGATATAGATATACTGGTAGATTACATAGATAGCTATAGATAGATATAGACAGATGATAGATGTAGATAAATATAGAGATATAGATGATAGATAAAGATAGATGATAGATATATAGATATAGATAGATGATAGCTATAGATATAAATGATAGATTTAGATAGATGGTATCAATAGATATAGATATACTGGTAGATGATATAGAAAAATAGCTATAGATAGATATAGATAGATGATATAGATATAGATAGATGATATAGATATAGATAGATGGATATAGATATAGATGATAGCTATAGATATATGATAGATATAGATAGATGATATAGATAGATAGATGACTGACCAGACAAAATGGATGAACCGACCGATTGATTGATCGCTCTATCGATTCCCAGGGTGAAATTTGAGGCATTCAGTAGCATTTTAGCTAGCATTTGATGAATTTCAGCTTTAATAGCTCAGTTTCAGCTCTCGGCGTTGACGCTGCATAATTTCTCTAGATTTGTCAAATTTAGTCGTGCAGCTGTTCGGCGCCTCAAATACGAGCTTTAAAGACAAACGTGAATATAAACTAGCCTGACCGAACGCGAGGGCGTAAAGTTTCTATCACAGCAGGAACCAACGAGCCACAAAAGGAGAGCGAAGGTTGTGGGTTGAACTCTGAGACTGACGGAAATTTCCAGATGTTTCAGTGTTTCTTACAAAACAAACCTAGAAGAGCTTCTGTTTTTGGTGGTGGATGCAGTCACCTAGAGAGGTCAGGTCCTGTGTGGTGAAGGACAGGTCCAGGGAGTTGGGTCTCTCCGGACGGCGAGTCCTGGGCTGCCTGAGTAGAGCTTCTCCTCTCATGATGACCGTAGCCTCCCTTGGGGGGTCTGCTGCCGTGGACCCCGACCCGGCGCTTTCTCCTCCCATGGTTTCCCTGCTCCCTCCCTCCGCAGTGCCCTCCTCCTCTCCGGCGTCGCTCTCCCCGCCGCTGCCGCCCTCCCCCTGGCCGCGCCCGGTGTTGCTGTTGTTGTTGTTGGTGTTGGGCCGGGCCGAGCGCAGGGCGCTCACGCTCGAGGGCCCGTCCCTCGAATCGGACGGCTCTCGCTCTCGGCTCAGAAGCGGCTCGTGCTCGTCGGGGCTGGCCGTGATCACGCCGAGGCTGAGCCGGCTGTCGTCGGACCTCAGGGCCGCCGATCCGTTCTGAGCCAGTCCGTTGCCCACCAGCGCCATGCCTCCGCTGGCGTGGCCGTTGATGGCTCCGTTGATGCCGCCGTTGACGTGCGCCTCTCGCAGAGCGGGTACGTTGTTGGTGCCCGCGTGCGCCTCGACAGTGTTTGTGCCGGCCACAGCACCCGTGTTGATCTTTGTTCCCTCCACCTGCCTCAAGTTGGACTTCCCCGAGCGTCCGAACTTGAACCTGAGCGAGGACGACTCCTTCTTGGCGGGCTTGTTCCGCAGGGGCAGGCTGGACGGCCTCTTTGGCAGGTTCTGCTGCTTGGGCAGGGGGAAGATGGCGGCGGGCACAGCCGCAGGGGGCTCCGACGATCCCGAGGCTTCACTGGCCATCTTGATGAGGGGGTACAGCAGGCTGGAATTGCCGGGGCTCAGTGGGTCCGGGGAGCAGAACTGCTTCTGGGAGTGCTCCATTAGGTTTTCGTCAGAGCTCTCTTTCAGGTTCTTGTCCACCTCTTTAGGATCCAGCTTGGTGGTTTCCAGATCCTCCTGCGTCAGATGTAGGCAGACGGGGACTGTGCTGGCCCCTGCGGGCCCCTCAGACTCGGAGATGATGGTGGTGGTGGTGGTGGAGGCCGAGGGGCTGCCCCGCAGGCCCACGCTGGTGCTGCTGCCCTCTGGGCTCGGCAGACGGGCGTTGGCTTGCTGCTGGCGCTCCTGGTTGATGGAATTCCTGTTCCTCTCTCCAGTTCCGGCTCTGCTGGTGGCGGAGCTGCTGGAGTCCACCTGCAAGTTCTTAGCTACACCCTCGTGCTCTTCAATGTAGCTGGAGGGGTGGTCTGTGTATGGACCAGATTTTGGGGTCATGCGATTCCTGTAAAAAAACAAACAAAAAAAAAAAAAAACAAAGAAAGAAGAAAACGTCTTAAAACAAATTCCAGACTGACGGCAGGGCGTCTGGGACTGAGCCCACCTCTCGTTGTGCAGCGTGGTGGACATGGGGTTCAGCGTGGGACTGACGGACTTGGAGCGGTCCCATATGAGCAGCAGCTCGGCGAGGCGCTCCTCGGCGCACTGAGCTGTGAGGCGAGCCTCGGCGTCCTGGTCCCAGCAGTCCTCCATCGTCTCCTTGAGGGAACGGACGGCCTGGAGGGAACATTCAGCGCCAAGAGTCACAACGAGCTTCAGCAGATGTTCACTGAATATGAGTCAAACGTTCAGAGGAAGAAAAACGGCACTTTCTGTCTTATCGCTAAGTGCTGAATGAACAAAGCTAAAATTAGCAACACAGTAGCTAAAATACGAGCAAACCAGAAGCTAGTACGACATTAGCAAAAGAAAAGCTAAAATAATAAAACCAGCAAAAACGAGAAAAACAATAAAGTTGAGAACAATAGCTAAGTTAGCATAGCTACTACATTATCATAACAGTAACTAAAATAAGCAGAATAGAAGCTAAACACCAATACTAGTTATACGGTAGCAAAGCTAAGATGACTAAAACAGTAGTTAAAGCAAAAATTAGCAAAACAGTGGCTAAAAGCTAAAAAATGAGTGAAACAGTAAATTTGAAATAAAATTAGCAAATCAGTAGGTTAAGGCCAAAATGAGCAGAACAGTAGCTTAGCTAAAATTAGCATGGCAGTAGCTTAAATAAGCTAAACAGAAGCTAAACACCAAAATTTGTAGAATAGCAAAACTAAAATTAGCAACACAGTAGCTAAAAGACAAGCAAACCAGAAGCTAGTAAGACATTAGCCAAAGAAAATCTAAAATAATAAAACTAGCAAAAATGAGGTTAAACAATAAAATTAAGAGCAATTAAGTTAAAATTAGCAAATAGCTAAAATAAGCAAAATAGAAGCTAAACACCTAAATTAGTAGAATAGCAAAGCTAAAATTAGCAACACAGTAGCTAAAAAACAAGCAAATCAGAAGCTAGTAAGACATTAGCCAAAGAAAAGTGAAAATAATAAAACTAGCAAAAACAAAGCTAAACGCCAAAATTAGCAAAACAGCAGCTAAAATAAGCAAAACAGAAGCTAAATACCCAAAATGAACAGAATAGCAAAGCTAAAATTAGCAAAACAGTAGCTAAAAGACAAGCAAACCAGAAGCTAGTAAGACATTAGCTAAAGAAAAGCTAAAATAATAAAGCTAGCAAAAACGAAGCTCAAGACTAAAATTAGCAGAACAGTAGCAAAGCTAAAATTAGCAAAATAGTGGCTAAAAGCTAAAAATGAGTGAAACCGTAAATATAAAATAAATTAGTAAAGCAGTAGGTTAAAGCCAAAATGAGCAGAACAGCTTAGCTAAAATTAGAAAAACAGTTGCTAATCTCCCCCATTCCCTTTCCAACACACGCTCACCAGGCTGTTCTCCTTCCAGGCCTCAGGGAATTTGGGCCTTTGCTTCTCTCTGGACACCAGGACCTGCATGTCCTCAAACGTTGGGTGGTTCCCTGCCTCGGCCTGAAAGGCCATCTGGTACTCTGGCACAGACTCTCCTGAAGGCATAAAAAAAAACAAAAAAAAAAAACAAGGAAAGATCCCTCTTTTAGAAATAAACCACCATCACCAGTATTGTTTAGAGCATGTCCTCCACATCAAACATCACTTGTCTTTTCCCTCTGAACTAAAATTAAAATAGCAACAAAAACTACTTCTATATTTGATAAGCTGGTCTTTGCAGTACTGATAGTTGGCCTTGGTTGTTTCATTTTGTACATATTGTTTGCTGCCCCGCCCACAGTTGTATTTAGGGAATGGATGGGACTTTCTTTTTGATGGGTTCAGAAGTCTTAGACTGGACTGTGGGCTCGTCCTGTTTTCTAGAAAAGACCTTAAAAGTCTCACCCGGGAAAAGGTCGGTACATCTCATGAAGATCTCCCAATAGACCAGGCCCAGGGCATACATGTCCACCTGCTTCAGCGCCGATTCACAGTCCCTCAGGTTCACCGCACCTTCCAGCACCTCTGGAGCCATGTAGCGAACTGTGCCCACCTGGCAGAAGACGGGAGGAGAGTTTCACCCAACACGGCACGAGAGGAGACAAGCAAGAAGAACTTCTATTCAAGAGTGACGACTAAAGCCGAACGGTAGTGGAAAAACAGGACCTAAAAATTAAAACCTTGGCATTTTTAGTCAGAAAAGAAAAATGAAGTTTTGATCTTATCCAATATCGGCATTGGTTTCTGATGCTGAAATCTTCCTTTAATTCGATACCGAGCCGAGATCATGGCTCCAAACTCCGAGGTCCTGTGCTCAAAAGATAATCCAGTCAACTTTGAAGGGATGTTCTAACATTTATCAATAGTTGGTACCTGCAGCTGTGACGTCAGTATGAAGAGGAAAGGAAAGTCTTCGCCCAGGCTAGGTAATGCCTAGCCAAATGAGTGCCAGTTTGTTATTGTTTTTGAAAATAATAAAACAACTCTCTTAAAAACACCACATCAGTGTGAAAGAATGCCGCATTAGCTAATGCTAAATCTCGGTATTTTTGTGTGACACTGTTTAATTTGTTGCCGTTTTCTCAACCAAACCACCTGATGGGAGATAATGTAAAATGTGTTTTCTGACCTTATAATCGATCTTTCTCTCATATGCTTGCTCAGTAAAACACCTATATAATATGATTTATTCTTGTTTT
>JARVGV010000713.1:11901270-11918892 GCA_031762435.1 Hypsolebias longignatus
TTTGTTGAATAATACTTGAGAAGATATTAAAAAATAATCGCGTTTTAAATCGCAATTGCAATTTATAGAAAAAAAAATTGCAATTAGATTATTTTCCAAAATCATTCAGCCCCACTGCAGTATACAACTCTGTACGAATATCCTTCTTGCCAGGATCGACACTCCGTCCCTGCCACAAATCTGCGACGAAGGAAACGCCACGCTTTGCAGCAAACGGACTCCTTCGTGAACGGTGTTTGCACGATCTCCATCCAGGAGTTTTTGTTTGTTTGGAACGTGTCGAGAAAGAGCGGGTGAAGCTACTCCAAGCGACTACCATATTGTTCAGTCAAATAAGTCAAACTTTATTCAACTCATTCACCATAACTCAACATTGTTCGGTTGTAACACATAAAATACAAAACAATACAGATTATTGAGCGCCATGTACCACATAAAATCAGTTCGAGGTCAGTAAGTACAACCAGAATTATTAATACTTAAGGCTCACTGTTGATTTTTGAGAAAATTAAAGGATTTTAAATGCGCCTTATAGTCCAAAATGTAGAGAGACGATTTTGCATCTTCAAATGAAGCATGCAGGTCCCGAAAGTCTAGCTATCCTGCAGAGAAAACTCGTTTTGACCAGTTGTATTCACGATCTTTCTTTCGATCAATACCCCAAGTTTTTGATTGTAGGTGAGGGTGCCAGCACAGTCTGCAGGACTGTGGAAGCTGCTAGCACTTGGGTGTGAATTTACAGATGCTGCCATCCCAGCAAAACTAAAATAAAATATGTTGTAATGGGAAAAATAGTCAGTGTTTTACCAATATTTGTTTTACTTTATGACAAGCTGTGTTCATAATATCACAACAAGGTGCAGCTAATGTTTAAAGTACAAGAAAACAGTCAGCTCCTCAGATAAATAGTGTTAAATTATTATTTTTTACATATAAATGTTTCTGTTCAGTGCCTTGAGATGACTTACTTTGTGACTTGGTGCTAAACTGAACTGAAATTAAATGGAGAAATTACATTTCCTGAGAAAATGCAGTGTGAATGCTTGTTGCTGAAGAACTTGCTGAACAACAGCAGAAATTAGCTAAAAATGTGCTGAAATATAGCTGAAATGGAAGCTTAAATTAGCAGAAAAAAGCAGAAGGAACACATTTACTGAATTAGGTTCAAATAAGCAAAATGAGCAAAAGTAAATTAGCTTGAAAAAAGCTGAAATCAGCAAAACTTGCTGAAAAGGCAGGAAGAAGCTTAAATAACCAGAAGGAAGTGGAGTGAGACGTTCTTGCTGAATTCGGCTGAAAAAAAGTCTAAATGAGTACAAAAAAAATCTGGAATAAGCTGAAAATGCTTCAATTGGCATAAAAACAGCTAAATAATAGCTGAAATAGCAGAAAAAGGTGAAAATTGCAGAAATTTGCTGAAAGGAGCATAACAAGATGAAATCAGCAGAAATATGTTAGAATAATAAAAATTTTGTAGTTTGCAGAAGGGAGCACAAAACAGCTGAAATACAGCTGATATTAGCTAAAAACATGCTGAAATGGAAAACAAGCCTAAGTTAGCAAAAAAAAAAGCAGAAGTAACATATTTGCTGAATTTGGTTTAAATTAGCAGAAATGAAAACAAAAATTAGTAAATTAGCTTAAAAAAAAGATGAAACGAGCAAAAATAGCTGAAAAGGCAGAAATAATCTTAAATTACCAGTACGAAAAGAAAGTGGAGAGAGCACAACTGTGCCCAGTCAGGCTTAAAGAAGCAGAAATGAGCACTAAAAGTGGAAATTATCTGAAAAAAGCAGCTGAACAGTAGCTAAAATAGCAGAAGCTGAAATTAGCAGAAGGAAGTGGACAGAGCACAATTGTGGCCAATTAGACTTAAATAAGCTGAAATGAGCACACAAAAGTGGAAATTATCTGAAAAAAGCATAGGTAAAAGAAAAACAGCTGAAATTTGCTGAAAGTAGCTGAAATTTTTTTTAGTTGAACAAGGAAGCTGAAAGAAGCTGAAGCAGAACAAAATGTGAAAGGAGCAGTAAAAGGTTGTCAACAGATCTAAAGATTTGAAGGATGGAAAATGAGCTCAATTAATTTTCTATGAGGGATAAAAGGTCAGAAAAGGCTAAATATTTGAAAAAGCTAAAGTTGCACCAATACCAAAAGTCACAGCAGGATTGTCCTGAAAGAGCTGAACGTTTTGATTTATGATTTCTTTTAAACACGTCTCGCTTGTAAATGAGTCCTTGTGACTCAGTGAGACTTAACCTGTATAAATAAAGGTTGAATGATTACCGGTATATGAAATAGCACAAATTGCGGAACAAGATAGATGCCGAATAATGTACGGAACAGCTAAAGTAGCAATAATAAATATAAACGGGGTCACAATAGTGTGAATGCTTAATAAGCGTTAAACAATAATCTGGAACTGTTACAACCTCAAATACCTGCTGTCATCTCGCCTTTTCCCTCTCTGTGTCAGCGTCCTTCAACGTGACCTGAAGCCGTTTAAAGGAGGAGTTTCTGCAGACCTCATGGCCTCGGCGGTTCAGAGGGGGGTGGGCACCCACTACCAGATTATTGGACACAAGCTGTACAGAGAGAGCAGCTGCATGTTTCCTGCCAGGTTTGTTCTAAACGCACCTGGATGGTGTCTTTTATGATCCTGCATGGACCTCTGACGCCCCCTGAACCCTGCTTGCAGGTGCAGCGGAGTGGAGCATTTCATCCTGGAGTTGATCAACCGGCTGCCGGACGTGGAGTTGGTGGTAAACGTGAGGGATTACCCTCAAGTCCCCAACTGGGTGCAGCCGACTCTGCCCATCTTCTCCTTCAGTAAGGTCTGGATCTTTACCCACGCTTTGAAACACAAATATCAACGTTCATGGAGTGACTCATGTCTGATTTTTGTGTTTTTCTTTAAGTAGACCTCAGAATACCAGGACATCATGTACCCAGCGTGGACATTTTGGGAGGGTGGGCCTGCCGTGTGGCCCATATACCCCACTGGACTGGGAAGATGGGATCTGATGAGGGACGAGCTGAAAAAGTACGGTTCAGCAGTCGGAAGTGCGGAGCACAACGATCGTTAGCTTTTAAACCGGGACTTTCTTCTTCAGGTTCCTCGTTAGAACACATTTTATCAGCTGGGGTTACATTTTCCAATTTAAACAAAAAAAAAAAAGTGGAATGTTCCCTCAGTTCGGTGGATTAGGGTCTAATTCACAATAATTAGTGTGTTGCTCCGGTCCGCCGTGGTGACGGAAGACACTGAGCCTGAAAACGAAGCTTTTGATGTACCGGTCTTCCTACGTTCTAACTCGTGAGGAAGGGATGACGAGCAAAAGACGAGTTCCCTGAAATTAGCTTCGTCTGAAGCGAGGCCGGGGTGAGGGGGCGCCGTCATCCTCCGCCGCGACGAAAACCCTCATCTGCGGTGGTTCTGGAGGCCTTCAGGGGAACATCCCGCTCGGAGGAGACCCCGGTTCAGACTCAGAACTCACTGCAGGGATGACCTTAAATCTGCTGGTTCCACAGTTTACGAGTTCCAACTGAAAAGACTCGGAGCACCTCTGTGCACCGGCCTGGACTTGGAGACAATTCAAAGCATCTAAGATCGTTAGATCTAAGGGATCTGGAGGGCACATCCAGCTGCAGGATGTCCCAACAGGTCTACAGGAGCCTGTCCATTCAGGGCCTTATGGGTCATCAGATATCTTCTGTTCCTGTTGCTTCTTCGATTACATCACTGAGGAGAAGCAGCGGATGAGTAGATGGATGGTTGGACAGACGAACGAACGACTGGTTAGCAACTAAAACGAGTCGTTACCTTAAGTCAAGGGTGCCCAATACGTCGATCATGATCTATTGGTCGATTGCAAAGTATTATGGATAGATGGCATGGGATTAAAAAAAAATAGACGTCAGCCGATCATCCATGTATGAAACTTGTCTCTTGATTGACAGACAGGCCAGCCAATCTGTTTACATGACATGAAACGTTCGGCCGTTCATTTACCGACAACAGCCCTCGTTCTCTGAAACCAAAGGTTTTGAGTCCGGGTCTCAAAGAGTGGAGATTTTTGGGGGAACGCCCCATGGAGGTGTGAAACGCTCCACAAGTGTGAAGTCATACATGCGCACTGCGGTGTGTTTTTGTGCTGCTCACCTGTTTTCAGCACGTAGGAGCAAAACTAATAAAATCCAGTTACAAAGAGAGACGCGTCGCACCGCCATATAAGTCGCACCAGCCCATGTTTGTTTAATAAAGTAGAAAAATCCATAAATATGTCGCTTTGCCGTATACGTCAAATCCATTTTGCGTCACCTCTGACGCGTTGCGTTTGTTACACGTCACCGCTGACAACCCGGAAATGTGGGCCGGCGTTGTGCCAAAAATCGATGGGGCCATCAAATGGCGGCAGTGGGAGCATGCACAGGAGGACTTTAACAAGATTAACACTTAAAAACAATTGTTTTTTTGTTCAAAATTATATTAAAGTGTGTATCAATCTAACTTTTGCTTAATAAATGCACCTTAATGGTCAAATTAGCTGCATTTGGCCGGGGCGGTGCAGCTGGATTGACGATCGGTCCAAGCAGCAAGCAGAACCAAGCTTGGGAGATTATGGCAAGCCGATTGTATCATTAAAAGCTGATGAAGATTCTCAGTCATCCAGGAAATGGTAAATTCAAAAAGGTTCAAGAAAAAAAAGTATTATAAATAAAGTCGTTGTTTTTGTCTTGAACTTTTTTGAATTTGTCATTATAGCCACGTTTTCCTATTACATGATACAACAGCATGCCATACTGCTATTACTGCTCTGCTGCCATCAAATGGCTGAAAATGGTACTGCTCAAAAAAAAATTTTAATTTGTCAGAATGAATTAAAACGGTCACATCGCAGCCAAAAAATGATTTATAAATATGGGGGGAAACCATAAATATTTCACTTCTGCCTATAAGTCGCAGGACACGTGTAAATTATGCAAAAAACTGTGACTTGCGCAAAGAAAAAGACGCAAGCAAAGCGGGGCGCCCCATCAACGGAACCGTTCGCCCTGTCCACCGAACCCCCTCCACCCCTTGTCGACAACTGTCAGTATCGATTTGGCACGGGGCGCAATACAAACACGCTAGCTAAAATGCTACCGATGTTACCGCGCCGCTACATTTCCCCCTCCCAATCGACAGTTACTGGCAGCAATGTAGCGCTAGCAGGCGGGCAACACACGTGACTCCGTCGACAAAAACAAATAGACAAATACCACGAGCGCTCTGCCAACCAATCTGATCTAGGGGAAACACTGAACCTTCATGCAGATGCTGCATGTGCAGTGAATGCAGTGAGCCCTTCACGGTTGCCAGAAATATTTAAAATGTCTTATTTAGCCCCTCCTTTTCTGTGCACATGTTCAACACACACCTCATCTTAGTACATTTTTACTCAGCACATGTGTCAGTTTAGGTCAAAATACTTTCATTTTAAAGCCACAGTACTGTAGTTCATAATTTCTTATCTGGCAACCCGACTGACATCGAAACTACAATTTTTTTTTGCATAAACCCACTCATGTTTTGTTTATTACCCACAAGACACTAACATTTCCAGAGTTTGTTCTCGTTTAAACCTTATAGCAGGTAGATCACTTTGACTTGGTCATTTTAAAAGGCACTACAGGAAGAAACCGACGTGTTCTGTCTGGATCTTCTTAGGTCTGCAGCTCGGTGGCCCTGGAAGAAGAAAGAGTCCAAAGGATTCTTCAGAGGCTCCAGGTCAGTTTTTTAAGGAGCTGCTGCGGGTTTGACGTCAGGAGCTACTGTTGATTTCATGTTCTGTCCACCCCCTCCCTCTGCAGAACCAGCCCGGAGCGCGACCCGCTCATCCTCCTGTCCAGAGAAGCTCCTGAGCTGGTGGACGCAGAGTACACCAAGAACCAGGCCTGGAAGTCTGAGAAGGTCTTCTTCGTGGCACAAGACCAAGAAAACATTCTTTGGCACGTTGGAGGTCGTGTCAGAGGTTCATTTCTTCTCTCTCTTCATTAGGACACACTTGGGAGGCCCCCGGCTAAAGAAATCCCTCTAGTAGACCACTGCAAATGGAAGTAAGAAGCTGTTTTTAATCAAAGTCATGTTTAAAGATACACAACAGGACTGAGGTGCGTTCACTGACCCCGATCCTGGCTCGGATATGCGCATTAAAGTCCATATGACTCCATAAAAATATGGATGAGAACTGGTTAACCAGTTTTCAACGATTCAATCATCGTCTCTCATTTCAGCAACAGCCCTGACCTTTTGCAGTGCGGTCCTGTGGAGACGTTATGAACAGTCACTATCTTACCTGGTGCAGATCGCTTTTCAGACATCCCCCGGTTTGGAGAAAAAGTTTAATCCTGATCAAACTGACGAGCTAACGGCTAATCAGAGCAGAGCTGGGACCAAAACAGCTTAAACTAAACGCACGATTCCCAACGGTTTATTCAAACGCTAGTTTATAAACCTTTACATCACTATTAGTTTGTTTTTTGTGAAAAAATGTGCCTCTGACTGTACTGGAAGTGCTACAGCTAGCGGCTACACAACCATAAACTAACATAGGGCCTTTCAGTGTTTTCTCTAAATCAGTTGTCTTGGCAGGGCGCTCGTCGTATTTTTTATTTATTTGTTTTTTTTTGGCGAAGGTGGGAAGTAATGTCTAGCTTAGCGCTACATTGCTGCCGGTTTTTATCAACGGGTGGGGGGGAGTCACGTCTGTGTTGCTTAGTGCTACATTGCTGCACCTTTTTATTTGTGGAGGCGTAGCGGTATGTCCCACTCAGACTAGCCATTAGCTCATCAGTCCTGTAACGTTGAAGTCGTTCAAGGAGTTACCTACAACAGGTAAGATACTGATTGTTCATATGATTTAGTTTAGAAATCCGTTGCACGTTTCCAGACCGTCGATGAAAGCTTAACGCTACAAGTTGTATAAATAAAAAAATAAAACTGTGAGAGCGGTTCTGAAGCAGCTCTCCTCCGCCGCCCGCAGGTACTTGTTCAACTTCCGGGGCGTGGCGGCGAGCTTCCGCCTCAAACATCTCTTCCTCTGCGGCTCGCTGGTGTTTCACGTCGGCGACGAGTGGCAGGAGTTTTTCTACCCCCAGCTGAGACCCTGGGTCCACTACATCCCGGTCAAACAGGACCTGTCCAACGTCAGGTACACCACCAGCTGCTTTCTAACGTGTTGGCTCTGTGCGTCCGAGTCTGAACGTCTCGTGTCCTCAGGGAGCTTTTACGATTCGTCCAGGAGAACGACTCGACCGCTCAGGAGATCGCCACGAGGTAACGAATCATATGTTTATCTGTATTCAGATGGAAGTTTGTTTTACAGCTCAGTTCCTCCTCCCAGGGGTCAGGAGTTCATCTTCAACCACCTACAGATGGAAGATGTCACCTGCTACTGGGAGAGACTCCTCACCGAGTTCAGCCAGCTTCTCACCTACAAACCCAGCAGGAAGTCCGGCTACAAACAGATCCTCCAGAAACCCAGCAGAACCGAGCTCTAGGCCTCTGCTGGAGTGGACTCAGCTTAATGAATGTGCTGCTAACGGCTTCAAGTTCTGGTGCTCCTCATGGTTCAGTTAAAAGCTGCAGTTGCATCCAGTGGCCACCAGGGGGCAAACGCGCCAACATTTCTTACTGATCTGCAGTAGATCAGCGCATTCGTCCGTTTTATTTCCGTACGTTGTCCGGCATCTTTCTCTCGTTCCACAATGTTTGTGCTATTTCAACGTTCAGCTCGTTCAGGAGAGGTGTGCTACGACTTTTAGTGTTCGTGCAACTTTAGCTTTTTTAAATATTTAGCCTTTTCTGCTTTCAGCTACATTTTAGCATGTTTTAAGCTAATTTCAGCTGTTTTTCAGCAAGTTATTCAGCAATAAGCATTCACACTTAATTTTTGCAGGAAATGCAATTTCTCTAGTTAATATTTGTTTGTCCGTCACGTTAGAAAAATACCTCACAAACCAGAGAATTGTCTGTAATAAAACCAGGTAATGATTTTCATCCACTACGCGTTAACGTTTGGAGCCAACTCCATTCAAAATGGCCGCCACAACTAATCAACCTTAGCAGGCATAATAACAGCTGAAACTTGTAATTTTACAAATAATGAGCTAAAGTTCGATAGCTGAACTGATCCCCAACTCTAATTTCTAACAGGTGAAAATGTTTGTCAGGCGATAAGTTGTTTAAAAATGCTTCTTTAGAAAGTCGAACATTCACAAAACGCTAACTTTCAAATAATTAATCAATAAGATGCACATCAGGCTTTAAGACAGAAGGAAAAGGAAACAAACTTCTTCCAGGAATTGTTTTAATAATAAAGTTTTTTTTAAATTGCATTTAATCAGAGAATAGACTAAACTTGTTCTTGTTGTATTTTGAGTAGAATTGAGCACCAAAGCGCCCTCTGCTGTTCACCCGAAGCAGCTGCAGCATGAATCCTGACCACACAAAGAAATAAAGAATAGAAACATTTTCAAATTGTGAACAATGAGCAATAACTTTAGAAATGAGCTGTTTCGATCTGTTTACTGTTAACAGAACCGTCTGTGTTTGAGGTGACCGATGTCTAAACTGGATTCATTTGGATACGTTGTAGGATTCATTTGATCTTGTTCACGCGTAGCTTTTTATTAATGTCACCTTCTTTGGTTTGTTTTGTGCAGCTGTTTGAACTCGATTAGTTTTTATTTTGACCAAAGAAGCTGTGATCAAGTGATCTGTGACTTTTAAGATTTACATTGACACAATTTTTTTTAAACTTAATAAAAAAACCATTATAAACACTTTTTTCTGTACATTTTTCTTAATGTTTTGAATGTGCTTTAGCATTTTATATATTAGGTAGCTTTTTGCTGGTTTTAGATTTTAGCTTCTAATAAGTTGAGCTACTTTAGCTTATAGCTAGCCTTTTACCATTTCTTAATCTAAGCTTTGTCTACTTTAAATTAGGACTGTATTCATTTCATGAAGCATGTTGCTACTCTGGGCTTTTAGTTACTGTTGCATTCTTTAGCTCTCAGCTGATGTTTTCCTTTTAGCTATGTTACTTTAAACTAGCCTTTTGCTACTTTAAACTAGCCTTTTGCTCTTTTTAATCTAAGGTTAGGCTACTTTAAAGCTTATTTAGCATTTTTTTCACTTGTAGTTACTGTAGTGTTCTTTAGCTCTGCTTTTTTCCCTTTTAACTGTTATACTTTAAACTAGCCTTTTGCTAACTTAAGCTAGCCTTTAACTGATTTTAATCAGCCTTTGATACATTAAATGAGTGTTTTGTTCATTTTATCAAGCATTTAGCTACTTGTAGCTTTTAGTTATTGTTGTGTTCTTTAGCTCAGCTAATAGCTCAGCTGATTTTTTTCCTTTTTGCTGTTATACTTTAAACTAGACTTTTGCTCATTTAAACTAGATTTTTGCTCATTATAGCTAGCTTTTTTTTTTTTTACTGTTTTTAATTAAGCTTTTACTAAATGAGTGTTTTATTCATAGCTACTTTTGGCTTTTAGTTACTGTTGCATTCTTTATCTCAGCTGTTTTTCCCCCCCTTTTAGCTGTTTTTGAGCTGCACTTAATTCAGCTTCGTCTTTAAAAAAAACAAACTTTATTTATTATATATCTATTTGTCCTCTTTTGTATTTACGTATTTATTAATTAGGCTTCTTGATCTGTGACCCGAGTCCGAATTTCATACCACAAACTTTCAAATGTGAGCTGGTATGACAAAAAAAAAACATTGAATCCTCCTTATACTTTAGACTTTTGCTCCTTTAAACTAGCCTTTTGCTATTTTAAGCTAGCCTTTTGCTACTTTAAACTAGCCTTTTGCTATTTTAAGCTAGCCTTTTTCTACTTTAAACTAGCCTTTTGCTATTTTAAGCTAGCTTTTTGCTACTTTAAACTAGCCTTTAGCTACTTTAAACTAGCCTTTTGCTACTTTAAACTAGCCTTTTGTTATTTAGCTTTCATCTTCCCTTTTGCTACGTTAGTCTTAAGCAAGCCTTTCCTAATTTAGAAAGTGTGTCGTTATTTTTATCCGTCACTTTGCTGTTTTTAGCTTTTTAGTTGGTGTTAAAAAATGTTAGTGTTTTTGCATCTTTTAACTTTCAGCGTACTTTAGCTAAAGTTCTGCTACTTTTAGCCATTGTTTTGATGCTTGTATCTTAGCTAGCGTTTGCACCTTTTAGCTTTCAGCTGGTGTTGTGCTGCTTGCAGATTTCAGAAGTCATTCAGCAGAACGACGTCATTTCTCTAGTGGACACTAATGCGCATGCTCAAAAGCTGTGTTCCGCGATGCATTGTGGTCTAGATATATCCATGCGTATTTCTGGTTCTTTAACATAAACTGTAATCTACATTCTTATTTATCGTTTGTATATATTCGTCATTATCAACATCTATGGCCTTCTTACCCAACAAAAAAATATTAGAAATGATTAAATATGACGTATTTGCGTTACTTTTTAATGTGTTGATATTCTGCGCATGCGTATTAGTTTCTGTCTACAGGTCTGTTTAGTCCTCCAGCGGCAGGGGGCGCTCATGTTACTCATTAGCTCCGCTGAGCGGGTCAGAGGTCATTTTTTTAACCTAGTAATGGGTGCGGGAGAATGAATCAATGAAGGATTTATGAAAAGAAAAGTGTTAGTTTTTATAAATATATCATCAGTATCTCTTCACCTATAAGACCTACAAATTCTTGATGAGGAGCGGTTGCTGCTGGTAAGCTAGTCGGGCTAATTGCAAGCTAACGTAGCCGAAGGACGTGATATTTGTTAGCCTGCGAATCACCATGATAGAAAGAATAACTTTATGCACTTTATGGTTGTTTTACTTTAAAGGATGCTAATGTAATTACACGTTTTTCTGAACCCAGCTAACGCGGTGAGGGTTTGACCTGGAACAGCGCAGGTGCTTGATTAGCCCGTTAGGTCACCTTTAAAATAAGGTGTTCCCCCCCCCCCCCCATTAATGGAGCCCAAATTTAAGTTTTATCAGTTTAAACACTGAAAAGCTGTGTGGTTCAGCTAATTTCAGCTGTTTTGTGCTCCTTTCATATTCTTTCTGCTAACTCCAACATGTTTTCTGCTTCTAATCATTTATTTTTTATTTATTATTATTATTTTTTTTTTGCTAATTTCAGCTTGTTATGCGCCTTTCGTCTTATTTCGTCAAGTTTCAGCTCTTTCTACAATTTCAGCTACTATTTAGCGTTTTTTTTATGCTCATTTATGCTTTTTCAGCCAATTCCACATTTTTTGTTCTCGTTTCAAAAATGTTTCAGTCTAATTCAGCAAAAATGTGCTCTCTCCACTGTTTAGCTACTTTTCAGATGTCTTCCCTCACCTTAATAAGTCCCTGCTTTCTGTTGTTTAGCCGTTTGTTTTTGAACGTGCTCTTGATGAACGTGTCCAAACGTTCAGCGTCAATTCAGTGAATGTGTTTTTTTTTTTTTTTTTTAATTGATCAAAAATATTTTCAGTCGTTTAAACTAAAAGTTGTGGATTATTTGGGCGCTTTGATCTTAAAATAAACATCAGTTTCTGCTCAGAGTCTGAAGTTGCCGCCGTCTTTGCGGTGTTTTTTCTGGACTGCAGCGTTTTAATTATCTGTTCTGTGAGCGCTACATCTCGCCTCGTGTGTTTCTGCCTCTCTCTGCTGCAGCTCGACGCCAGCTGGAGCGTGATGCGTCCGGAGCGGCACGAAGCGAGACTCGCCCCGGCGGATTCCACCCCCCGGGGCCCGATGTGCACCGGCCCGCTGCGGGGCCCCGCCCAGGCTGCCGGTTCTGCTCGTTTCTTCTGCTTTCTGCTCCCCAGGGTCCACGCGGCTGATGTGGGTGTGCAGACGCCCCCCTCGTCGTCCTCGTCCGCCACCGGTCCTGCTCCTCTTGTACCTGCACCCCCACCCAGCGCCCTGCCAAGTAACATCGGCAAGCCGGAGTTTCCCGACACGGGGTGGGAGCGCATCAAGGAGATCTTCAACGTCGAGTTTGTCCTCTTTTTTAAAGAAAGCTGTCGATCAGTTTGCAGAGTAGATTAAAATCTACTTGATCCATCAGTGTTTTGAACAGATGCATCGGTTCTGCCTGCTTCCTTGCAGTAAGTCTAAGAGGTACCCTGAGGAACTCGTCAACATGATAAAGCTGGGTGTTCTCAGTGCCGCCACCGGCTTCGTGTACGGCGGCCTGCCAGCTGCTCGCATCTGCAGACAGAGGTACATCCAGGTCAGCCAGGCGGAGGTCTACAGGAGTCGTGTGGAAGCTGTGGTGAGTTGGTCCCGTTCACGACTGACTGACCCCCAAAACCCAGAGAGCAAGAGTTACTCCTGCAGGTCTGAAAAGGATTTAGTGGGACTTGTAGTTTGTGGGAAGTTTGTGAGTAACTGGAGAAACTGCAGTGTCAATGCTGCTGAAGAACTTGCTGAAAAACAGCTGAAATTAGCCAAAACAAATTTGGAAATATAGCTGAATTGAAAGAAGAAGCCTAAATTAGCAGAAGAAAGCAGAAAGAACACACATTTATTGAATTAGGTTTAAATAAGCAGAAATGAGCACAAAAATTAGGAAATTGTCTAAAAATAAACTAAAATTAGCACAAAAAAATAGCTGAAAAAGCAGAATGAAGCTTAAATTACCGGAAGGAAGCAGAAAGAGTTGAAATGAGCTATTAAAATATGTGGGTTTAATTGAAAAAGTTAAAATGTGCATAAAAAGTAGCTGAAATAGCAGAAAAAGCTTAAAGTAGCAGACATAAGCTGAAGGAGTTAACAAGCTAAAATTAGCAGAAAGAAGTTAATTAGGCTGAAAAATAGCTGAAAAGGCAGAAAGAAGCTTAAATTGCCAGAGAGAAGCCAAAAGAGCTGAAGCGAGCTAAACAAAAACTGGATTTAGCTGAAAAAGCTAAAATTTGCATAAAACAGTAAAAAGTAGCTGAAATAGCAGAAAAAGCTTATATTAGCAGAAAAAAGCTGATTAGCAGAATTAAGTTATTTAGGCTGAAAGTATCAGAAATTACAGTGAAAAACTTAAATTTAACTGAAAACAGCTGAAATTAGCTAAAAAATGCTAAAAAGTAGCTGAAAAAGTAGAGTAAACTTAAATTATCAGAATAAAGCAGAAAGACCATGTTTGAACAATTTTGCTGAAGGAAGCAGAAATGAGCACAAAAAGTGGAAATTATGTGAAAATAGCTCAAATTAGCAGAAAACAACTGAAAAGTAGCTAAACAAGCAGAAAGAAGCTTAAATTACCAGAAGGAAGTGGAGAGTGCACATTTTTGCTGAATTAAGCTGAAAAAAGTTAAAATGAGAGTGCATAAAAAGTGGAATTAGTTGAAAAGGATAAATTCAGCATTAAAAAGAGCTAAATTGTAACTGAAAAAGCAGAAAAGGCTGAAAGGCAGAAATAGGCTGAAAGGAGCACAACAAGCTAAAATTAGCAGAAAGAACTTAGATGAAATTAGTAAACTATGCTAAAAGGTAGCTGAAAGGGTAGAACAAGCTTAAATTATCAGAAGAACGCAGAAAGAGCATGTTTGCCCAATTAGTCTGAATGAAGCAGAAATTAGCACAAAAAGTGGAAGTTGTCTGAAAAAAGCTGAAATTAGCAACAACCAAAAACAGCTGAAAAGTAGCTAAAAAGGAAGAAAGAAGCTTAAATTACCAGAAGGAAGTGGAGAGAGCACATTTTTTGCTGAATTAGGCTGAAAAAAGTTGAAATGAGTGCAAAACCTGTGGAGTTAGCTGCAAATGCTAAAATTAGCATAAAACAGCTAAATAATAGCTGAAGTAGCAGAAAAAGCTGAAACACAGAAATAAGCTGAAATTAGCAACCAAAAAATAAGTTAGAAGCAGCACAAAAATGTTATAGTTAGCAGAAAGAATCTTAAAAGAAGCACAAAACAGCTGAAATTGGCTGAAAATAGCTTAAAGTAGCTCAACAATATTCTGTTTTCTCATTAATAGTTTTTCAAGCACACAAAGTTTAACGGTGACGGGGTCAGGGTAAAATGAGACAAAAACAACACGGTATAAAACGGTTCAGTTGTTCTGGTGTCAAGGTGGCTGTGGCATAGTTTCTGAAAAACTCCGTTTCACCCGTCCACACTGATCTGCCATGAATGTGTTTGTTTCCTCTTTTCTCTCTAAAATCTGTTGATGCGAGCTAAAAAAAACAACAAAAAAAACGCAGCAGATAGTGTTTTTTTTTTTTTAATCTGGTCCATTGTAGATGTGACCATAGAAATATAGTCTGACGAGATGAGCTAACGGCTAGTTCATGCGTTGAAACAACTTGTTTTAAATATTTTGTGCAAAATGCAACTTTAAAATGTTTTTTGTTGTCTCTTTGGCAGTGCATGGTCGTTACATACAGTGTTATTGATTGAGTGTAAACAGCAGCAGTGGCAGCTAGCTGTAGCACTTCCAGTTTGAGTTAAAGTCTGTGTGTTTTTGACGTTTCCTCTGTTCCGTCAGCGTTCGGCTCAAAACGCAGCCATCCGGGGTTTTCTGCGATACGGCTGGAGGTGGAGCTGGAGGGCGACTCTGATCGTCACTCTGTTCAGGTGAGCTGAAGAACGTTTGGGTTCGGCTCGTTTCACACGAGTCGTCTTTGAGAAGGGAGTTTGATCGAATGTCTTTCCTGTTCGTAGCTCCATCACCACCGGACTGTCCGTGTACCGGGACAAAGAGGCCGTCAGTCATTATGTAGCTGGTGGAGGTGAGCTGGGAGGGGGGGAACTTCCTGCAACTGTTCAAGACGAGCTAAAACTGTTCGTTCATGTTTTCTTACTGTAGCTGGGAGCCCTGCCGGTCAAAACGAGAAGCTCATTATATTTATCGTTATAGAAGAATTCAACGAACGTCACTCAAATGTTCTAATTAATAGCTGTTTTATTTTGTGAAATGCATGTTCGACTTCTTTTAGGTGAGGAGCACTTTAAAGTGCCTGTGACGTCAAAAACTAGCTAAAAACATGCTGAAATGTAGCTGAACTGGAAGAACAAGCCAAAGTTAGATGAAGAAAGCAGAAAGAAACATATTTGCTGAATTGGGGTTGAATTAGTAGAAATGAGCACAAATAAAGTTAATTACGGTAGCTAAAAAAAAGGCTGAAATTAGTACACAATATCTGAAAACTAGCTGAAAAGTCAGAAAGGAGCTTAAATTGTCAGAAGGAAGTGGAGAGAGCAAAGTTGTACCCAATTAGACTTGCCATAAATAAGCAGAAAACAGAAGGAAAAAAGGAAAATTATAAGAAAAAAAGCTAAAATTTGAAGAAAAAAAAGCTGAACAGTAGCTAAAGAAGCTTAAGTTACCAGAAGGAAGTTGAAAAAGCACGACTGTGCCCAAATGGGCTGAAAAAAGCAGAAAGTAGCAAAAAATAAAAATACTGTACTAACACTGCTGAATAGTAGCTAAAAATATAGAAATAAGCTTAAGTTGCTATGAAGGAAGTGGAGAGAGCACAGTTTTGCAGAATTAAGCTGAAAAAAGTTTAAATGAGTGCAAAAAATGTGGAATAAGCTGAAAAGGCTAAAATTAGCATAATAGCAGCTGAATAGTAGCAGAAATAGCTTAAACGTGCTGAAAGAAGTATAACAAGTTGAAATTAGCAGAAAGAACTTAGAAGAGGCACAAAAATGTAAAAAGAATCTGAAAGGAGCACGAAAACGGCTGAAAGTAGCTGAATTTTTTTATTTTTATTTGCACAAGGAAGTTGAAAGCAGCTGAAGCAGAACAAAATGTGAAAGGAGCAGTAAAAGGGAGGTCAAATGAGCTAAATTTATTTTCTGAGAAAATGTCAGAAAAGGCTAAATGTTTCAAAAAGCTAAAGTCGCACCAAAACCAAACGTCATAGCTGAATGAGCTGAACGTTTTGGTTCATGGTTTGATATGCGCTTCTCAGAGGAGCGGTTGTTGAGACGCCCCCGTTCAGTAACAGGAAGTGACATCAAAGAGGAAACAGTGCGTGTGAACAGAGCATTCAGCTACAGCGGCTAACAGAGCGTAACGAAGGACCTGCTACTTTACATTCTCTTGACAGAAACAAAGAGAATTCAAATATCATTTCAATAAATGAAAACCAGGAAGTTCCCCTTTGATGTCACTTCCTGTTTCTCTTTGGCTGCATCTATTTAAGAGAAATGTGCCAGTTGTGTCAGAAAAAGGGTCAAATCTTGAGCACTGTGCCGTGTTCCTTACACATTACGATGTCTTGCACTTGTTGTGTTTGTAGCATGCGCAGTGTCTTTAATGGTTAATTAAATTAAGGCGGTGCGTTCAGGACGAGTCGTTCTCCTCGTGGTCTCTGACGGGAACTTTCTGTGTGCGCAGCCGTCACTCTGGGCCTCTTCAGGCTCAACCTGGGCCTCAGAGGTTTGGTGGCAGGAAGCGTCTTCGGCGCGCTCATGGGGTAAGTTCCTCACCACGCAGTTTGTTTTAACGTTGTGGGTCCTCCTCGGGGGGGTTCACCCCCGCGGTCCAGCGCTGCCGTGCATGAAAACAGATGTTTTGCTTGGGAGCGGTGAGCACTCTGGCGGCCAGCTGCGTCCCTCCCAGCAACCGTCTGCGGCCCAGCTGCACCCCGGTCCTCCTCCCGTTCTGCTCAGTGCCAGAGGGACTCGCGTGTGCCACATTTGGCCGTCGTGTTTTGGATGTTGGAGTGGAGAGGCGGGCCAAGGCATCAGCTGCCCCTCAACATGAACCCTGTCACTGTCCCCCCTCCCTCGTCTGTCATCGTCTTTTCTCATGTTTGTCATCACGCCCTTTAGCTGATCTGAGTAAAAGCAGCTTGTTTTGTAAAGATTTAGAGCCTCCACGTCGGGTCCTGTCTCATGCTCTGTGTGCCGCCGAGTGGCCGAGACACCTGGAGGTGTGTGATGTGCAACCCCCCACCCCCTGCAGTCTGCGTGTTAATCTGTGAGGTGGGAACAGTGAAGAGAGGCAGCTAACGCCAGACCGTCACAGCAGAGGTGTTTCCTTTGGAGACAAAAATACATGGAATCGACAGTTTGACTTAACTTTTAGTTGTTTTTGTAGACCTAGTGGGTCCCCAACACTGGTCCTTGAGGAACACCATCCTGCATGTTTTACGTTTCCCTGCTCCAACACACCTGATTCAGTGACTTAATTACTTCCTCGTGTTCCACAGAAGCCTGTTAATCACCCATTAATTAAAATCAGGTGTGTCGGGGCGGAGAAACAACTGAAACATGCTGGATGGTGTTCCTCAAGGACCAGTGTTGGGAACCCCTGAATTTTAGGCTGATCTTGGTGTATAGTTCAGGCTCTAAACATGAACGTTTCATGTCTGCCAGGATCTCTGATCTCAGACTGTGGGTGACAGGTTTTCACCCAGGAGTTAGAATGTCTCGCAACGTTCAGACGTTCTCAGTTTCCTTGTGAATCTCAGTCTTGCCACGTTTTTTACGTTTGGTATGTACAGGTATATACATACATGATCAAGGAGGACCATGTGAGCAGCTGGTTTCGGCTGTCAGCAGCAAGCTGGTTGATCCACTGTGAGAAGGTGCTATTTATAAGACTGAGCTGAATACAGCATCTCAGACTGAGGAAGTCTTTCG
>JARVGV010000713.1:12078803-12095983 GCA_031762435.1 Hypsolebias longignatus
TTGGTAGAAGGATGTTAGAAATGCAGCTGCCTGGAAAAAGACAAAGAGGAGATGTATGGATGCAGTTAGAGAGGACAAGGAGGTAGTTGGAGTGAGGACAGAGGATGAAGAGGACAGAGTGAGATGGAGGAGGAGGACTCGCTGTGGCGACCCCTGAAGAGGGAAAAGCTGAAAGAAGACGTTATTAAATTTGTACGCATCCTTCATGATCTTCTATTGTTATCGTTGTTGTCCACTGTTGTCATCACTCTTTGTTAAAATTCAGGTCTCTCGTAAATGATTTCCAGAGGCTCAATGGGATTAACCTGCATAAATAAAGGTTGAATGAAAAAAATTAATAAATCTGACAGCTTTACAATAAAGTCCAAGAAAAACTAAAACCTCACAAGAATCTGTAGAAACCTGGTTGAAATTCTACAAAAAGTGTCTTGATGAGTTCAAAATGAAATGAAACACTGTCATCACTAAGAAAGAACCCAAGCCTTTAATTCAACTATGAATATTTCTGAAGAGAGTAAAATCTGAGAATAAAAAGTACTTTTTTGATACTTTGTTAGTGTGCAAAATGAGGAGCGTTGGACTGGTGAATCAGGAGCTTGTTTAAACTCAAGATTCTTAATTAATCCAGATTACTGGAGATCAAATGGATGACAGCTCTTCTCCAGAATTGTTCCAGTTGTTTACATTTTTTAAATTACTTTAAATTCTGATTGTATTGATTAAAACAGTTAAAACAGTGAAAGTGGACAGCCCAAGAATTCAGTCAAGTGTTGACAAGCTCAGCTGTGAAAACAGACAAAGGCGTTGGAGAACAAAGCAGCAGAGCACGTGAAACTCAGAGCACGGTAAAGGAGCTTTGTACTGATGGACAGGATGATTATTGGTATGAAATGTCAACCTGTCAGTGCGGTGGTGAGAAAAAATTTTAATTATGGCTCAGATTCTTCCTCAAATGTCAGTTACAAATAAAAAACATGCAAGAAAAGGTAAAATAAAATAAGCTTTAAATGATCCCGTCTCTTCAAATTAAATGCAACAACCATCCTCTTGCATGTCAAACTTTTAAACAAAGCCCTTGAGTGATCTTGGGAGTATGGGTTGAGGATGACTCTCATCTACTACCACACCAGACTTTATTTCCATATCTGTAAGACTACACAAGCTAAAGACTTTATGGTGTCAGTCAGTGTCAACTAGCTGTGGTCAAGTTGATGAATGGCAAAGTTAAATAAAGGTTTGATAAAAGGAAATGATTGTAATATTTTAACTTTTGTTTAATTTATTAGGTTTAATTATCTTTTTTCCACTTTCAGGCAGAAAATTGGTCCCACTTTAGTAAAAACAGTAAAAAAATAAAATAAAAGAACAGTCAGAGCAGCACAAACATGTCAGAGTACTTCAAAACGCAAGGCAGTGGGTAAGACACAGTATCAGAGCAGTTAAAGCATAACATTACAAGGCTAAATACTCTACATCAAAGTAGTAAAAAAGCTACTACAAAGCAGAAAACATGTCAAAGCAGTAAAAGCACAACATTGAAGCATTCAAAGTAGTAAATATACGTCAGTCAAAGAAGTAAAAACAAGTCAAAGCAGTCAATGTCATTAAAATAACAATGAAAAAGCAGTCAAAGTAGTAAAAACATGTTAAAGCAGTCAAAGTAGTAAAAACAAAATGTCCAAGCAGTCACAGTAGTAAAAATGCAATGTTAAAGCTGTCAAAGTAGTAAAAACACAATGTCAAAGTATTCAACGTCGTAAAAACACAATGTCAAAGCAGTCAAAGTAGTAAAAACACAATGTCAAAGCAGTCAAAGTAGTAAAAACACAATGTCAAAGCAGTCAAAGTAGTAAAAACACAATGGCAAAGCAGTCAAAGTAGTAAAAACAAAATGTCAAAGCAGTCAAAGTAGTAAAAATACAATGTCAAAGTAGTAAAAACGTCAAAGTAGTCAAAGTAGTAAAAAAAAAAGTAAAACCAGTCATGGTAGTAAAAACACAATGTTAAAGCAGTTAAAGTAGTAAAAATAAAATGTCAAAGCAGTCAAAGTAGTAAAAATACGTCAAAGCAGTCAGTCGTAAAAACACAATGTCAAAGTAGTCAAAGTCGTACAAACACAATGTCAAAGCAGTCAAAGTAGTAAAAACACAATGTCAAAGCAGTCAAAGTAGTAAAAACACGTCAAAGCAGTTAAAGTAGTAAAAATACAATGTCAAAGTAGTAAAAACATGTCAAAGCAGTCAAAGTAGTTAAAAAAAGTCAAGGTAGTAAAAACACAATGTTAAAGCAGTCAAAGTAGTAAAAATACAACATCAAAGCAGTCAGTCGTAAAAATACAACGTCAAAGCTGTCAAAGTAGTAATAATACAACGTCAAAGCAGTCAGTCATAAAAACACAATTTCAAAGTAGTCAAAGTCATAAAAACACCATGTCAAAGCAGTCAAAGTAGTAAAAACACGTCAAAGCAGTCAATGTACCGTAGTAAAAATACAACATCACAGCTGTCAAAGTAGTAAAAACACAATGTCAAAGCAGTCAAAGTAGTAAAAACAAAATGTCAAAGCAAAGTAGTAAAAATACAATGTCAAAGCAGCCAGTCGTAAAAGTACAACGTCAAAGCAGTCAGTCGTAAAAACAATGTCAAAGAAGTCAAAGTATTGAAAATGCAATGTCAATGAAGTCAAAGTAGTAGAAACACAACGTAAAAGGAAGAAACATGTCAAAGCAGAACATCAAAGCAGTAAATATCAATATCAAATAAGTTAAAACAAACTGTCCAAGTGGTAAAAACATTAAATTATAAAGAGCAACAAACAATGCAGTAACAGTAAAAACACGCTGCCAGAGCAGTAAAAGCGTGACATCAGAGCAATAAAAATGTAATCAGTCTGCAGCTGTCATCTTGATGTATGACTCTTATAATTATTATTCACTTCCTGCAGTGATTTATTTCAGATTCTGATCTTGCAGAAACAAAACTGCATTAAAAAAAATCCCTAAATTCTGTTCTGTTAATTTCCATCAAACCGAGATGGTTTTAAAATCATATGATGATCTGAGCCATGTGTCTCCACAAACTATTATCTGACCCAACTAAATTCAAGAGCGTTTAATATTGAGTCTATAAACAGCTGTTTTAATGCAACATTTCACAGCTTCCTTCACTGAGTGATTGTTTTTAAAACCTTTTTGTCAGAGGAAAGCATGAACGTAAAATCCTTTAAAACCTGATCTAATTTTACAGCAGATGTTTTATATATAAATAAATAAATAAAAACTCGGCCACAACCTAATCTCATTTATTTGGAACCACATGTTACCCAGAAGCCTCATGTGGCGCGTGGAACAGCAGCGCTGTGGTGATCTTTTATTACGCTCTGATGTCAGAGCGGGTCAGGAGCTCTTATCAGGACAGAGCAGGAGTCGCTGCGGCGGCGACCAGCTACAGAAAGGTCACACTTCCACAATGTTTGAGCAAATCCACCCAAATGTCAAGTTCCCGCAGCAGCATTCAGGTAGAACAGACCACACAATTGTATTTATTATAGTTTTATTCTTATTAGACCTTTATTAGATAGAAATGCATGAGGTGGTAGCTTATTGGACATACAGATAAAGATACAGATTTTCTCACTTTTACTTTGGGAAGAGCTTGATTTTTGGGAGAGAAAATCAAACTTTCTTCGTTTTAGCAACTTGAAATATGCAACATGACTAAACCAATGAAAATTGAGATACAACACACAACATAAAGTGCAGAATTTACAAAAACCTAAACAGGAAAACAAACAAAAAAAGACTAAACTGAAGAATAACAAGAAGAGTAAAGCTTTGAAACGTTGTCACCAAGAGAATGGAAGGAAAGGAAGCGAGCAGCTCCAGAAGGTATGCATACCTCCCGCCCATTTGCAGACTAAAGTTTTAAAGTAAGATTGTAGTAAGATTGTGATCAAATGTGCATTAATGTCTCTGGCATGAGCGGCTTACACATCTAGAAAGGCATCGTCAACATAGAAAAGTACTTTCAGATTCTAGAACATCTGCTCCCGTCTAGATTATGCTTTTTTTTTTCAGGGAAGACCTTACATATTTCAGCAAGACTTGTGTTAACATTAAAGTTTAGGCATAAGACTACTTCCTGGAAACAATAAAAGTTTGTATTTTTTCTGTGTAAACCCTTCAGGCTCCTCTCATGGCTACATCACAGTTAACCGATTGTAAGCATGTGAGGAGGTGATTAGTTCCAGTCCGGATAGGATAATGATTTCCTTCTGTTCGTCTTGTTTATGTGCTTGTTTACCGACTAGTGGAGACGGAGGCGCCGGTCAACCTGACCTACGCGCTGACAGACGCCGGCGGCGATGAGATGGGCCACAATGTGCAGCTGTCCTGGACGTACCCGGTGCCCGAGGACCTGCGGTACGGCTGGATCACTCTGGTGTACGAGCTGCAGTACAGACGGGTCACCGAGCCCGAAAACTGGAAGGTATGAGGATTTACTTACACACAAACAACACACACGTAAACAACACACATGCAAACAAGAAACTTTCAGAAGGACTGTAGAAGGTAGACTTTGCTGAAATTGCTTTAGTAAAACACTTCCTATTTAAAGTCCCTCTTTGTTTGTTTTTGTTTGTTTGCTTGTAGCTAAAGCATCCTCTGCGTGAGCCCCACGTCGAGCTGCTCGGCCTCCGGGTCGGGGAATATGCAGTCCGAGTTCGGTGCCGGTCCCACAACTCGGGCCTGTGGAGCAAATGGAGCTCCACGCTGCTGCTGAGCATCCCCAACAGACCGCCCACAGGTAATCGCCCACAATCAGGGTTACCATGGCGATAGGGATGCTCTTTCATGTGGACTGTTATACTGTGTCCATAGTAGCTTGAATTTGACCAGAAAGGACTGAAGGACTCTTTAGATTTTACATGTTTGATGCGAGAAAACACCAACGGTTTCAAAACTAACAAGAGATATGTCATCTGTTAAAAGGCAGCCGAATGCTGTTGAAGAAGCTGAAACTGAGGTACTAAAAGCCAAAAGAACCAAAACATTAGCTTAAAGTTAAATGCAAAGCAATAGCTCTGAGATATAAAAGAACCAGAGGACTAGCTAAAGCTAAAAGAAGCGGATGGCTAGATAAATGCTTAAAGTAACAGAACTGTAGCTAAATGCTAAAAATACAAAGTAGCAAAAGACTGGATAGAAACAAAAAGTAGCGAAAAGCTAGATAAAAGCTAAAAGTAACATGACTGCTTACAAGCTAAATGCAGCAAGAGGTTCTCTAGAAATAACAAATTGTAGCTATGATCTAAAAATAGCAAATGGCTTGATAAAAATTAAAAGTAATAAGAAGCTACCTAAAAGCTAAAGGTTTTAAAACGGTAACTTGAAGCTTATAACAGCAACAGGCTAGATAAAAACTTAAGGTAATAAAAAGCTACCTAAAATCTAAAAGTTTCAAAATGCAAGCTAAAGCTAAAAGCAGCTAAAAGTAGCAAAATGCTAGCTAAAAGCTAAAAATGGCACAATGCTAGCTAAAAGCTAAAAGTAGCAATATGATAACTAGGAACTTAAAACAGCAAATGGCTAAATAAAAGCTAAAAGTAACTAAAAGCTACCTTAAATCTAAAAGTTTCAAAATGCTAGCTAAAAGTGGCAATATGGTAACTGGGAGCTTAAAGCAGAAAATGGCTAGATAAAAGCTAACAAAGTAGCAATATGATAACTAGGAGCTTAAAACAGGAAATGGCTAAATAAAAGCTAAAAGTAACTAAAAGCTACCTTAAATCTAAATGTTTCAAAATGCTAGCTAAAAGCTAAAAGCAGCAATATGGTAACTGGGAGCTTAAAAAAGAAAATGGCTCGATAAAAGCTAAAAAAAAAAAGTAGCAATATGCTAGGAGCTTAAAACAGCAACTGGCTAGAAAATAGCTAAAAGTATTAAAAATCTAGCTCAAAGTTCAAGTTCAAGTCATCATGATGCATGCTCAGTAATCCAGGTAGAAAAATCTAGACTGAAGAAGTCTTTTGGATGAAAGACGAAATGTTTCTACATTTTTTTTTTGTTTTGTTTTTTTGAACCCGTCCAGAGGACATGACTTAATTTTTTTAGACAAGTTCAAGTCATTTTTATTGTCATTTCCATCACATGTGGTACATGAGGTGGAACAAAATTATGTACACAGGGTCCCAGTTACACCCAAAAATAGCCAAATATAAAGTGTAAAAAGAAACAGTAAATAAAGATCTAAGATATACATTAAGATATACGCTAAACAAATGTCAAGCAGTACGCTAAAAGATATAAGATATACTGTACACTAAACATTAATAATATAAAACAATGTGGTGCTAAAAGTAGCAATATGGTAATTTAGAGCTTAAAGCAGCAAATGGCTAGATAAAAGCTAAAAGTAGCAAAATGGTACCAAAAAGCTAAAAATAACAAAAAGGCTAACTAAAAACTAAAAGTAGGTAAAATGCTATAAGTAGCAAACAATACACTCAAGCTAAAAATAGCTGAAAACTATCTAAAAGCTAAGATTAACTAAAGGCTAACTGAAATTTTAGAGTAGTAAAACATTATATAAATGCTAAAAGTAGCAGAAAAATGCATACATATGGTTAAAATGGCAGTTGGGCAGATTCTGAGCTAAAATCTAGTGTGGTAGTAGCTGAGAGTTGTTACCAACACATACTCTGAGCTTTCTTGTTATCACATGAGCTCACAGTGTGAAGAAAAACAACTCTGACTTTATGAGGAACATAAAATTAATTTAGTCCAACTCTGTTTTGAGAGGAGGCAGGTGACATGCATTCCTTCAAAGAATGCTAGTCCGTACTTTGTAAAGAAAAGAATAAAGCAGCAGCAAAATAAGAAAAAAGGAATAAATCCAAATAAAAGTAAAGACTGGATCTGTCTCATCAGACTGTGTTTACCTGTGCAGGTAAAGTCCTGGTTCTGGTTCTGGTGGTGGCAGTCAGTCTCGTGACTCTGCTGGTCATCGCCTTTGGCGCTCTTCCTCAGAGCAGGAGGTGAGGAATACTCAAGTTCTTTCTCGCTGGGTTTCTCTGAACCAGTGAATCCAGTGAGAACTGGGTTTTGAGTCAGTTAAGTTCAGATAAAACCAGTTGTTACTGTTTTTTTAGACCTGACCAACACTCTCTGAGAATAATCTCATATATTTAAATCCACATTACAGGTAGTCCCCGATTTACGGCACTTTGGACTTATGAATGGGTGTGCGGCGCAGCGTTAGCATACATTTTCATGTATTTCCTCGACTTACGGCAAAATCGGGTAACGAACGGTTTGTAGGTACGGAACTCATTCGCAAGTCGGGGACTACCTGTACTTGTATAAAGCTACTTCTATACAGTATTTTTTTTTTTTTGCTTCAACTCTAACTTTTATACATTAAAACTGAGTGTTTGTAGCTCCTCTAATAAACGGGAACTTTCTAAGTTTTCTTTTAATAAGAATGAGTTTCTGAACCAGGTGATAAAAACAAGCCTGGTCACCATTTTTTTAAACATAAGCATTCAAAAAGTTTGAGAGCTGGACGAACTCTAAAGGACAGAACAAATCATTAATCATGGATAACTTTATAAGCAGCTCATTGACAGAAGAAGAGTCAGGGGAAAATTCCATTTGTGCCTTTTCAGTTTGTGTGCAAAAGTCTTCAGCTGGTGTTTGCAGATCGAGCTCCATCAAGGTCAGAGCAGGATTTTCCTCTCGGATCTGCTTTAGTGTTTTTGCTCTGATCGGCAGCCGACGCGCGGCTCTGTGTTGGACCGTCGGATGTGTTGCTGAGTGTGTTCCTGACATCTGTCATCTCTGATCGAAGCCTTTAAACCCTGCGTGGGTTTATGATGGCTCACGTTGAGGTGAACATTCGGCCTGCAGACACAAAAAACATTTCAAACACTCAGAGGAAAATCAAACATATTGAGTGTGACACCAGTACACAATGAAATGTGTTGGAGTTTTTTTATTTTCATTTTAAACAAAGTATTTATTATGGATTTTTTGCTCATTTATTTATTTATTTATTTATTTATTTTATTTTTTTTTGACACAAAGAAAACAGAATGGAACAAAAGAACACAGGGGAAAAAAATCCCCTCCCACACTGGACCACTCATACACAAGCGAACTACATAGGCAAGTTCTCAACAAATGACACAAATGACTGCCAGGTGTACCAGAATCTTCCTGCAGAACCCTTCAGGGTGTATCTGATTTTTTTCCAGGTGGATGTGGTACATCACCTCCCCTGAGCATGAACTTTATTTTATTATCACCTCCCTTGTTCAGTGTACATATGCTGTGGGGTGTGGGTCCTTCCAATTACATAAAATTAGCCTCTTGGCCAGACGAACGCTAAAGGAATCACATTCTTCTTATACTTGTTGAAGGATGCATCCACAGGGACCACCCCGAACAATGAGACAAGTGGTGATGGGTGAACAGTTTTGCCACATATTCCAGAGAAGGTGTCAAAAATAGATTGCCAAAAAGTCTACAGTTTGGGACGGGTCCAGAATGTATGCAAGAGTGTAGCCGGAGTTTGTTTGCAGCGATTGCGTGCGGGGTTCAAGTTGGCTTTGATCTTGGAAAACTTGTCTTTGGATCAGTGTAGTCAGTGCACCACCTTGAACTGAATTACAGCATGTCTCAGACAGATTGAAGATGAATAAATGTTCTTAATAATCCTTCTCCAGATTGAGTTTGATATGGATTCCTCCTCCAAATCTGTTTACCATTTCAGTTTAAGGACGCCCAAACTGTACTCATGGTATAAACAGAGCATATAGATCTTGCTAAGGGCCCCCTTATTATCAGGCCTGCACAAATCTTAGCCACATAATGTTTAGAGGGATACAAAGGAAAACAATCAGAGTTAGCGCTTACAAACTGTCTCAGCTGCAGATATCTAAAAAACTATGATTTGTGAATATTAAACTTCTGTACCAGCTGTTCAAAAGAGGCAAAACTACCATCAACATAGAGATCACACAGTGAGTACTCCCCTCAAGACCCAGGTGTCAAAAGCTGCATCAGCAACTGAGGGAGTATATGACTATTTGACACAGGTGCCAAAAACAGTAACTCTGTAGAGTTAAATGCTCTCCTTGACTGACTCCAAATCTTAACTGCCCAGATCACAGTTGAGTTCGAAGTGTAGGTTGATATTGATTGTTCAAAGGGCAACCGAGAGCAGAATAATGCAGTAGGAGAGCTGGATCTAATTAAGGCCCTTTCCAAGGCCACCCAACTAGGAGAAGAGGTGTCCGTACCCAACCAAAATAGAAGAGCTTTGATACTGGCTGCCCAGTAATAGTGCATTAAATTAGAACGTGACTTGCCTCCAAGTCTATGGGGCAGATGTAAGACCCTCCTGGAAATCTGTGGATGCTTTTTTATTCCAAATAAATGCTGATATCTAGCTGTTAAGATTGGTAATGAAGGATTTAGTAAGTAAGATTGACAGATTCTGAAACAGGTATAGAAATTTAGGTAGGATATTCATTTTTACAGAGTTTATTCTGCTCCCTTGAGTGTGAGGTAGGGATTGTAATCTAGCAACGTCCTGTTTATGATTTGCCATGAGATGTTAGGGTTTTTTACACTCATTTTTAATTTCTCTCTTTCTCTGCTCATGTGGTATCATTAGAGGTGTTGTTACACCTCTAATGATACCACATGAGCAGAGAAAGAGAGAATAGAGGTGTTGTTACACCTCTAATGACCCTTTTCTATGAGACAGGATAAGATTTTAACAATATTTTAAAGGAAAAAAATATTTGCTACAAACTTCACTGACTAGCCTTCCTCTTCACAAGTTTATTTTCTCAGTTTTAAAGTCAACAAATCACAGCAAGCACTCAACACTAAGTTTGTTCTATCTTAAATAAATATACAGGTAGTACGCGACTTACGATTTAGATCCGTTCCTACGCGGTGTCGTAAACCAATTTTCGACGTAAGTTGGAACGTACGTAATTACCATACCATATACATGCACGGTACCTGTTTTACCAAGAACTTAGCCTATCCTAACGCAGTACCCTACATAATTATCAAAAAACACATAAAATACTGTACAGTATGTTTAACAATGAAATACAATACTGTATTCTTCCACTGCTGCGCCGCGGTTTTACGATGTAAAAACAACGTAAAACCACGTAAAACCACGTAACTCGAAATAAGGGAGATGCGTTGTAACCTCGAAACGTCATACCTTGAGACCGTCGTAACCCGAGGACTGCATACAATAGGACTGTACAAGGACTGTACAAGAAGAAGGAGAAGAAGAAGAAAATGCAGTGTCCTCCTGCTGTAGTTTTGACGACGTATATAGACATATCAATGTGACAGTTTTGCTGGAATCATGTGTTTATTGTTGTGACTTTGGAAACATTAATGCATGCAGTCTTTTTTTTGCTGCAAAGTCTTACACATTACTTGCCCACAACCCAAAATGAATCAATAACCATTCATCAACAGGACAGGCTACAGTTAAAACACATTTTCAGTGCATAATCATGACTCTATCAACCGTCCACCATAAGAACAAATGCTTCTTGCTTTGCATCCAAATGCAGTATTAAATGGTTGTTCATCAAAATTCTATGGAATGGAGCAAGACAGACACCAGGATGTTTTGTGCGAAATTCGTTGAGCTTGTTGTTCCAGAAGTCTTGTGGCGACTTTAGATGCAACTTTCCAAACATAAGTCGTGCTCCTCCAGCTCTTCTAAACAAGTCACTTTTCAGTTTGTTTTAGCTGTCCTGCAGTGGCCTTTAAACTGCTAACTGAGGGACTATAGGTGGAGCTCATTTTAATTTATACTGCACAGTCTGACCTTCGGGGTGAATTTGCTAGGACATACATATAGGAAAACTGGTAGCCGTCCATTGTTTTCCACTTGTGAATAATCTTTCTCTCTTTAGAATGATGGACTTCAGGTAGTTTAGAAATGACCTTTGACCCTTCTTCAGTTGCTTCTTTAAGGTCATTGCTGATGTCTTTAGGTCTTGGTGTAGTGTTAACAAACATCTGAATGCTCCAGAGCAGCAAAAGCTCCTGCTGGAACCGGTTCTTCACTCACAGATTTCCGATTTGTCTTTTGTCAAATAATGACACAATGGAATCAGCTTTGTAGGTTAGATATGAATAATTTTAGAACCTGGTAAAGATAAGATATTATTAAACATAATCGTAAAATCAAACCAGGTTGGACATTTTTATTTGTGTGGGTTTTTTTTTTTTTTCCTACACCAGAAAAGTAAAAACCTATCATAACGCCCGCCCTTGGAATTAACAATTTACAAACAATATTACTTGAATAATATGAAATATGCTAAATTTAAATAACACAAGTCAAACACCTCGTTTCTGTCACCATCATGTAACATTTGTGCCTCAATGACAAAAAGACGAAGTATTGGCACCGTCCTAAAACACATTTGATATTTCTGGATCAGTGAAGCTGTAGGTAGGCAATAAATCTGTCACTACTTAACAGAGAATGGAGCAGAGACATAAAAAAACAAGTGCTACATGAGTGATGAATATCCAGCTTTATCAGATATGTGTGTGATATATGAGATTGGCTCATAAGCGGCATTTAGTTCTGCCATATGGTTGGACCTGCCTGCCAAGGTACAAGGACTCAAACATGGAGGTAAACCTCCCGGGAGGAGAGAACTGCAGCTTTGATTCCAAACAAACAGAGAAGAACATGGCTGAGATTTAAAGTAATGACCTGAAGGAGGGCGTTCTTATTGCAGTGTGACAGACGTGCTGTCAAAGGAAGCACAACTCAAGATTTTATTTTTTTTTTTTAAAGAACAGTGCATGGCCGCCTCAGACAAACGTTTGTGTTTTAGAAGGATGAATACAAAAACACAAGTTAAACTAGAGAAAAAGGCATTTTCCTTGAAAAAAGAAGCACGACTGCAGACATTTGCTGAAGAAGCTAAAAATGAGTAAGCGCAAGGCAAGACAGAACCAAAATTAGCAAAAGAGTAGCTAACACATGCAAAACCGTAGATAAAAACTGAAGACAGCAAAAACGGTGGTCATAAGTGAAATTGCAAAATTGAAGTTAAATTTACAAGAGTTGCAAAAAGGTAAAATGATTAAAAAACTTTAGCTACAAGTTAAATTTAGCAAGAAAGTAGCTAAAAGCTAAAATTAGCAAAAAATCAAAGCTAACAGCTAAAATTAGTGAAGCCACAGCTATATGATAGACATTAGCTAAAACCATTCAGCCATCCATTATATTTTATCTGTTTCTTCCTTTTTGGGTCGCGGGGGGTCACTGGTGCCCATGTCCAGCTATCACTGTGCAAGAGGTGGGGGACACCCTGGACAGGCCTCCAGTCCATCACAAGGACACATAGAAACAAAAGAGACAAACAACCATTCACTCTCTCACTCACACCTAGGGACAATTTGGAGTCACCAATCAGCCTAACATGCATGTTTTTGATCTGTTGGAGGAAACTGGAGTACCCGGAGAAAACCCACACATGCACAAAGAAAGCATACAAACACCACCAGGAAAGGCCCCCGGCCGGAAGTTGAACCGGCGACATTCTCGCTAAAAAGCGGCAGCTCTACCAACTGTGCCACCACGTAGTTAAAGCTAAAATCAGAAATTTAAATTTAGCATATACAGGTAGTCCTCGACTTACGACGGAGATCCGTTCTCACGCGGCGTCATAAACCGATTTTGACGTAAGTCGGAACGTACGTAAATACATGTGACGTACCTGTTTTACCAAGCACATAAACCGACTTTCTACGTAAGTCCATGGTGATGGCCTTCCTTTTCCTCGATGCACTGCCATCAGAAGAGTCCTCCTTGCATTTTGGGAGCCATAATGAAGGGCAAATGGCCTACTGGGATGCTAGCGACGCCGTCCTCCTCCGTACAGTACTGTATTCCTCCACCGCTGCACCGCCGCGTTACGATGTTTAACGTCGTAAAACCATCGTAAAACAGACATAAAAACTGACGTAAAACCGACATAACCGCGTAACTTGAATACGGGAGATGCGTTCGTAACCTTGAAACGTCGTAAGATGAGACCGTCGTAACCCGAGGACTACCTGTATCTTAGATCTTTTAGTGTACAGTTTGGAGTTTGTTTAGCATCTTAGCATGTATCTTAGTGTATATCTTAGATTCTTATTTACTGTTTTTTTTTTATTTTACAGGTTACATGTTTGCTATTGTTGGGTGTAACTGGTACCCTGTGTACACAATTTCCTTCCACCTCATGTACCACATGTGATGTGAATGACAATAAAGAACCTTGGGCTTTGAGAAAATCAGCAGTAAAAAGCTAGAATTAGCAAAACCGTAGCTAAAATCTAAAACTTCCACACAAGAAGCTAAACACTGTCAGTACAAACGCTATTAGTTAGAAGTTGAAAAATTCTAGCTGAAACTTAAAACCAGTAAAACAGTAGCCTAAAGGCAGATTTGTCAAAACTGTAGCTCAAAGGTAAAATTAGAAAGTCCACAGATAAACTTAAAATGAGTTAAAAAAAAAAGTATTAAAGCTAAAACTAGCAAGACAACAAAGACCTAAATGAGGGCAAAGAAAAACCTAAAATTGCCTAAATATTAAAAATCCTCAATCATTTCTAACAAACCAAAAAAAATTAAAAAAGCAAAATAAGTAAGTAAATAAAACTTTTGAAAAAGTGTAAAAACTACAAATACTAAATGTATTAGCACCAATCTCCTGAATGAGCTAAACTAATGATATATGTGGTTGTTGTTTTTCTTTTAGCTGCTCCGCTCTACAGGGGTCAGTCAATACAGTGAGCAAACTCGCCTGAGGGGTTTGGGTAGTTTTTGTGTCGATGCCCTTCTTAACGCAACCTGGGCTTAAACCTGCATCCTCAGGATGTCGACACAACACCACTGACCATCAGCAGGTTCTAAAATTGCACCATTATAGGTGGCTGCATGTTGGAGTAGTTCTGCTAAATTCATTCTGAGATGTTGCTTTTGAGAGCTTTAATTCCTCTTTGCTCTGGCTATAAATCACTTTTATTGGATGATTACTTCCTCTTGTATCAGATTCTCTGCAGCTGGAAGCGTTTCTTACCGAAACCTTTTTATTTTTGGACATTTGTTATGATTGTGTAACCGTAACAAGCTGATGAACATCGAATAAGCTCAAATAATTTTTTAACTACTGTCCCAAAGCCCAAGTGAATTGAAGAAGAGGCGCCATGGATGCATTACCGTCTACCTGGCAGCGGTGCTCAAGTACCTGACCTCCAAGTTCCTAGAGCTGGTGATAAATGTGGCTTGTGACAACAAGAAGCCCAGGATCATCCCCCGACACCTGTAATGTCAAACCTTCACCTTCAACCTTGTCCGCAATGCTGAGGAGCTCAACTAGTTGCTGGGAGGAGTGACCATCACTTTAGGAGGAGTTCTGCTCAATATTCAGGCGGTCCTGCCACCCAAGAAGACCCAAAAACCCATCAAGTCCAAGTAGACCAATCAACATCTGCAACCAGTTTCTTCAGATCCACTGATCACACCGCTACAAGACATCCTTCCTGCCTACAGCCATCATAATCTATAAGAACTCTTTACTGAAAGCAGGATGATGATATAATAGTTGATATAGTTAACTCCTCCTTCACCCTGGCAACTATTCTCACCTGCCTGAAAACCATCACCATCATCCCAGTTCCTAAAAGCTCTGCAGCAACTGGTCTGAATGACTACAGGCCAGTAGCCCTCACCCCGATTGTTGCTAAATGCTTTGAAAGACCGGCCATGATCCAAATCAAAGCTAACATCGACATCAGCGGGGACCCTGACAAGTATGCATGCCACAAGAATCGATCAACAGAGGATGCCATCTCCTCTGTGGTTCACACCGCTCTCACCCACCTGGAACAGAAGGACTCCTACATTTGTATGCTCTTTGTGGACTTCACATCAGCCTTCAATACCATCCCAGACCGTGATGGACAAACTCACACCCCCTCCCATGCAAGTGGGTCCTGGACTTAACCAACGGACTGCAGTCTGTGAAGATCCACAACTTCAATCAAGCTAACACAGTCTCCAAATGCTTTGATATATAAATGGTTAAAATCGCCGAAATTATGATGAAGTAGTTTGACAGGGAAAACCCATACAGGAAAAACTAAACAAGAAAAAAAGAAAGTTGGCTCAGAATTCTCACAATGACAAACTGCCTTTAAAATAAATCAGCCTGTGGTTTTTATTGTATTTTATTAGCATATAGCAAAGATCTGAAAGACTGTTCCGTCACCTCTCTAACTGAGATGTCCCAAGACTATCGAGCCACTCTTGGAGTACTGCAGTTTCTTGCTGTCAGCTGTGCAGAGTGCAAAAGTGCAGTAATAATCTCATCAGTGCCATTCAAAAACAACAGTCTACCATCATGAAACACGTCCATCAAACGCTTTAGAGGTCCACAGACAGAATGTGACTGGCATGCCAAAACAAATAATAGAATAAATAAGAAAACAGCAGTAGCATTTGGAAAAGATTTTTGGAAGTCAAGTGGAAGGTAAGCAAAACAAACGCTGTGCCAACCTCGAGCCCCAAGGCGAGTCTGTGCTCGCACGTCAGACAGCAAAGGGGGAAATCTCCAGCCGTCTGTTTTTCCACCGCGGCACAGGAATATTGCTTGGGGTGACCTAATAGCCGAGCGGTGAGGGTGCGCATCACATGGGTGCAAATGCCCTTAGCTGTGAACTCCCCGTGTGATTCCCAGCTGGTCGGACCTCCTTAGGTACATTCTCTTCTGTATCGAATCAATCATGCCAAATAATCTGTAAACAAGGATTGTTTTTCTGCGTTTAGACAGGTGGAGGGGAAATATTGTTTTTCATGCGACTAAAATGGGAATTTTGGCTCTCCTTGTTCCTGTCTTATGATATTCTCAGGAAATTTCTACTGGCATCCATGGGAGCTTCAGCTTTGGATTAAAGGACGCTCCATCTTTGTTAGCCTACTCTGAATTCTGATTCAGCAATCACAGAGCTTGAATTTTTTTTTTTTTAATATATTTCAATAATTTACTTTGAAACATGTCTACTTTGAAATATTCTGCTATTTTAAGCATCTGAGCATTTGAGAAATGTGCTTTGAACGTAGCTATTATATACAATAAATCAAACTGAATGCCTTCTATTGACAACACAATAAAACATCAGTTGATTAAAAAGTAAAACATTTTTTGAGGAGTACTTTGTACTTTTACTTCAGTATTTTTATAACACCAGTACTTTTACTTGTAACTGAGTAGAATTTAAGCAGTGTAACAATACTTGTACGCGAGTACAAATTTTCAATACTCTTTCCACCTCTGGTTCAAAGTAAAAGCAAGTTGAAGACTGGTTGAAATATAATTAAACTAATAATCTACATACAAACAAAAGAACAACAATACCATACAGGTACCTGTAAAACCTCGTATATCGCAATACTGTATATTTTTTTGAGATTAGATGTTGAAGTCTTGTAAGTTGCCATCACCGTAGAGATCAAACAACGTTTGCATCTGGACACTGTCTCCTTTTCACTATCTGTACATGAAACGTTCCTCCAGGTGCAGCCACAGCCACTCGTCCTCAGCCTTTACCTCGTCATTTTCTCTCTTGAGAGTGTTGTCCTCGTCTCCGTTTTGGCTTTTTCTCCAAATCTTTGGTCCATAAATGACTCTCTACTCTACAGACTTGTCCTTTTTCTTACATCATAAGTTCATGATCTGAGAGACTTGTTAGCTACAAAGATGCAGATGAACGGTTTGAATGTTAATTCAAATTGCGGCCCATACTCAGTAGCAACGTCTGGTTTGAAGATTACATGATCTAAATTGTACTTAAGTATGAATAAAATTACACAAAAGAAATATTCATAAAAGTACAAGTACTCAAAATATCTACTTAATTAAAGTAAGGTGAGTATTAGGGATGCACCGATCCACATTTTCTTACTTCCGATCCAATCCCGATACTTAAATCTGGATGTCAGCTGATACCAATCCAGTTACGATATCATCATCATCATTGATTTTATATGAGGCTTTAATAATCTCCTCTCAAGTAAAATGTGTATAAATATATGCATGCATGTCCAAAAAGGCAACTTGAGGT
>JARVGV010000713.1:12860507-12871139 GCA_031762435.1 Hypsolebias longignatus
ACATAGTTCAATGAGACAAGATATATATGTTGTGCCATTTTATGCAAAGTTCAAATATCATGTCAGTGGTCCTTTAACTGTCACAAGTAGGCTACTGTACATTTTGGCCTATAAGTCGCAGTGTTTTGCATAATTTACATGGTCTGTGACTTATACACAGAAGCAACTTATGTTTTTTTTTTTGTTGTTGTTCTCCATATTTATAAACCAAGATTTGGCTGAGATATGACCATTTTCATTTATTCTGACTGAATATACCATGAACACTACCATTCTCAGCTGCTAAATGGTAGTGGTGTAACAGTACACATGGGTGTACCGATCTGTTTTGATACGACACGTTCGGTTCGGTCCACCTGCGTACCGTTTCGGTCATTTTTTCACTCATTAAATTTTATTAACGAGAAATTATCCGCCGCAGAACTAAATTCCTAAGCGTGTTTCAGCACGGCGCTATCATCTTGCAGCACGTAGCCTTGGCAGCCTAGCATCTCGTTGCGGTCATAGACGTAAACAATTTAAACGTAAACGTATTTATGTCCGTGGTTGCGGTCTCCTGTTTGGGAACATTATGGCTTTCTAGTTAAAAGACAAATGAACAAATCCAAAGCTGTGTGTCGACGTTGTTTCACGAAGATTGAATCTGCAGCAGGCAACACGTCTAATTTGTTAACGTGCTTGAAACGACATCATCCGAACGTGAACGTCTCTTCTACAAGCAAGAAAAGCAGTTTGTTGCAAACACTGATAACACAGCACATCTAAACAACCTTTATCAGGTAATTCAGATCAGTCCAGAGCAATAACACAAACTGTAGGATTTTTTAAAGCTGTGGATATACGTCTAGATGTTGTTAATGCTCCGCTACGACACCCATCATGTCAACACTTCAGCCAAAAAACTTCAGAAATTTATGAAAAAGCTAAAACTGATATTGTCAACAAGCCTTGGAGCCAATTAAAGCCCTGCCCTGATAATGATGATGATGACTGAGAGATTCAACCACCTCATAACAACTGTTCAAGAAGAGGTATTGTTCTTTTCTTTTCTTTTTTTTTAAGATGCAATGGACACAGATGAAAAGACAAAGAAGAAAACAAAGCTAGAAAAGTGAGAGAAGGGGTAAAAGAGAAAGAAGGAGATAGGAGTAGAAGAGAGAGAGAAGTATAAAGAGAACACAAATCCACATAATTGAAGTCTGCCTGTAGACCTGCAGAAAGAAGAGAAGACAAAACCGAGAAACCACCACAACAAACAACATTTATAATGATACTTATCAGCGTCAGAGTCAGAGTCAGAGTCAGAGAGTCTTTATTGTCATTTGCACCACATGTGGTACATGTGATGAAATGAGATTATGTACACAGGGTCCCAGTATAACATCATTATAACATCATTAGAAAGTATTTTATATGATGCATGATGTATTTAGTGGCCACCACAACCCAAATGAGTGTGTATCCGATAAACACCTAAATCTATTCATGTGTGAGCAGCTTGTCACCATAATATTTCTCCATAAGAATGTTCAATAGTGGATGTGGGGACCCACAGACCCAACCCACAGACCCAACCCACAGACCCGACCCACAGGACGCGATTGCAACACAGGGAGGACCGGAGCCACAGACATACAGCGGCCCCCAAGCCCAGAGCCCCGGGTGTCTCCCGACAGTGACAACTACATCCCCCCAGAGAGAAGCAGAGGGAAGTCCCACGCGATCCCTAGCAAACTCAATGCAGAAATCCCAGGAGGCTGCAGCGACGAGCCCACAGGAGCTGAGTGAAGCTCCCACAGGCCCCGCATAATAGATGCAACATATACAGCAAAGTGACATGTTTAATGATTTTTCTACTTTATTATACATATTTAGACTGATGCGACTTCTAAGGCGGTGCGCATTGTACAGCGGAAAATACGGTATTTGGACTTAGTCTCTAGATATCAAACTAAATGTGTTACAACAAATAGACATTTTCTCTATCAGCTGCAAATATATGTAGGGCTTGTTCATGTTCAGGCTGCTGTTTAACACATCTTATTTATATTATATTATTATAATTGTTTAGGGACCATGAGTACACAATTTCTTTATTTCTTTCCACCTCATGTACCACATATGATTGACATAAAGTCTACTTGAACCTTGAACCTATATAATTTATTTCCTACAGATTTGTTACTGAATAACTGCATTTTTGAATGGCTGGAAGATACTTTTCTACTTGTAAGCCAGTTAAAATATTTTTGTAGTTACTTGATGGATTATTTGAACTGAATAAAAGTCAGTACATGGCTAGTAGTAACAGACACAATTAAAATGAATTATTTGATACCAAAATTCACGTCTGATAAATAGTCATGCTCTTAAAGACCATGCAGGGAGAATTTTAGATTTTGGGTAACCCGTGGAAACAAAACAAAAAAATAAATCTCAGATGTGCTGAAAAGCCAAAATGTCCACATTCCTTTAAAGATAAAATTATATTCCGTGTTTCTTCTTTTTTTCTTGTCATCATCAGTTTGTTCATACATCCATATTCATGATTTGTTCCAGCATGAATATAAATCTTGCCTTAAAGAGCAAGGAAGAAAAAGAAAAAAAAATAAATAAAAAATTTAAAAAAGAATATGACAGAGTATGTGCAATGTTGAATTCATGTCAGTTTCAAAGCCCTTGTGTCTCGATTCCTATGGCTGACTTGTTCCAACATGCTAATCAGCTTCTCGCTGCACCCTGTTCTGGCTAATTGTCGACAAATTATCTCAACTCCAGAATAATGTATGCACAGCCCTTCACTGCTACCTACAGACGAGCCAGTCAAGTCAGCTGCTTTTGTCTCAACAAGCAGCTCAGTGGTACCATTTAAATATAGAACTGAGTGAGCAGTGTGCATTGTTATGCATATTTGGAACTCTCACTTTCCCTCTTCCTCATATATTCTCCTTTTACTCAGTTTATTGTTTGTTAATTTTTTTTTACGCTTCATCAATTGCTTTCTCATCTCTCCTACTTCTGCTCCTTTAGTGGACATTATAAGTATGACATGAGTTCAGTACATGCACATCTGTTTTGAAAGACCCCAGAATTAAAACCTCATACCAAGCAAGAGACAAGATTAAGAAACTTTCCATGTGCATCAGAGAGAGTTGAGAAGCACAAGAAAAGGTTGGGTTAGAAAATCCATCCCAAACCCTGTACATCTGATCAAAGCATCATTAAATAAGTGTTTTGAAAATGGACAGACTTTGGTACCATAACAAAGAGTGGGTTGTCCACCAAAACTCTCAGACAAGGCAAGAGGGACTAATCAGAAAAAACAATCAAGAGGCCATAGAACACCCTGATGCAAAATAAAAGCATTTGATTATACAGTAAGACCATTATATGCTGAACACTGTACAGAACAGAGCTTAATGAACGAAAGACTGAATGAGTTACATAAAAGCTGATGTTTAAACGAGAATTAAAAATATCCAAAATATGTATTTTAGGCCCAAACTTGTGGAATATGTTGCTGCGTTAAACCAACAAAATTGAACATTTGGCAAGAATCACATCAAAGTTGGTGCAAACGTAACAGCTCTCATCACGCCAGGAACACATTCCCCTCGTTGAAGCACTGCTAATGTTAACAGTGTCATGACAGAAAGGGAAATAAATGAAACACAAAGGTCAGAAACATGGAGAATCCAAAGCTCACCTCTACACTGTCTGCTTAGAAAAATTCTGCTGCTCGAGCACATTTTGTTCTTGATCCTCATTCTCATATGTGTGAGTGTGTGTGTTCATTTGTTTAAGTGTGTGCCATCTGGAAATAGACTCTGGGCTTGCAAGGGTTCACTAAGTTAAAATAAAGGGTCACTCAGCTGCTACTCACACTAAATCTAATTCCCTAAAAAGTCCCTTTAAAACTTGTCAATGTTACTGCATGTTCTGCATGCAGCAACGACTTTCTCTGAGCACATGAATGCCAACTTAAAATTAAATTTTATTAACAGTTAAATAAGACTTTAGACAGTGACAAACAAGTGACAAAGCTAGTCTGGGTTTTCTCACATCGAATTGATTTCATGTGATGTTTAGCCTAAGTGTTTAAACTCATAATATCTCAATGTTCCGGATTCTTATTGTATTTAACTTTTTTAGGAGCTACCATACTTTTCACTGTATAAGTCCCACCCTTTTGCATAAATGTGCAAATCCTGCGACTTATACAGTGAAACTACTTATTTATGCTTTTTTCCCCACACAGGTAGTCCTCGGGTTAACAACGGTCTCAAGTTCTGACGTTTCGAGATTACGACGTATCTCCCTTATTTCGAGTTACGTGGTTTTATGCGGTTTTACATCGGTTTTACGTCGCAGCAGTGGAAGAATACAGTACGTATTGTATTTCATTATTAAACGTACTGTACAGTATTTTATGTTTTTTGATAATTATGTAGGGTACTGTGTTAGGATAGGCTAAGTGCTTGGTAAAACAGGTACCGTACATATATATGGTACGGTAATTACGTACGTTCCGTCGAAAATCGGTTTAAGACGCCATGTAGGAACGGATCTACTTCGTAAGTCGAGGACTACCTGTACTGTATGTGCTATTTACCGTATTTTTCAGACTATAAGGCGCACTTAAAATCTTTTAATTTTCTCAAAAAACGACAGTGAGCCTTATAATATATACTTCATAACAACAACAAAAGAGTCTTCTCCTACTCCGCTTCTGTTTCCTGGAATATTTTGCCAAAAGATCTGAAGCTCTCAACCTTGACCTCTAAATGGCTTCAAAACGTCTGTTAAGTTCCAATGCAGACATGTTCTTGTTTTTAGTTTTTGACATTGCCTTACAACCTAGCTGATTTTATTTTTTACTTTTTTTAATTACTGTATTTTAAATAACATTTTATTTTCTCTTGTTCTCAATTTGTATGCATCCTTTATGATTGTCTATTGTTGTCTTTGTTGTTTACTGTTGTCATCACTCTTTGTTAAAATCCGGTCTCTCTTGTAAAAGAGTCCCCGAGGCTCAATGGGATTAACCTGTATAAATAAAGGCTGCGAATGAGCTGAATAAAGTTAGACTTATCTCACTGTTTTGTTTCGCTTAATGTGCCTTATGAATGAAAACAGAACCGTTCATTGATTTTGTGCCTTATAATCCGGTGCACCTTATAGTCTGAAAAATACGGTAATTTGTGTGTTGTGTTGGACTGTTTTGTACCCATTTATCCAGCAGTCATAAAATTATTGTAGCTACAGTCTTACTGGACAGAGTCACGATGAGAACCTAACAAAGTCAAGTCAGGTCCTCTGGACGGATTAAAAAAAAAACTTTTTGAAATGTTTTAGCTTTAATCCAAAATACTTTGTCAGTCTGAAGAGCTGCAATAAGCTCAGTCTAAAAAATAGCACCTTCTCATAGTAGATCAACCAGTTTTTTGTTGACATCCAAAGCAAGCTGTTCTCATGACAAGGACTGATCGTTAGTGCCCTGATGGTTGCTTACTATTCACAGAGGGCTGAGTGCTACTAGCAGTAACAGCATTGTAACTAAACAGCCACTGGCCAAAAGGATGGTCCAGCACAGAAGTGCAACATCATCAGGCCAAGACTCTGCGGTCTATACTTATGTCCAGTAGGGATGCACAATATTGGATTTTTGGACAATATCGATATGCCAATATGTTAAAAATTGTTTGGCCGATAACTGATAACCGATAACAGATACCAATACTGATATTTTTCCCCTAGACCTGTAGCTACATAGTTTTCTCTGCTGTGAAATTACAATACTACATTATTCTGCATGGCCTTTGTCAGATTGGTCTGCTACCAAATGCAGTTGCCAAAAAGGGGACTGAAAATGATGTAACACTTCAACTTGAATTATGTTTATTGTCAAATTTAATCATGACATTTACTCTCTCTAACACAATGACAACATTCGAACAATGCAAATTTGTAAACTTTCACAAATCCAAGCTCAACCTGTTCACAAGTGACAAGTGAAAAGTGCATAAGTAGTAGTATATTAATAGATATACTTGACAGTTTCTTAAATTAAAAAGTAATTTAAAACAGAAGCCTTTCATATCGGTGAGTTATTTTGATGTAATGGCCGATGTGCGATATTCAACTTTATCGCTAATATCGGCCGATACCGATACAATGCCGATAATATTGTGCATCCCTAATCTCCAGGCCAGCGGTCACTCTTTCAGGGATTAAGATTTTCTCATTCTTGATAGAGAGGAACAATGATTTGAGAGAGGAGTAAAGGAGGTCATCTTTGTGAAAAGAATCTGTCCATCATTAAACAGAGGTGGAGGCCTCCGTGTCCAACTGTCCACCTCTTACAATGCTGTTAGTATCACTCAGCCCTCTGTGAATAGTAAGGCACTAACGATCAGTTATTAGGTTGATGGTCCTCCTTTATCATGTGAACAGCTAACTTTGGATGTCAACAACAAACTGTTTGATCCACTGTGATAAGGGGCTATTTATAAGACTGAGTTTATTACAGCTCATCAGACTGACAGTCTTTTTTATTAAAGACGAAACGTTTCAACAAGTTTTATTTATTTATTTATTTTATCCATCCAGAGGACCTGCTTAACTTTGTGATTTTTTTTTTCTACCTGGATTATTGAGCATGCATCAGGATAACTGAGAATTCTGTTTCACAAAAGACAAAAAAAAATCTTGTTACTATTTTGTGATACGTTAAAAGCAACATTTGTAAATTGGGGTTGTGTAACTAATTCAAAAACAGACGATGATGTGCTAACTTTTAAAAATAAACTGAAATTTTCAAATGAATTTGGGATAATAAAGAAGAATGACCTCTTCAGGTTTCATGGATGAGGAAGGTTTTTTTTTTTTCTTTAATAAAGTTTTGCAGGATCATGCATCTATTTAAAAGTACTTTAGGTTTGAGTTTTATCATTTGAATGAATAAGCTTAAGGAATTTTAGGATATTAAAAGACCAGATCAGACATAAATTTAGGAAAATACTCTGGTGATGAAACAACACATTCCCTCGTTGATGGAAAATTTGAAATATTTTAAGAAAAGTAGCAGATAAAGATGATAAGAAACATTTTACTGTAAATAACAAACCTTATATAAAAGCAAATAATCCTATTTTGTCTGAATGAAGTGTTTGATACCATATACAAAAATCCCATTTTATTTCCCTGACTGCAAGTGTTTGCGACTTTTGGAAAAAGACCCAAAGCTAATTGGATAAAAGTTTGGACAGTTAGATTTTGCTGATCATTCTAGTAGCAGAATCTTGAAAACAAAAATAAAAAAACTCCAGTAGTATTAAGACCCTTTGGGGAACCTTTTTCGCCATACATTGGATTAAGAGTCACCTACTTGTTAAATAAGCATCATCGCTCCAAGTTTCCACATGTGGAAGCTAACTAGAGTTAAGAATCAGCCCTGGCAGCAGTACCTGACACCTGGTTGTCCACAAAAAGCAACAAAAGCAGCTTCCATGCCGAGGTAAGGAGTTTACAGATGATCAAACCTTAAATTACACAAACATTTAACCAACACACAAAGACCTGTGGAGCACTGAGCGGCGTCTGGATGTGCTCTTGAGGTGCTTTGGCAAATACTTTTAGAAAGAAAAAAAGGCTAAAGGAAATAAAAATAAATGCTATTCAAATGAGGCAACGTTGGTTGTTAAGGCTCTACTGTGGCTGTGCTTGCTTAGTATCTACTGACGGGTAATAACTGCATACGGTCAAGTGTGAGTAGGATGAAGAGGGTGGGGGGCGGGAGGCACTATGTAGAGTCTTCAGGCTCTGATTTGATGATCTTCTTCTCTGTGTTGTTGCACGTCCGCTGAGATGTCCCGTTTTCTGAGGACGGCGATAAAGGACAGTATCGTCAGCATATCGGTTGATATTAATGTTGGTTTGTGTGCTCCAGCTGAACATCCAAGATGACTCACCTGCTGCTGGTGTTTTGGTCTCGTCTGAGCTGTTGTTGTTGTTGACGTTGTGGTTGTGATTATGATGGCGCTTCAGCTCATTGGCCAGCTGCTTGCCCAACGGGAGGTCGCCTTCCTGCATGCTCTGACTGACCACTCGCAAATTGATTGGTCGATCTTCTGAAAGCAAAATTACAAAAATAAAGAAAAGATACAGCTACGTGTTTTGGCACAAATGTAATACAGACGCCTTCTTTTTTGTTTGTTTTAATCACACAGTTTTCCCTTTCGGTGCATTTTTTGTTGTAAACAGTTTAGTCTGTCTGTAGGTTTTGCTTATTTATTTATTTTTGTGACCAAACAACTTCTGCATACTTTGTTCTATTTTATTTAAATTTTTTATCAGAATAGTGTGCTATTACATCAAAGTTCATGCTCAACCATCCAGGTAAAATTTTCAACAATGCTGTCAGGTCATCTGGACAACATCTTTTTTTGTTGAGACATTTCGTCCTACATCCAAAGGACTTCATCAGTCTAAGGAGCCACAAAACAACTGAGTCCCACAAGAAGCAAACCCACATAGTGTACCAACCAGTTTGCAGGTGACACGATGGTTTCTGTGGCCCACCCTCTCCCCAGTCCTTTGGATGAAGGATTAAACATCTCAACAAAAAGGAATCTGTCCATATGACCTGACTGAACTTTGATGGATTTCCCCCCTGGATTATTGAGCATGGGTGGGAGCATGGTGGCACAGTTAGTAGAGCTTCTGCCTTTCAGTGAGAAGGTTGCCAGCTCAAATCCTGGCCTGGGACCATTCTGGGTGGAGTCTGCATGTTCTCTTCGTGCATACCGGTACATGGGTTTTCTCTGGGTACTCCAGTTTCCTCCCAATTACCAAAAACAAGCATGTTAGTCTGATTAGTAACTCTAAATTGTCCCAAGGTGTAAGTGAGAGAGTGAATGGTTGTTTGTCTCTATGTCCCTGTGATGGACTGGAGACCTGTCCAGGGTGTACCTCGCCTCTCGCACAATGACTGCTGGACATGGGCACCAGTGACCCCCACGATCCAAAAAGAAAGAAGCAGGTAAAAGATGATGGGTGGATGAATGGATGGATTATTGAGCATGAACTTTGATGTTTTGAACCACTTTGGCTATGGCTGCCTCAGAGGAGTGAACAAGAGAGTGGGCGGGCCCCAGAAATCATCTTCTCACCAGAAAACTTGTTGGTCCACTATATGTGAGTTTGCTGCTTGTGGGACCAAGTTTGTTGTAGCTCTTCGGACTGAAGAAGTCCTTTGGATGAAGGATGAAACGTCTCAACAAAAGAGAAACCGTCTAGATGACCTGACTGAACTTTGTTGGAGTGTGTGCTATGATTTTACGTATTTGTAGCTATTACCCCTTTCGAAGCATTTCTTTTATTTTAAAAAGTTTGCCACAAAGAAATATAAAAAAGTACTCGGTTCCTTCCAAAACTTTGTTCTCTGAAATCTACTTTGTATTTCAAAAACTGGTTCAGTTTTTGTCTTGTGCAACTTTTAGTTCTTAGCTACTATCAAAGTTCATGTTCAATAATCCAGGTAAAAATCCAACAAAGTTCAGTCAGGTCATCTGGAGGGTTTCTTTTCTTATTGAGAGGTTTAGTCCTTCATCCAAAGAACTTCATCAGTCTGAGGAGCCTCAGCAAACTCAGTCCCACAAGCAGCACACTCACATAGTGGACCAACCAGTTTGATCATGATAAGATGGTTCCTGTAGCCTAATGGCATGACCTGACTGAACTTTGTTGGATTTTCTACCTGGATTATTGAGCATGAACTTTGATGTTTTGAATCACTTTGGGTTATGGTTGCCTCAAAGGAGTCAACAAGAGAGGGCAGACCCCAGAAACCATCTTATCACCAGCAAACTGGTTGGTCCACTATGTGAGTGTGCTGCTTATGGGACTTGTTGTGGCTTCTCAGACTGATGAAGTCCTTTGGATGAAGGATGAAACGTGTAAAAAAAAAAATGTTTTGATGACCTGACTGAACTTTGTTGGGCTTTAGCCACTATGTTTCTAATGTTAGTTTTTATTTCATGTTTAGTTAGTTTTACGAATTTGGTGAGTTTAGCGTTTAGCTACAATTTAGCTTATTTCAGCAGCTGTTTTGCTCATTAAAATAAATTTTCATCAAATTTAACCAGTTATTCATCTCTCAGCGTTGACACTGTTTTTGGGAGAAAAATAAAAGTGTATCCTATTGAATGTTACTATTATGTTCCATGGAATAAAAACTTTTCTGTCCATACATCCACCTACCTTCCTACTTAACTATCTGAAGAGAGAAATCTGTAGAATTTTTTTTTAAGACAGAAATTATGAAAAAAAAAATTCAAGTGAAGGAAAAAGAGGAAGAAAATCAGAGCAGAAGAGGGGGAGGAGTGAGAGAGATAAACAGAGAATAAAAGAAGAGAGAGAGAGAGAGAGAGACGCCCCCCTCCAGGCTTCTGGCTGGAGGTAAACAGGCGTGGGCGTGATAATTACAGGTGCATTGTGGGATTTGTGGGAACAGCGTTATAATGAGCTGTCGGGAGTGGGTGAGGAAGAAAAAGGATGAAAATGAGATGAGGCCTGGAGGAGAAGAAAGATCCTGAATAATGATGTGTCTTTCTCCCTGTTGTCTGCGGGGGG
>JARVGV010000713.1:13530878-13542927 GCA_031762435.1 Hypsolebias longignatus
CAGATAATAAACCATTGCAATAGTCCAGTCTAGACGTGACAAATGCATGAACCAGTTTTTCTGCATCATTTTTAGATGTTTTTGGTTTTAGTGATTTACGCAGGTGGAAGAAGGAGGTTCTATTAAAGTTTTGATGTCGGGGACAAAAGACACGTCCTGATCAAAAATAACACCAAGATTTTTTAACATTAGAGCTTGTGCAGATGCACATCTTGTTTTTTTCCTTCACCCCTAACTTGTTCCTGTTTTAATTTACTCTCCATTTTTCTATTTATCTGCTCAAACCTGTGTTTTTTTCCAGTTTAAAAGCAGCAGAGAAATTGATTGTTGTGATGAACTCACATCGATTTGGCTCCAGGCATCTCCGTACAAAGCAACTAAACATGAAGACGGTAACCAGACGGTTCGTGGTGTTTACCTAAACAAAACTTATTGATGAAGCTGACAATGTTTAACTGATTGGAGATGACTTGTGTAAGTGTTAGAGGCGTTGATAAGTCTGGGAATGTTTAACTTGACGCAATAAACACCCTTTAAATGTGTGCGTTTGTGAGCTCAGTGAGCAAAGGGAGGGAGGACCTCTGAAATGACAGCAGACAGATAGTTTATGAAACAGTTTGGGGTTGTGAAAGGAGGGTGGGGTGGGCAGCAACAGGCCGGGCTGGCAGGAGGAGGGAAGCATGAGGAGACATCTTCTCTGGCTGATGGTCGCTCTCTTGTTTCTGGGGAGCCTGCTGATCACTCTCGTCTGGTTCACGCTGGACAACAAGTAAGACCCTCTTCCATCCGAGGAAACGTGTTTCCAGTAAAGCGCTAGAGAAGCAGAGGATGAAGCAGGTTTTTTTAATCTCTTTGATTGAAGATGGGTTGCTGAAGTAACATAAAAACAATTGAATGCGTCTGACAATAATTGTTTTAACGAAGTCATTTATTCTGCGTTCATGTGAATCACAGCGAGAGCAGATAAATTCCTTTTTTAGGATGTGATCCACGCCTGAAACCCAAAGATATTGAGTTTTTTCTGTGGTTGGGGTTGAAGAGGAGCCAGATTTGCTGTGGCTCAGTGACAGTGATGCTGGAGACGTGATGTTAAAATGAACTTTTTGTTGCTTTTTATTGCGTTCTCTTTCAAGAAACCTGCTGTACCTGGTCTGCCAACCATGCACAGCCAGAACGAAGCCAGAGTCCTGAAATGCTGACAGGATGTTTAGAAGCAGGTTTGGGAGGGCAAGAGCATCAAGTTTACAAAACTTCTCAGGCGGGTTGAGATAAGACGGCCTGTCAAGGCCAGTCAGGTGTCGAATGTCAGATCAACTTGATTGTTTTGAGAACAGACAGAAATTAATGAAATGTGACTTCAGTCTGTGTCGGTCCACTCGCTTCAGAACTGTCCAAATTAAAATGACCGTACCAATAGAACGTGCCTCAGAAAATCCCCAAGATCTAATCCAATCAGCCAAGAGTCTGGTTTCTCCAGACATGAACCAAGCCATCATGTAAGGCAGGCAGCCTGACCAGGTCCAGATCAGCCGCCGACGTCTTCCTAATGTGTTGCTAGACCAGGAACCAGCCGAATCCAAAAAGCAGGAACCAGTTGTCATGAATCCAATTAAATGTGTCCTTAAGATCCACAGATGACAGCAGAGATAGACACATCATCAAGTCTTCCAAGTCGATGAGATATCCAGCTGCGTGCATGCCAACAGGGCAAACTGGCTAGACTAAAGCCTGTTTTCTCTTCAAATAAATTTTATCAGTTGTGTTGAGGGACCAACTGCCTAAATCCAAGTCCATAATTATGATTTGGAAGAGTTGTAGAAGAGAGGCTCTAAGCAGTTTCACAGACAAGACAGAGCAAAGTGAAGTGGAGAGGAGAAAACGTCCGCCCTTGACAAGAGCAAGTGTTGAAGTTAAGAATTTCATAAGTGGCTGTTGTGGTTAAAATGAATGTTTACGTAATTATTTTCAGTTTACATACTCAATATATGTTTTATTCGTTCAAGAAAGTCATATTTGTTCATAACAGTATTTTTAGTAAGCCTGAGAGTTATCGGATACAAGTAAACAGTTACTGGAACACACCCTGTCAAAATAAGAGTATTCCCAGATCCTGTCCTAGTAGGATCCGGCTCAAATTAAGCAATGTTTTCCAGGTCACGGGGATCACTGGTGTCCATATCCAACAGTCGTGCGAGAGGCAGGGGACAGGTCTCCAGTCCATCAGAGGATCACAGACAGATAAGATCTGTTTGGACAGACAATAAAAAGTGGTGAAAAATGACACAGGGTTTGGAGTCAAAAAATAATAATTCCTAACATGCTTTGAACCTTAAGACAAACAAACATTCACACTCTCTCACTCACACCTAGGGATAATTTAGAGTTATCAGTCAGACTAACATGGATGTTTTTGGTCTGTGGGAAGAAACTGGAGTACCCAGAGAAAACTCACACATGCACGGAGAGAACATGCAAACTCACACTTTATAAATCATTAATAACTGCTTACAATGCGTTAATTAAGGGTGACAGAGAGACAAAACTGACCAGTTTCTTGCCACAAAGTGAGCCAAATCTGTTCACCTATATATTTCATCTAGAGTTGTTATATTAAACATTTCAGACTAAGTTACGACCTTGTAAGCACAATAGTCATTTGTAAACCTACCGTAATTTTCAGACTATAAGGCGCATCGGATTAAAAGGCGCAATATCAATGAACGGGTCTGTTTTCAAACATAGGGCGCATAAAGTACATTAAGCAAAACAAAGCAGTCAGATAAGTCAAACTCGATTCCACTCTTTCACAATAATCACATAAAATTGGTTCAAGGTCAGTAACCACAACCAGAATTAATACATAAGACGCACTGTCGATTTTTGAGATAATTAAAGAATTTTAAATGTGCCTTGTAGTCCGAAAAATACGGTATTTCTTTAGCATATAATATTTTTCTTTATCACTGCATTTTAAGAATCTACAACTATGCAACAAAGTTCATGCTCAATCATTCAGATACCAAATCCATTAATTCTCAGATGGGTCATCTGGACAGTTTCTTTTTTATGGAAACATTTTGCCCTCTATCTAGAGGGCTTCTTCAGTCAGAGGCTCTACAATTATTATATCCTAAAAAAAATTAGGTAAGAGATAAGTAGGTAATTAGGCAAGAAACTGGTCAGTTATGTGTCTCTGTCACCCTTAATTAACACATAATAAGCAGTTATTAATGATTTATAAAGTGTTTATGGAGGAACTAATAACATATATCTCATGGTTTTTGAGCCTCATTGTAAAGTGGTACCTATAAAACACCATACAGCCTCCAGGGATCCTTAAAAAGTAATATACTGTACTGTCATGTTAAGGGCAAGTTTTTCAGTTGAGGTGCAGTGTTTGATGGTAACAAAAGACAAAAGGCTAAGAAGAGGGTCGAAGTGGGAAAGAAAAGAAAGAAGTTGAGCTTTTCCGCGCGTTTGCCAGTATTCCCCACCTCGGCCTCGACACCAGTTTCCACGTTGCGTGCATGGCATTACACTTGTCAACGTATTTGTTCAGCCAGCTGGGCTGCTGGTCCCGGCGCGAGGGCTGTGCACGGCTGCCTCCTCCTCCTGCGCACGTCTCCGTTTTTAAAAAGCGACGGCTCTTGCTTGACTGCTCGCCGTGTCCATGCCCGGTGCCCTAATCCAGGGCCTGCTCTTCCTTTAAGCGGGGAGTTAACTTAATCCCTCTCATTTAGGCAGCTGCACTGCCAGGAACTACAAGAGCAAAAAACATAAAAAAATAAAAATCTTGCACTGTGACAGGCACTTTCAGCTGTTGTGACGGCACCTCCCTGATTCAGCCGGCGAGCACGGCGCTCAGACTTGGCCTGCTGTTTTAAAGTGGCTGTGAATAATGCATGGAGGGCGGCAGGCATGGAACAGAAAGGGAGAGGTATGCATGGCTGGGATGATAGCTGGGAGATGGAAGTCAGAAGAAATTGTAAAACCTAAACTGGTTGTGCAGACTGAGCTGAGTGAGGAAGTAAGAATGAGAGAAAACAGTAACTAGGGATGCAAACGTAGTGTATTTGGACTGATACACAAATATACGATGGATATGAATCTATGGAGCAGCCATTGAATTGTTTAGTTTTGGGATTAAATCTAGGTGGAACAGTTTATTGTGGTTTACAACAATAAAATCTGAAGAAAAATAAATCAGTTTATAGTGTGTATGCTCATGAAGCAACACTATTGATTCATTTTTTTTTTTTTATCTGTACATTATTCGACGTGATACTCGTTCTACAATTTTGACGTTATTTCAACAAATCATAAATCAAAACGTTCAGCTCTTTCAGAAAAATCCTGCTACGGCTTTTGGTGTTGGTGCAACTTTAGCTTTTTGAAATATTTAGCCTTTTCTGTCACTTTTTTTCTCATAGAAAATGAAGATACTGAAGATTATTTTTGATTGAACTAATTGTTTGAAAAAAAGGGGCAGCAGATATAATAAGATTTTTTTTCCCTCTTTCTACCACTTTTCATTTAGTATGTTATCATTTATGGGATTGTTTTGTATTGTATTTTAAAAATGAACAAATTTTATAAATAAATAAATGAAAATATTAATAAATAAATGAATAAATTAATAAATAAATTGAGCTCATTTTACATTGTTCAGATCTTAATGTGTTCACAACCTCCTACTACTCCTTTCACGTATTGTTCTGCTTCAGCTTCTTTCAGCTTGTTTGTGCAAATTGAAAGTTTTTTCAGCTAATTTCAGCTGGATTCTGTTCAGCTGTTTTGTGCTCCTTTCTGGTTCTTTGTGCTAATTTCAGCTTATGTTCCTTTCAGCTTATTTCTGTAAATTTCACCATTTACTACTATTTCAGCTACTAATTAGCTGCATTTATGCTAATTAAGCTTTTTCAGCTAATTCCACAGTTTTTGCACTCATTTCAACTTTTTCAGCCTAATTCAGGAAAAATGTGCTCTCTTCCTTCTGGTAATTTGTTTCTTTCTGCCTTTTTTAGCCACTTTTCAGCTGTTTTATTTATCATTTCAGCATTTTTCAAATAGTTTCCACTTTTTTGTGCTCACTTCTGCTTTCTTCTGCTAATTTAAGCTTGTTTTACCATTTCAGCTACCAGTTTTAGCATTAAAAAGCATACAAAAAAAAAAGAGACTAATTTCAGCTGTTTTCAGATAAATTCAAGTTTTCCACAGTAATTTCTTCTACTTTTGGCTTATGCTTCTTTCAGCCTTTTCTGCTATTTCAGCTACTTTTTATAAGCATTTTTTGTGCAAAATTGAGCTTTATCAGTTAATTCCATATTTTTCTACTCCTTCCACTTCCTTCTGGTTGTTTAAGTTCTTTCTGCCTTTTCAGCTATTTGTCAGCGCTTTTTTCCCTGCTAATTAAAAGTTGTTGTTTTTTTTTAGCTAATTTCCTATGTTTGTGATCATTTCTGATTATTTAAACATAATTCTGCAAAAATGTGTTTTGTGCTTTCTTCTGCTCTTCTGTTCTTCCATTTCAGTTGCATTTCAGTATGTTTTTAGCCAATTTCAGCTGTTTTTAAGCAAGTTCTTCTGCAATTACACTGCATTTTTGCAGGAAATGCAATTTCTCTAGTTATTATGTTAAATGTCTGAAGGTTTATTTTTGTACAATTGTCCACTAGCTTTTCTACTGTATCCTGATGCATGCTCAATAATCCAGGTAACTGATAAGGTGCTATTTACAAGACTGAGCTGAATACAGCTCTTCAGGCTGAACGTCTTTCGGATGAAAGACAAAACATTTCTACATTTTTTTTTGTTTGTTGTTTGAACCCATCTAGAGGACTACACTTAACTATTTAGGCTCTTCTGTTGTACTTGCTACTGTTTTGTTTTTGTTTTTTGTTATAGAGGTCTACTGTTCAGAAGAACTGCAGCAGCAGTGGCATAAACAGCAACAAACACTGGCGGTGTGCTTCCACCTGATCGTAAGGATCAACTGAGAAAGTTGGGATGTTGTGTAAAATGTAAATGAATACAGAATCCAACCTCCTAACTCCACTTCACATCCACCACAAACCAACGTAAACATCCAGTGTTGAAACCTAAAACTTGTACTTTTTCATTTTATTCTAATTTTTTTCATGAGCTTTGATTTTGACATCTCAACTAAAAGTATGTAAAAGTGAGTAAAACAAGTAAACATCTGGAGGAGCATCCATTTCCTTCTGCTTGTTCCAGAGTTGGGTCGTGGGGGCAGCAGCTTGAGCAGGGAGGCCCAGACATCTCTTTCCACAGCCACCTCTTCCAGCTTTTCTGGGAGGACTCCAAGGTGTTCTCAGGCCAGAAGAGAGACATAGTCTCTCCAGCATGTCCTGGGTTATCCCTGGAGTCTCCTCTCAGTTGGACATGCAAGGAAAAAATCCGTAGGGAGGCGTCCAGGGGGCATCCTCATCAGATGCCCGAAGCACCTCAGCTCCTCTCGATGTGGAGGAGCAGTGGTTTTACTTAGAGTCTCTTCTGGACAACTGAACTTCTCACCATGTCTCTTAAGAAAAGTCCAGGCACCCTGTGAAGAAAACTAATTTCAACCACTTGCATCCGTTGGAGGAGCATAGGCAACAGGTCAGTCAGAGGACTGTGCATATAAAGAGCATTTTAGAAAGACTGAATCTCCAGCTGGCCCCCCAAAATTATTTGGAAATAGTGAAAAAATTACAGGATAAAATTCTCAACACTAAAAAAATGTTAAGAATGAAACAGTTTGAATATTTTATGAACTTCAGCTCATAATCTCAAAAGATTGAAAGAACATGATCTCTGTGTAAAAAATATGAGGCCAAAAGCAAAAAGTGGCTGATCTTCAGGGCCTCAGGGTCCACTCTGTTAAAAAATCAAAAAAAAAAAACAGGTCAGATTCTGTTCTGGAGATCAATGCATAGGCTCAGGAACGCTTCCATAAATTAATGTCTGTAAACACAGTCATCCACAAATGCTTGTTAAATCTCTATCGTGCAAAGAAGAAGCCGTATGAACTATACTTCTGGGAGTTCAAAATGGTCTTTATTTTGCAGTTTAAGATATTTTGCTTATCTGGGGAGACGTTTCAATTCAAAATTAGAGATTGTAAAAGTCCCTGCTTCAAACTCCATGAGATGCTCCCTTTTGGTGAATTTTCTCGTAGAGTACCGTATTTTTTGCCATATAAGTCACACCTTTTTGCATAAATTAGCAATTCCTGTGAAAATATATATTTTCCCCATATTTATAGCCCAGTTTTGGCTGAGATCTGACAGTTTCATTCATTCTGACATGGAAAATATTGAACACTACCATTTTCAGCCACTAGAGGGCCCCCGAGCAATATGGCGAGCCAAGTGTCTCATTAATAGGTAAAAGTGGCTATTAATGAGACACTTGACTTGCCATACTATGCCACCTTTGTCTCATTCCGGAACTCCTGGAGCAAATGTCAAATCAGCTGCATTTCGCCGCGCTGCCCAGGTGAAATGCAGCTGATTTGACCATTAAAGTGTATTTATTAAGGAAAAGTTCAACTGAGACACACCTTTACCTTTAATGTCGAGCAAACAAATAATTGTTTTTATGTGGTTATCTTGTTAAATTCTTGATGAAGTCCTCCCGTGCACGCTCCCGCAGCCGCCATTTGGCAGCCAATCAATTTTTGGCACAACACCGGCCCACGTTTCTGGGTGGTCAGCGGTGAGGCATGATAGATGTGACTTATTTGGTGAAGCAATGTATTTATGTTTTTGTTTTGTTTTTTCCAATTTATTGAACATGTTTGACTGATGTGACACACAGTGGCGCGAGGTGTACATGCAAAGTGTACGGCAGCAAGTACGGTAATCTCACTTGCATGGTTGACCTGCCCTTTAAGGTCTTTTTTTTATATCACAATTATTGTTCTCAATAAAATATATACATTCCTCACAGTTAACATTTTGCTGTGCATGAACCTTTGCAGCACTTAACTCAAAATGTCAACGCTAAACTTTTTTCTCCCTCCTGTGAAGCTGCTTCACACCTCTGCAGAAACTCTCATTAAAATGGCCAGCCGAGATCAGAAAACAAGTTACCGTTTCTGCAACTATCAGAGCCTTTTTGACCATAAAATTAAAAACTCCTCAAAACATTTCAGAGGCCGTTCGACTGACTTGTTGCCTCCTTTCTCTCTGGCACACATCTGGCACTTCCAGCCTGCTGAACATTTGTAATGGGCCATGATTAGAACGTAGAACAGATACAGTAATAAGCCCTTGTACCTTGTCAAGAGAAAGGCCAAATCAGAAGACAAATAAATAGGGAATTTCTCCGTGCAAGTCCTTTTCTGTCACGCTTTGCTTTTTACCTTTGAGAGCTAAAAAGGTAATCTGCCTCCCTCCGTGCTGTTAACGCATCAGTGCTGCGGTTCAAAGTTTAGTTACATTTCTATGCCTATGACACAGTTGTTTATTGTCGAACTAGAACAGTTGCTAAGGTTTTCCAGCTTTTACAGTCTGCATTCGACATCATCCAGTCAGATTTGTTTGGTCTCAAACTGGTGCTAAATGCTGATAAAACCAAAGAGATGTTGTTTTCAAACAGGAAGTCCATGTCCTTCCTTCCATCTTACCTACAAACTTTGTTCCTATTGAGTTTGTTGATTCCTACAAACACTTGGGCATCTTGGTTGATTCACATCTCTCTTATAAGCCTCACAATGAAAACTTGGTAAAGAGATTGAAATTAAAACTGGATTAGAGATTTACCAATCCGAAATTAGTATCAGTACCGGGGAATTATTTTTTAATCGGGTATCGGTAAAGATGCACCGATCTGATATCAGCATCAGTATCGATTCTGGGGGGAAAAAAGGAAGATCTAGATCCATTGTCTGTGACAATGTAACCGATCCATGAGGACAGGAACTGATTGTTGTTTATTTTAAATATCTGCCAACCGAGCTAGTGAAGCTATTATTTTTTTCCTCTTATTTCAGCTCCTTTATTATTTATTTTACATTACAGTATATTTAGAATTCCTGAACCATTTGAAAGGTTGGTTGAAGTTGATTTTTTCATGCTTGACCAAAGTTGTCAACCTATTGTTTGTGTCAGTTTCAGAATCTTTATTATTTATTTTTACATTGGATGTTGATATTATACTCATAATTGCACTGACTGAACAAATGAAAGTTGTGTTGTTTTTACGTTTGACCAAGCTTGTGAAGCTGTTGGTGTGTTTAATTAATGTGTTCAACATAATGGTATTTCCTCCAGTTATCTAAGAGTCAGTGACGGTGTACCACAAGGCTCAGTCTTAGGACCCACCCTCTTTGTAATCTACATAGGTAATATAGATCAGATCATCCCTGATGCATCCTTACATGTCTACGCTGATGACACAGTTGTTTATTGTCGAGATAAAACAGTTGCTAAGGCTTTCCAGCTTTTGCAATCCACCTTTAACATCATCCAGTCAGATTTGTTCCATCTCAAACTTGTCCTAAATGCCGATAAAACCAAAGGGATGTTTATCAAACAGGAATTCAATCCCAGCGGTTCTTCCTCTCATTTTATCCTCAAATGGTGTCCCTATTGAGTTTGTCAATTCCTATAAATACCTGGGTATCATGGACGACTCGCATCTCTCTTTTAAGCTTCACGTGGAAAACCTAGTAAAGAAACTGAAAGTTCAATTGGGTTTGTTTTTGAGAAATAGATCCTGTCTATCTCTGAATGCTAGGAAACACCTTGCAGCTATGACTTTCCTTCCCTCCACTGACTATGGTGACTTTATTTATATGAAGGCCACTACAAGCACCCAGCATATTTTCAATGCTGTCTATTATGGTGAGCTAAGGCTCATAATTGGCTGTAATTCCCGTACCCGTCACTGCGCTATGTATTCACTGGTTAACTGGTCATCATTAACTTCACACAGACGCTCTCACTGGCACATTTTCATCTTTAAATCACTTCTTGGTCTGCTGCCTTCTGTCTCTGTGTGAGTGCAGCTACAGCGTGCACTCTCAGGACATGATTACATGCAGTGTCCCCTCAGTGAGGACCCAATTCGGCAAAAGGGCCTTCTCTTCCTTCGCTCCTGGAACCTGGAACACCTTGCAAAAATATCTGAAGCTGTCAAGTTTGACATCTCAGGGATTATGAACAACTGCTAAGTTCCTGGCAAAAATCACTGTTCCTGTTTGTTTTTGTATTTACACCGTTTTATAATGTAGCAAGCATTTTAGTTCATTTTTTAGTTCATTTTCTACTTTTCTTTTATTTTCATTTTATACACTTTGTTTTATTGTTGTGTGTACCTCTTCTGTATTATTTCCTCAAAACAGGCCTCTCTTGTAAATGAGTCATTGTGACTCAATGAGACTAACCTGTATAAATAAAGGTTGAATGGAAAAAAAAAATTGTGCATCGGTCTTCAGAGTTCACTTGCAGGTGCAACGGCCAAGAAAAATAATTGAACAAACAGTTAGAACGTTCATTCCCACAGAGCGGCTACAGCCTTTTGTGCTGTTTAGCTTGCCTCCAGTCCAGAATGCATCACCGTCAAGAGTGTTGAAAAACTGCAGAGATGTGTGTGTGTGTGTGTGTGTTCTGGCAGCGACTGCTTTGACCGGGCCTCCATCCTGGGAAAGAATCTGCTCCTGCAAACTTTTTTTAAAATTTATTTTTTTACGACCACCACCTCTCCGGTGTCTTTCCTCCCAGAAAAAACAAAGCTCACCGTTGCTGACAGGAAGCACCTCAGGTCGTCAACACGTCTTCGGGCCTCAGCGCCTCGTCTGTGGGAAACGATCCTGCGAGGTGCTCGTCACTCCTCGAGGCTCTTTGTTTTCAGCTCGTCCCATTGTTCCTCGGATGGGGAAATGTTTTTTGTTCAAGTGGCGGTGTCTTCACTGTCACCGGATTATTTTTACAGGAGCGATCGAGCTGGAAAGAGTTGGTGGAAAATGTTGGGCCAAGATAATTCATAAAGTCACAGTTGGTGTGCTCGTAAAAGTGACTCAATACACTTCAAATAAGGGTTTGAAGGATTTCTAAGCCGACAGTTTTTGGGGGTTTTAATGGTCTAATTATGTTTTATAGCTGAACATTAGCTTTAGAAATGTTTTTGAAATTTGTCCAAATGGCATTTTTTTTACCACAAAGTTTGATCCTGACACCTCCCTATAAATTATTGCAATTTCTCATATTTTCATTGTGGGCAGCGCGGTGGCACAACTGGTAGAGCTGCTGCCTCTCAGCAAGCAGGTCCCTGGTTCAAATCTCGGTTCAGGGGCCTTTTTGGGTGGAGTTTGCATGTTCTCTCCGTGCATGCGTGGATTTTCTCCGGGTACTCCGGTTTCCTCCCACAGTCCAAAAACATGCATGATAGATATTTTCATTGTGGTCACTTTGTGAGATTTGTCAGTGATTTTATATGTTTTAGGCTGGTTTTATGTACATTTTCTGTCCAAGTGTGTAACTCTTTAACAAACAATCCATGGTTGAATGTGGGCAGAACTGAAAGGTCCATCCTGCTGGTTGTACTCTTTGGTTTGAATCTTCTTCTGGAGTAGTTTTTGTTTGTCTTTACATTTATTTTGTGTCACTTGTTTGTTTTGTACAAATTCACTGTTGTTCATGGTTTAGCTTCTCCCCATTAGCTCCCTGTCAAATCCAGAATTGAATTCAAAATCTTCTAGCCTACAAAGCCTTCAACAACCTAGCTCCATCTTATACAGGTTGTCCTCGACCTACGAACGGGTTCCGGACCTAAGGACCATTCGTAGGTCGATTTTGCCGTAGGTCGGAAACGAACGCACGTGGCGCCGTATGTCCGCATTTACGGCCGCAAATCGAAACCGAAACTAAAACGGCAATCCGATAATTCTCAATCGGGTCGGATTTGGTACCTGGATTATTGAGCATGAACTTTCTTAAAACGGCGATCGGTAACGTCTTTTTAAACACTTTTTTTCAATGTAAAACAACTTCGAACGGCCGTTTTAATGTGTTTTAATGTGTTTCCAAGCAGTTAGCTAACAAAA